>KZ308436.1:107921-139180 GCA_000376725.2 Ladona fulva | reverse complement strand
TTATTTATATAAATATAATAAAAAAATCTATGCCTCTAAATACAGATCTTTATAACATTAAATTCTTTATTAATAAGCGTCTCGGTAGCTTACTGTAAAAATATATGAGCTAGTTCAATAAAATCTGACAATTTGACTTTTCAATCAATATGTTTACCCTTAATTATTTGCGAGTATCATTTCCATAATTACTATTTAATTGAGCATAGCGTTAATAGTTTTTTGCCGTACTTAACATAAAACAGCTCGTATAAATACATAATAGCATCCATTACAGCTTCGTTTCGATTATTGACCGCAATATCAGAATTTCGGAAATCGAGAGTTCGTACACGTCTGAACGATTTTACCATTGACAATATCTGCATTTTAAGAACATTCATCACCAAGGGTGTTGACAATGACTGTGAGTTTTACCGTTAATGATGATTTTATCATATTGATATTCTTTTTTTATGAAAGCAAGTTTCTTTCTCGGGAAGTATTAGGAATTGTTTTTTTGCGTTATTCCTTTAGTTTGGTTACAAACTCTTAATTAATACCGTTTAAACAATAAATCAGCGCTACACATGTATTAGGAATTGTCTTTTTACCGAATTTGTTGTAAATTGAGGCTGTTACAAATACAAAGATCACGGTTTTGATGTTAGGGAATACAATACAATCATGATGAAGCTAGAGTCGGTGTTTTTTACCTATATTATTTATTTAAAAAGAAAATGAACTTTATTGAAATCTTACGTTAGGCTGCTTGTAGTAAGGAAATCACCGATGGATAATGAATAACTGTGATTTTTACATATATAGATCATGCAGAAGAAAGCCTTTAGTAAAACTTTACATTTTGAGTAAATTTGTATGGCTTTGAATCGTACCGTTACAACAGCAGAAAAGAGAAGATTTGAAGTAATGGAGATATAGCACTACCGATAAATGGACAAACCGGGTAACTATTGACAAAAGTCCTTCTCGGAAGAAATGGAGGAATGATTCTCTGGAAAACACTGATAAAAATGAGAGGAAGATAAATCTGGTTCGCACAAAGGCACAGTATTCTGCTAAAGAAACTACTGAAAGGAATGGTGGAAGGAGGAATCACAGAGGAAGACCTAACACTAAGGAAAAGAAAAACTTTGTAAGTTCCACAACTTTGTTTTAATTTCAACCGGTTTCGACCAAGGCTGGTCATCATCATTTTTTTTTTCTTTTCCTTAGTGTTATCATGGCGTTCCACCAAGTATACAGCCTCTACATATTAATTTTTGAGGAAGACCTAGCTTGGATTACGCGAGGCTGGTGATGTTTAGTGTTAAGGTTAGGAATTGGGTGATTAGGGTGATTGGCTGGGGACACTGCAACCAGAAGCCACAACAACAAACCTATATTCGGACTGGAGCCATCATGCAGAGCAGAAAATGTTACCAATAAAGTTGAAACTCCTTCCTTTAAAACTTTGCATTGCAATATTTAATTCCCACATAACTTGTGCTCTCCCATTTCCTTCACACTGAAATCGTTCACTATCTTCGTATATTTCTTCAATTCTCTTTCTTTAAGGATGCATCTTTTAAGTTAGAACGTCAAAGTCGTCTTGGCAATTCCTCGAAGAACATGTCATTTTGTCAATTTGTCATGCCTAAAGTAGGTCCTAGTTCTCCTTCAAAGTTAATCAGTCTATTTTTTCTTCTACTATTCCTGTATCGTTCATTTTTCTCGAGTGAAAGGTAGATGTTTCACTTCCGGCTACTTCTACGAATCGGAAAATTAATTATCTCTGCATGTCGTTCACCCGAAGTCGCGCTGCGGAATGTATGGTCATCTCCATTCGGTTATTTTACGAGTACGCACATTGTCTCGCACGGAAGAAAAAATATATCATATTAACAAATTTTAATGCAGTTTCATGTGATGAAAGTAAAGTAGAGAAACAGAAATCATTTGATCCATTTTGAGCCTATCCTGGCTCATCAGGGGGTTCTCGGATTTATCAAACACTCCACCAGTTTGTTACTTACTAGTAGTGGTTATTTAAGAGGTAATTTTTTGACCTCAGACAGTGTTTTAATAATATGCATACAGTAGGGCCGACTATTAAATATTTTAGGTATAAAAACATCCAAACTGTTAGCACCAGATTGGTTATAATATCTTGGTACAACAGAGTAGTTCTCTCGTCTTGCCATACGATGTTCTTTAATAATAATAATATTTTTTATTTTTCTTATTTCATACACACATACACGTAAGTGCTGAAACTGAAATGAGAAAAATAAGACCAAAATAATCGAAAAATTATGGCGAAGACAAAATTACATCAATAACATAAGAGAGCAGTCAAAATACATTTTAATACCTAGAAGATGATGAAAAATAAATGAAAAAGGTAATAGAAGAATTATCTTACGGATATAATATTTTTTTACGAATTAACAATTTATAATTGTAGCTATTTATAGAGACGGCGTCAAACGTACATTTGTGAATATTCTATAGATTAGGTACAAGGTACTCCAGTCTACGCTTGCCATACAAGTTATGAAATTTAGGAGCATTAAAACGAACAGTATGCATATCGTAACATATGTTTGGCAGAGTACAATAAAAGAAGTTGTGGTCAAATTTATATACATTGGTGAAAAATACATTCCGGGGGCATAATATTTAAGGATTCAAACTATTTATAGTCGGAGATGTCTTGGATTCTTTCGTTCGAATTGACAATAAGTTAAACGCTCTAATTTGAATTTTCTTCACTCTTTCAATTAGATAAGAGGAAGCACCACCCAGCCAATTATTCCATACCTAACGTGAGACTCAAACAAAGCAAAGTAAGCCATCCGTAAATATTTCATCGGAACTTTATTTTGTAAGTAATAAAATTTTAGCAAAATCCACCGGAGCCTGTTGCATAAGCTACGGATATGGGAATCCCACTTGAAGTTGTTATCAATAGTCAGACTAAGGTGGTTAATAATAATAATAATAACGTCTTTATTAAAGAGCGAGATTTCTCAGTCCCTTCTTACATCTAACCCTTAAATAATAAATATGAAGGTATGAAAGCGGCATGCTCGTAGCGTAGTATTGAATTTTATCACGCGTGTGGAAGGGTAAGAGGCGGCAGTACCGGAAGCGATCGCCGATGCGCTCGTTGCCATGGTGAGGGAGACAAGTGAAGGGAGATAAAAAAAGATTATCTTTAAGGAGCAGAGTGAACGTTTGTTCCGACGAAATGGTTCTTAGAACGAGGGAGATGGATTCTCCGGCCATGCCAACTCTTCTCACGCTAATCACGGTGAAACCTCAGCTAACGAAAGTAATTCGTTCCGGAATCTTCCGAGACGAAATTAGCCAAAATCTTCGTTAACCGCGCCGCAATTTATTTTGTGGGGTCCAAAAACGTAAAATACAAGTAAATATTCTAAAAGAGCTACCTCGCTCATAGACTGGCACGTGAAAGTTTACATCAACTGTTTGCCCAGTTTTTGTTCTTTTATGCGTGAGCGATCAGAATGTAGAAAAGGTATATATTTCTTTGACCTTTGTTCGTATAAAACTGTTCTCTTTTTAACATAAAACTAATTATGCTGATGATGTGTGATGCTGAATAATGACATTCGTCTTGACCACTCCTGTGGCAGAAAGCCACCTAAGGGCAAAAACAAAGGATATACAAAAGTCAAACGTATCCTTATACTTTGTCGCGGTGAAACAAAAATAACAATATGATATCATTTAGAATTATACAATATATGTACTGTTTTATATCACAATATACAATTGTATTACAATGTCCAAAGATACTCATAATATAAATATTTAAATTGGAGTAAATTACGTGCTTTTCTTAGACTATTACGAGTTACTAACTCGTAGTTAGGGAATCCCTAAGGTTGATGGCAGAAACGACAAAAGATCTTTGGAATGCAGTAGTTTAAAAGAAAAAAGCAATCTAAATCCACCTTCCTCTTAACCTTGCCTAATTACCATATCACATCTCCAAAGCTTTTGCAGCCGATAGTGAAGGAAATGGAAATTCAACCAGCTTTACAATGATAAATTTACAGAGAGACTTATTTTAAGAAAGCTAAAAAAGAGGAAGAAAATCTTGTGGTCAGAAAATGGTAAAAAGTGGATAACGTCATTTGGAATTTTGACATTAAATACGATTTCAATAGCAGAAAAGATTCTTGGGTTTCCACCCAGATAATGTTTAAAGATTGGCGATAACGTCACCGGTATTTACCTGGGTGGAAACCCGAGAACTTTTCAACAAATAACTCACCAGGAGAGCCTAAAATCCTTATGATTTCAATAGTTTTCCGTTGATTTAACTATTAAGAAGTTCCGTGTTTCCCATGGAAGAACGATCCGTAAACCAAAGGGTACTTGCACCTCTACGCTCGCTCGGTTTGCATTAGATGCAGATACTTTAAAAAAGGAACCACTGAATAGAATTAATTTTTTTGTAAATTTTTCAAATTTACAGTTCTGTCTGACTGTACAATCATCAGGCCGAACGCTGGATGAATCCTAAACCCTTACATTATCAACAACCAAACCCTTTTAGGAAATGAGGCGAATAGGCCGATAGGTGAAGTAGATTGCCATTGCTTTCCTTGCTAAGCCAGAATGCAGTGAGAGGAATACGACGTAAGAGTGGCACAATAACCCTTTCATGAACACTTTACATAGCATTCAATAAGGAGGGACACAAATTAATGCCAATACTTAGCACAATCTGAGATCTTCTCTTTGAATACTCCAGTCTGTCAATAAAACTCTGTCTTCTTCCGCATACCCTCAATTTTCAACTCTATATCTTCCAATAAAAACTTCGATCCATTTTATCTACCTCTAAAATCAATCCTAAATATGGTTGCAAGGGACTCATTTGGATCTCTGTAACGCTAACCTCTTTATTTTTGGTATTGTCTGACTATTTATACTATTGTTTAATTTGTTGATAAATGTTATTATCATTGTAGTTGATCGTTAGCAGTAATTGGCATAGTGATTTATGTTGATATATTATTAATAAATAAATAAACAATTGGGATTCCTACCTCAGCAGCTCATATTTTCACAGCCACGAATAAAAGATAAATTTTCCTCTATTCTTTACCGAAAGATAAATTAAATATTCCTTCATCAAGTTCATAGATAGAATTAGAATCCCGTGCCTAACCAGCCGTAGCTTGTATAAAGCGATTAAAAAAGCTCCGACAGCAACAAAATTCGATCGAAATAAACATTTAAAGGAGCTTTCATTAAAAAAATACACTCTTGAGGATGAACTCGTGAATCTTTTGTGAAAGTGAATGAGCGCCATCAAAGGGATTAATTGTTTTCTGCCTTGTTTCGACTCGTCCTTCTCTAACTGCCTCCGGCAGCTTTCGAAGGTGGAAACTGCGCCGGGCGAAAATGGAAGATGGAAAAGAATTGTTGGAAAAAAGCAGTGAAGAACGCGTTGAGATTCGGTGAAAGAAAGGAAAGAAAGTCTTTCGAAGATGGGCGAGAGATCGCGCTGTTTCTTTTGAAATGGATGAATGTGTTCAGGACCAGATTAAAAACTCTAGATCTCTCGTGTGTGGGTGATCGACCAAGAAAGTGGCATCGGCACGAAACTACTGGAGAAATTGCTACGCGGCGGAGAAAAGATTTTTGAAATTAGGAAATGGGAAGAACGCACGGGATGGATCGTAAGGAATATTTTCGCCCAGAGGAAATTATTTGGCAGGCTTTTTTTCTATTTTCGCAATTTTTCTTTACGTTCTGGACTGTAATTAATTGGGAGAAAAAGGAAGAATAGCTGTAATTTCACTGTGTTTCATCAGTGGAGCGAGAGTAAGAACAATTTAGAATGTATTCCCAAGGAGAAACCGACATGAAAAAAAAATTTCATTCCTTGGGAATTTTCCTAGGTGCACGACTTATCGTGCAAAGTCACCTAAACCCTTTTCCTTGTTAGACTGAATTGAAAATCTCCCGGATAGTAATAACAATAGAAAAAGAAAGAAAAGAGACACGGCTGTTAGAATATTATCAAACAGAAAAAACTCCAAAGCTGTACATTTTCAAGGTAAAGTGAAAAGGGACTTACCATGGCGTGGTTCCTCTGCTGCAGTTGGAGGGTCTAACGTAGCAGGGAAACACACAGTATCAGTATATGTATTACGGAAGCAAAGTTTCCGTCGTCGGTTGCTGTGTGTGGACCCTCCAGATGCAGAAGAGGAATCTTGCTAAGGTAAGTCCCCTCTTATTTTACCTTGGAAATTTACGGCTTTGGAGTTTTTTCTATTTGATATTAAAAATAACAATGTTTCGTAATACGAGGGTCGTTCTAAATGCTCCCGGACTGACAAAGAAAACAATATTTTAGAGATAATTTTTTTATTTATCGACATAGTCACCTTGTAAATCGATACAATTAGTCCAACGAATTACCAACTTTTTTATGCCCTCAGCAAAATGTGATTTGGCCAATCGTACAAAATAAGAGTTTGACCTATCCTCATCACTTGATGTGAATCTTCGTCCGACCAAGCTACTTCATCATGTTTGGACATAAATGTAATCTCTGGGGAACAAATCATGTGAATGGTGCAAATATGGTGAATATGGAAGCACTTTTAAGCGAAGGTCATGCAGTTTTACCGCAAAAATCCAAGACGTGTGTGAAGGTACATTACTGCGAGTGAGATTAAGTGTACATTATTACGATAAAAGAGCACTTTCTTCTTTACAGAATGTGGACGTTTAGCCTGAAGAGTATTCTTCAGAATGTGCAGCAGTGAAGCGTACCTCTCTCTATTGATGATTACGCTCTTTTGGAGGTAGTCTAGGAGTACCATACCATTAGAATCCTAGGAAACCCTAGCCATGACTTGTTCTGCAGATGATACCGTTTTTGCTCTCTTAGGGTCGTATTCACCCTTTTCTACTCACTGTTTCGAATGCTTCTTTATCTTTGACCTGTAATACTGAATACATTTTTCATCTGCTGCTATGAAAAGTTAGACAAACTGTGGATTTGCGTTGAAACAAGTCTAAGGACTCGTGAGAGATGTCCATTACGAGCGCGTTTTCGGTCAGTTATTAAAAACAGCGCACACACACAACGTATAGCTTTCTCATGCTCAAAACATCGAGTAATATGTTGTGGACATGGTCCACCGAGATATTTTCAATGTCAGTGAGCTCGCATACCTTCAATCGGCGACCATTCATTTCGGAATTGTGAACTTTTGTCACCATTTTGTCGGTCGCACAAGTTTTTGGATGTCTTGATTGCTTATCATCTTCATTGGATCTAGGACCACGCTTTAATTCAGCAGCTCACCTTTAACCGTCGAAAACGAGAAGTCTACCGGATAGCCAAGTGGGCAACGCGTTCGACTACGCTGAAAGCGATCCCGGGTTCGATTCCCGGTAGGGACCTACGAGAGAAATTATCTCAGCTCTCGGAGTACTTTTAACGATACTACTACCTCGAAAATACGAAAACGTAGAAGAAAAATCCTAATTAACTCCTAACCTAAAATCCTAACCTAACTCTGTTTTGTACTCATTAATGTTAAACCTTTTAAAGCAAATAATTTTGTTAAAGATCATAACTGAACTTTATCCATTTTTTAGAAAATGTTAACTCTTCTTAGTTTACACGATCGTCGCAACCAAGCAACGAAACGTATTTGTAACTTCACATGACTCCCACCTTAAGAAGTGGACTTAACAAATATTTTAGCATCTAATAATAAAAATAGTTTGGTAACACTCATGCTATACTTGATGCATTCTTGATATTCTTGATACACTCATTGATTCTTGATTCATGTCAGGCCGATAAATTTTATAACGACCCTCGTAGTGACTCCTAGATTATTGTAGATAAGATTTCTGGACTGACAGAGTGTCAGGCTTCCTTCGAACAATTAAATTTTATGGCCCTATGGCTCTTCCCTGAACCATTGGTGGAAAATCTTTTACATCGAAAGGCCGGTTTTAATAAATTCAGTACCCTAAGACCATGGAAGCATCAACACGCACTTGATCGGAGTGTTACCTCTATTCAAATAAATCAGTCGTAAAACTGAGCCTTGGATAACGTAGTTAATTATCAATAAACCTTAAATAGATTATTTTTCATATTTTTCTAACAGCCTAATGGATTACATTTGTTTGTAGTTGTTTGCTTTTCTTGTACTTACTCAGTTTTAATCACTATTGGAGTTTATGAAGACAAAGAATAATACCAATCCCATGAGTGTCTTCCTAGATTCTTGGAACAAATTGCCTCAAGCTTATGCTGGCGTCAGACGATGGAGGTCAGCTGTATCATAATACGATAATATTGGTGAATAATGCTCCGTTTACCGAATTACATCTGCACAATACTCCATTTGTAAAATCTTTAGTTGTAGCCAAAATTTCCATTGTTGTATATTGAAAATATATTGTTTTCCAGTTTTCTGTATTGAAGGAATAAATATTGAGTAATGCCTTTATCCTTTATGGAATTTATTAAACAGAACGCTAAAGATAAAATAATACAAATAATAAGGTGCAAAATAAATAATAATATAAATCCATCTTTGTAAAGTGCGAGATTGAGATTAATTAATTTCTCTTTACAATTTATACTTTATATTTATTAATAATACGATAAATTTTTATTTTTTATATTTAATAAGGATAATGTTAGTACAAAGTAAATATTTCGTCGATATACTTACTCATAGATTCGAAAAACGACTTTTTACTAAATACTAATCACAAATGGATACTAATAAAGTTCTTAAATGGGGGTTTCCCTATGCGATGTAAACATCCTCGGTAGTATAGTGGTCAGTATCCCCGCCTGTCACGCGGGGTTCGATTCCCCGCCGGGGAGGAATGTTTTTTTACGGCTGCAGTAGTTAGCTGCTAGCCAAAGTCCAGGGTTTGAGTCCTGGTTAACAATATTTATGTTAATAAATGTTTGTGTTCGTCCATAATGGTAATTATTTCAATAGATGTCTTTGTTGTCAACCTATTATCAATTACAATGGTGATTATTATTATTAAATCAAAACCATTAATTCCCCACAATCTAAACATGGTACTCCAAAACCAAAACTGGTCTCCCAACGCTATACCTTGTTTTGTAGCTCGTGACGTTTGTTTTCAAAGACTCGGTTACTCGAGTGGTGAATCGAAACAAGTGATGGGGAATCTATCATTCATGTGATAATGTACCACATCGTAGTAGTAGTACTGTTAAAAGTGCTTCGACAACTAGGTCATTTCGCACGTAGGCCTCTACCGGGAATCGAACATGGGACCGCTTTCGTCGAAGTCGAACGCGTTGCCCACTTGGCTATCTGAAAGCCCAATATACCACATTGTGGTGTGATATTCATGTATACATATGAATCGTAATGATAGAAGTGAACTATGGAGAAGAGACCGTCTCCGTACCGTTCGAGAAATAAAGGAAAAGATTAATCGCAACACATTAATCTCTACTCGAAGGACCACTATCCCGCGGTAATCTTCGCATTACGACGGATGATCTGAATAGATGTTCGACTTAATCTCGAATCTTCGGGGGTGAATCCAAAGCAAAGAAAAGCTCACGTTGATACCCTGATTGCTGACCTAGGATCACGTTTAGCAATCCTGGAGCGAGGAGAGAGATGAACGTGGCGAAATCCCTTTCCAATTCAATTACCCTCTTCTTCCCTCATTCGCGCCGCGGAGATTTCCGATGAAATCCTCGAACGAATGGAAAAGAGGGCACGACTTTGTCCGGAAATGAGGAATTTGCGGAAAAAATATCGGAGGGAAAGATTCGGCCACCGTTTTCTTTATTTCCTGCATTCGAATGCGCGGACGTGTCCTAAAATGGCTTCTGTAATACCGTCGACGTCATGTAAGTACATTCACGGAAACTAGTTCGTGACTTTTGGAGCGAATTCTGTCTGAAATGCTCGCTCTAGAAAGACAAAATGTTTCACGCAGCGGAAAATTGCGAGTATTCAAACTTTTTATCTAAACTGGGTTAAGTCCCTGTCATAATTTCGCCGTGATATCATTTTTAGATCAATTTTCGAAGATGAGAGATATGAACTGATAATTCACCTGCGTCATTTTTTCCCGTAATTGAAGGAATTTTTGCACCTTTATTGACAACTGCAGAGGTTGCGCATGTTGTTAAAAAGACTCAGGCTTCCAAAAATATCGTACGACAATGATTTTAAATGTCTTTTTTCTGCACTCCAACTTCAGCATTATTTTTGTAAGATATTTTTCTGCACTTAATGCTACGTTGTAATTTAACTGACATTTTGTATACGGGTAACTATTCAGTTATCCGTATACATTCGATGCGAAATTTCAATACGGGTAACTATTCAGTTACCCGTATTGAAATTTCGCATCGAAAGAACTGAATGCCTCGACAAAGAACCTATTTTAGTCTGTTCCATTTCTAGATCTTACAAAGCAACCAAGTTTTCGTTATAAATTTTTTTGCGCCACGCCTCGTAATCATCTATAGGAGAGAAATGTATTTCTCTACACGTTACAAATTTGCAAATGCATTTCGCATGAGAATAAATTTTGGAAGCAAAATGAAAGTTGCTCCTCAGAAGATCACAATAAAAAATAAAATAAAATCGACCGTCATTCCTTCAACCTTTAGGCAGTCAGTACCATGAATTCCGTAATATTTAAGCGCTGCATTTGGCACCACCTTACTCGTTCTTGGTGCCCCAGATAAGAGAATTAGGAAAACGGAAGAAACACGGAATTCAAGGAACATCGATCGTTAACGTACATTTCCGAAAAGAATTCTATAAATGGGAGGAAGTCTTGAGGACACTGGTAAAGACAAATTTTTCACCCATCGGTTTGCACGTGGAACCTTAATTCTTTTGGATATTTGAAATCCTGAGTGAGAGAAATTCGTTCCTGTATTCTAATGCTGCACTTTTATCACCTGAAAAAGATTTAAAGATCATCTCTATTTCAGATACTTACCAGGGCTGAAAAATTCAGCCGGTGACTCGCTTCTAATAATCATTTAAGATGTGTTTTTGCTGTTTTTTGTTCAGATTTTCGATTATACGCCGCAAATTACTTGCATTGGCATTTCCTGGGGCCACATTTGGATAAAAATTGAAAATGACGCCTGAGGGTCTTAAGCAAGTTCCTAAAGAAAGAAGAATTTCATTGTATCCAAAATTTTGCGTCCTGAATTTTATCCAACGGATAATGTCGAATCCAACCCTATCCTACCCGATCTAACACCACAATCATTGAGCCCATTTATTTATATATTTATCTCTATTGTTATACTATTTTTGGTGTTTTAATTGTTCGTATTCTGGGGCAACTCTTGCCCACATTTGTTTTGTAACACATTGCGTCTAATTAAATCATTTAAATCGAAATAAGTAATAGAAAAATCTCAGGTCACTATAAACAATTGTAGTAGCAACGCAAATGGAATGCAGGATACTACCAGTATTACGCTATATCTGCTGTTACGTATAGGTAAGAGTAAAAACTGAGCTAAAAATCACAATATGTAGCTCCGATTATTGTTTCATATCAACTCTTTCTTTAATCGGAAATTTTATGTTTCATAATAATCATTTAAATGCTCTCTTGGCTGTCTAATTATTATGGTATAATTACAAATTTATCATCGAATATGGTCCTGATACTATTCCTTGACGAATGAAATATTTATCACGTCTTTTGGAACGGGATAAAAAATGTATCTTTAATATACTTTTGTCTCAGTCTCGTTCATAGCTCTGATGATAAAAAAGATACTGAGGCGTAAGTTAATGTTAATAATAGCATTAATTAAGGATTCTCCTTACGCAATCTTACGATAAGTGTTACTCGTAGAGTCATTTCTGTTTCACTAACGTGGGCTTGTCCTGCTTACAGGATTTAGTCTCGGTGAGGAAAGCAAGGGCAAACTAGCTCACTCCTCATCTTGTATATAGTAAGCCTCATTTCTCTCTCCAAGCTATTCGTAGCTGATGGTAGAGGGGATGAGGTCCCATCCGGCCTTCGCGCTGAATACTTTAGAGACATACATTATTACACAGTTTTAGAACCATTACTTGATTACAATATAATCGATATCTAGAAATGCCCTCAGTTTTTTCCATGTCAACAGGCGTATTAGCATTGTATAACCCAAGTACTTCAAGAAAATCCATCAGATTTCCCTCTCATCCCGCCATCCAAGACCAACATCTCCAACAATATTTTTCTTCTCTACGCTTCTCCCGCCAGTCTCCGGCGTTAGGACGTTCCCAATTTTCCGATTCGCCTATCGGAAGCACGGTTTCGCAAGGATAATTTTCACTCAAAGGCATCACACGATCGAAATATTTTTGATCAAAGATTGATTTATATGGTATGTCACGCAATAATTCACATAGCGCTTAATCGAAAACAGTTTTGGATAAATAAGGACAAAGGAGAGAGGTCGAAGAGGGTTAACGTCAACGAAAACTCGGAATTGAAGGACGATTCCTAAAGTTGAGTAATTCAAGTCTGGATAAAAGTAGAAGTACATAGAATATAAATTTAAAAGCATATAGTATACATAAAACCATCCACAGAAGTAAACAGAAGAATTTGAAAACTTTGAATCTTCAGATTGAGCGGTCGTCAATGAAATGAATCGCCCGGACAGGGACTCGAACCCTGGACCCTTAGGTTAAAAGCCTAATGCTCTACCGATTGAGCTATCCGGGCTCCTGACTACAATAAATTGCACTGGAATTTTTATTACAATGACACAGTTGACTGAATTTTTATCAGGAGATTTTATTTTTCAACAATTAATAGTAGAACGACTTTACTTGTGGATAAATTTGTAACTATTCAAAATATTTTAAAGAAGTTGTCAGTGTACAGTTTTCTTGATCCCCCCTAAGCATTCCCTACTAAGTCTCCATGTAAAAATATTCATTTCTGATGACGGCTTTTCTTTNACACATATTACAAATTTGCAAATGCATTTCGCATGAGAATACATTTTGGAAGCAAAATTCGTTTCGTATACGGGTAACTATTCAGTTAGCACGGATAAGTATGTTTCCGCATACAGAAGTTTTTCAATAAATAAACGAGACAGCGAACTTCGTATTCAGCAAATAAAAATGTTGTGGAAAGTACTACGTTAATTAAATTAAATTAATTAAAATGGCGTTCCACCAAGTACGGTCAGATCATATCGATTTTTCGATAAACATGAAATAAAACTTGAAAATTTTATCATAATCAATTATCATCACCGATGACAATGATACAAATGCACATTATGGAAAATTTTCCGTTCACACGCCCCTCAATTTACAGTTTAGATTCTTACCGAGTGGAACTATGGAAGTGGAAGAGGAGTGGAAGAGCCTGGCGGTACGACTGCATGAATATTTGACACGACCCTTTGTAAGCCTTGTAAGCAACTTGCAATTACAAAAGCAAATTGAAATTTCGCATCAAAAGAACTGGATGCCACGACAAAGAACCTATTTTAGTCTGTTCCATTTCTAGATCTTACAAAGCAACCAAGTTTTCGTTATAAATTTTTTTGCGCCACGCCTCGTAAACCTCTATAGGAGAGAAATGTATTTCTCTACACGTTACAAATTTGCAAATGCATTTCGCATGAGAATAAATTTTGGAAGCAAAATGAAAGTTGCTCCTCAGAAGATCACAATAAAAAATAAAATAAAATCGATCGTCATTCCTTCAATCTTTAGGCAGTCAGTACCATGAATTCCGTAATATGTAAGCGCTGCATTTGGCACCACCTTACTCGTTCATGGTGCCCCAGATAAGAGAATTAGGAAAACGGAAGAAACACGGAATTCAAGGAACATCGATCGTTAACGTATATTTCTGAAAATAATTCTTTAAATGGGTGGATGCCTTGAGGACACTGGTAAAGACAAACTTTTCACCCATCGGGTTGCACGTGGAATCTTAATTCTTTTGGACATTTAAAATCCTGAGTGAGAGAAATTCGTTTCTGTATTCTAATGCTGCACTTTTATTTGCATTGGTATTTCCTGGTGCCACATTTGGATAAAAATTGAAAATGACTCATGAGGGTCTTAAGCAAGTTCCTAAAGAAAGAAGAATTTCATTGTATCCAAAATTTTGCGTCCTGAATTTTATCCAACGGATACTTGTCGAATCCAACCCTACCCTACCCGATCTAACACCACAATCATTGAGCCCATTTATTTATATATTTATCTCTATTGTTATACTATTTTTGGTGTTTTAATTGTTCGTATTCTGGGGCAACTCTTGCCCACATTTGTTTCGTAACACATTGCGTCTAATTAAATCATTTAAATCGAAATAAGTAATAGAAAAATCTCAGGTCACTATAAACAATTGTAGTAGCAACGCAAATGGAATGCAGGATACTACCAGTATTACGCTATATCTGCTGTTACGTATAGGTAAGAGTAAAAACTGTGCTAAAAATCACAATATGCAGCTCCGATTATTGTTTCATATCAACTCTTTCTTTAATCGGAAATTTTATGTTTCATAAAAATCATTTAAATGCTCTCTTGGCTGTCTAATTATTATGGTATAATTACAAATTTATCATCGAATGAGGTCCTGCTACCATTCCTTGACGAATGAAATATTTATCACGTCTTTTGGAACGGGATAAAAAAATGTATCTTTTATATACTTTTGTCTCAGTCTCGTTCATAGCTGTGATGATAAGAAGGATACTGAGGTGTGAGTTAATGTAAATAATAGCATTAATTAAGGATTCACCTTACGCAATCTTACGAAAAGTGTTACTCGTAGAGTCGTTGTGTTTCACTAACGTGGGCTTGTCCTGCTCACACCTTTTTTCTCGGTGAGGAAAGCAAGGGCAAACTACCTCACTCCTCATCTTGTATATAGTAAGCCTCATTTCCCTCTCCAAGCTATTCGTAGCTGATGGTAGAGGGGATGAGGTCCCATCCGGCCTTCGCGCTGAATACTTTACAGACACACATTATTACACTCTTTTGGAACCTTTACTTGATTACAATATAATCGATATCTAGAAATGCCCTCAATTTTTTTTCCATTTCAATAGGCGTATTAGCATTGTATAACCCAAGTACTTCAAGAAAATCAATCAGATTTCCCTCTCATCCCGTCATCCAAGACCAACATCTCCAACAAATTTTTATCTTCTCTACGCTTCTCCCGCCGGTCTCCGGCGTTATGACGTTCCCAATTTTCCGATTCGCCTATCGGAAGCACGGTTTCGCAAGGATAATTTTCACTCAAAGGCATCACACGATCGAAATATTTTTGATCAAAGATTGATTTATATGGTATGTCACGCAATAATTCACATAGCGCTTAATCGAAAACAGTTTTGGATAAATAAGGACAAAGGAGAGAGGTCGAAGAGGGTTAACGTCAACGAAAACTCGGAATTGAAGGACGATTCCTAAAGTTGAGTAATTCAAGTCTGGATAAAAGTAGAAGTACATAGAATATAAATTTAAAAGCATATAGTATACANGTCATATTGAGCGGTCGTCAATAAAAGGAATCGCCCGGACAGGGACTCGAACCCTGGACCCTTAGGTTAAAAGCCTAATGCTCTACCGACTGAGCTATCCGGGCTCTTGATTACATTACGAATGCACTGGAATTTTTATTACAATGACACAGTTGACTGAATTTTTTTCAGGAGATTTTATTTTTCAACAATTAATAGTAGAACGACTTTACTTGTGGATAAATTTGTAACTATTCAAAATATTTTAAAGAAGTTGTCAGTGTACAGTTTTCTTGATCACACCTAAGCATTCCCTACTAAGTCTCCATGTAAAAATATTAATTTCTGATGACGGCTTTTCTTTAACCTGAGACCGGTAGCGAGTAGAAATTACTGCGGAGATCCATAAAGAAATGCTTTATTTTCTCGTATCTCTTTCACTATGGTTTTTATCAATCAAAAGAAGTAGGAATACTTAAACACAGTTAAATTTTTAGACGTCAATTAAAGGCAAAAATAGACGCCCGGACAGGGACTTGATTACTAATGCACTGGAATTTTTATTACAATAACACAGCTGACTAATGTATCTGATAATCGCATTACCTCATTTACCTTAACTGTTTTCAGTTTAAGTATTCAGATAATTATTGATAAGCTGAAAACCAGTTTCAATCAATTAAGTTACCAGTATCAATCAATGAAATAAAGAGAGTTGGAAAGATAGTACATTGAATTTTTATCAGGAAATTTTCTTTTTCAACAAGTAGTAGTAGAGTGACTTAAGAACTAATAGAGTGTGCACTAACTAGAAATCGGATTCAGTCTGTCTTCTGCGATAAAAGTAGTATAAAAACTTTGTTTTTATATTTTAAATAAGGATAATATTAGCCCAAGGTAAATTTTCGTGGATATGTACACTCATAGACTCGAAAAACAACTTTTTACTACATATTGATCGCAATAGAATAGTAATGAAATTATATAATCAATCGTTTCCGGCCGTACTTCGTGGAGCGACATAATGAAATAACGAAAGAAACCTTTGTAATTTCCGCAGGAATGTAATTGAACGACCGGTTTCAGCACAGAGCCATCATCAGGGCAGGAACTGTTCAATTATATTCCTGTGCAAATTACAAAGTTTTCTTTCATTATTTCAGCAATGAAATTTTTTCATGGGGACTCCTTTACGAGCTATTAACATCCTTGGTAGTATAGTCCGTATTATAGAGTATAGTCTGTCTTCTGCGATAAAAGTAGCGTGAAAACTTTGTTTTAGGTTCGTAGGTTTCCGCGACGATCGGTTGTTCTCCATAGAGTAAGGATATATCTATCTATTATGTATAAGGATAGATATATCCTTACTCTATGTTGTTCTCAGCATGATGTTTCCGGGCTCCACCGCGATGGTCGTTGCTGATGGTAGAGGGGATGAAGTCCCAACCTGCCTTCGGGCTTAATACTTCACAGGCAAATCACTGCATGAAGGTGTTGACCTGTTGTCAATAGGTACAATTTTGCATTACCTATATACATACATTTTATGAAACATGAATTTGCATTATAAAAAGCTGATGTGGTTTAACATGTTAAAATTGAAATACGGAAGCCTTGAAGGAGAGTCGCAGAAAGTGATAGAACGAGCCACCGATGGGCTATAAGTACTGAGGGATCTCCCCGATACTTATTTATTTAACTCAAACAGGCAAAACCCACTAAGTTGAGTTATAATATTACAATATCAATAAATACGTCAAAATATAGAGAAGTAATTGACATTTAAGTTAGTACAAAAAACGGATTTAAAATATACAATAAAAACTTGTAATAAAAATGTTAAACAAAGACAAGAAGTCAACTTAAGGGTTGGCAGGTCAGCATGCATGCAAAAATTTTAAATTAGTTACTTCTGGGCTCATAGGTTAGGGGTCCTCTTAAAGAGTCAAAATTAATAGAAAATATGTTGAACCGGTGCAACTTGGCAAGTCAGGCCCAATCCGTGTCTTTGATGGCACTCATATGGGCGATAGTACGGGTGGCATAAGGGTAAGCGTGAAGTAAAGGTGCGAGCAGTGACAACGATTTTGCAGAGACAACGAGAAGGTAGGATAAATTTGAGGTAATGGGTCAACTTCTTAGAGGTAGATAGGTGAGGTTACCTGGGTGAGTATTGACCTGGGAGGCAGGGACGTAGAAATGGTAAATTGATCTGGTGATTTGCGACGGAACATTGCGGAACGAGTAATACGATGACCCGGGAGAAAGGCATAGAAAGTAAGTGCGTAAATGAAGATGCGAGTCACTTTCCGAAAGGGACAGGAGTGAAAGTGGAGGTATAGGAGTCGTGCGAAATAGAGAGAGGAAGGGAGATAAGCGCGTTTAAGTGGCTGAAAGGTTGCGCAGGAATGGGACGATTGGGAAGAACAGCGGGTGCGTGAAATTGCCGTGAGAGAATAGAGGAGAAGTGTTGGGTCGAAGGAAATAAGAGGGATGGAATCGGGAATGTGGAAGAGGTGTAGATAAGACGGTTAACGTGGGAAATCGAGAAGATCTTCGGGAAGGACGAGAAACGGGAGAGGAGAGTTACAGAAGAAGATGAAATGGAGGGAAATGAGACTGGCTGAGGATAATAGCGATCGGTCATTAAAAAATAACTGGTTGTAAATTGGTCTTTATGTAGCAAAAAAACTCAAAAATTGCGGGTAACATAAGATTCGGGATACTCTTAAAAACTCCTTCAGTTGAACATGTTGCAACACTGTAAGGATACCATGTCAAACATAACGGTACTTATATTCGCTGCAAGGGTTCGGTTTAAAGAAATGGTAGGAGCATCGCGAGCGGCTACCGTAGCGGACACCCATTTAGAAGGANTGGATTTTTAATTACTACGTGAGTTTACTGCAAACCTTGTATAATACGTATTGCAGTGAAATCTGAAATCAAATTAATGATAATTATATTCTTTTCGTAATACTTTTTCGCACTAGTTTACAATATCTAAACGTACGATGAAGAAATGTTTGAACCGAATAAAACCAAAATTGGCATTTTTCGCAAGTGGCGATTTTTTCTTGATTTATAAAATTCAATTACAAATAAGGCTAAGCTTACAGTGGCGTGATATCTTGAACTACACGTATACTATTTCAGGGAGGTAAGATTTTTAATTTTCCGAGTAACGATTATTGTTACTAATAGGTGTAAAAGTTTATAATCTGTAAAGTGTTTAGATCTCAGTCTATGCTAGAAATCCCGCAGTAAAAACCTAAAAATATGTTTAATTTGATTTAATATGTAATCAATACGTTATGTATACAAGGCATGCAGTAAACTCCCTAAGTTCCATGTTCCACTAAGGCTGCAGTTCCTTCGGATACGGTGGGCTGTCGGATGTTGAAGCGAGCAGGAGAACAAGTTAACATTTTCCTCGAGCAGGGATGTTTCCCCTGTGTACCGTGCAAAGGCCCTAATCGCTCAAAATGTTGGCGATCCTCCAAAAACAGAAACAACCCGCAAGTTTGCCCATGATAATGTTTCCACTAGCAAACGTTTGTGCCCTTGAATAAACCGCTCCATGCGCTGAGCAGAAAGATAACTCTCGAAAGAGTTAACAACGACCGAAGTTGACATGGAAATGCATAATGAATCACGCGGTGGAAGTCTAATATTTGAGGTGAGATGCTGGAGGAAGGGAAGGGACTGGAAGGAGAGACGAAGATCAAGAAGAAGCGTATGAGATAAATAAAGAAGGGATGACGTAAGGAGAAGAAAATTAGCAAAGAGGTGAGAGGATAGGGGGTGGGAACAAAGCAAAGACACAGGCACGAAGGAAAACAAGGAAAAGGAAGAAGATAATTGGGGGTGAATGTATAAGGAGAAAGCGAAAGATGTTAAAGGGGTAAATAATGATTTCCTAAATTAGTGATGATACAGCGCGAGAAGTGAAAATTTTACGGTGAAATTCTAGAAAAAGGGTTATTGTAATAACTGTTGAGGTTGGAGCCGAAGGACAATTCTTTCATAAAAGATTATACTTTTTCCGCTTCTTATTACTTAAATTTAATAGAAAATCACTTTAACGCTTAAATTCTAAAACGCTACAGCTTTAATGGGGAAAGATCAGCGTTAATACCTAACCAATCATGAAAAACGAGGAAAAGGAGAGTATAATGGGTTGGTGAATGTATAAGGAGAAAGCGAAATATGTGGTAAAGAAGTAGAAGCAAATGAAAATAGAGAAATTACATTGCTTCTTGGGGTAACGTGTAATGAGAGATGAATATCGGGTTATAGAAGCTGAAAGTGTTAAGGATGGAATAAAGAAGATTTGGAAAAGGGGAAGGAAAAATGAAAAAATGGAATAAAATTTACGTAAATTTAAAACGCCGTGACTGGCGCTAAATGTTGTATGTGAAGACTCGTGCGCGGTGTTTTTGAAACCCCAGTGGATTTTTGTTTTGTCGTTAATCACTTTTTTCTTATAAGTTGTAACGACTATTTCTATTCAGCAACATTTATAAACCTTGGCAGATATGAATTAAATGTTTTCTATTTAATTTTAAAGAAATTCTTTTTATGCAAGCAACAATTTTATTCAGTACATATTCTGCCAAATCTCTCAGTAGCTACTTCTAATAACTTCTCACTGGAGATAAAATAAAATGGCAAAATTCTGACCTACAAACAAAGATTTAATCTTTTTATCCCCTCCGGAATTCACCTTTTGAGTAGCTCTTTTTCTTTTAGCCACTTGAAGTAGCTACAGTGCTGAGAATTGTAATGTTCTGCAATGTAGCAGATCTAATCGTACTCTGGGATTTTTACGTTCCAATAGGATTCTTTTGAAAAAGACTCAACTGACAAGTCTATTGCCAAGTACGATAATATTCATTTCTTATTCAGGGCGATATTTAGATTACTGTAATCGCTTTTACTTACAATTTTTCGTTGTGTTTTGTTCATTGAGGTTAAACATTGCTAAAAAGTATAGTAAAATAAAGAGAATTCAGAGACCTGTTTGTAGAGATACGAGAAGAGTTTTAAATAAATCAAGGTAAACTAAGGTTCCTAGCTCAACATCCCTTTAAGAATTAAGGCCTAGCCCGGCGTCATTTACACTGGATGACACCTGGTGAGCGCGTTGACTCCCACATCGCCGTATTTGCCTTTTGGGACCGGTCCCGCTACCTCTCAATTCAGATGCTTCTGCTCATCTGGATGCTGGGTGAACACCGATTAATGTAGGCCCCCACCTGGAATCGAACCCGAAACCGAACCGAAACACGTCAACTACAAGCTCTCTAAAATTCTTTTTGGCCGCAGTAATCTTATGTTTTGATGGTTGTGTTAATTCAAATCTCTCACTCGCAGATATATTTTGCTTTGTATCAGATATTTTTCAAACGATAACTATTCCTTTTAAATCACACTAAGACAGAGCTTGATTACATAGTTTCAATAAATAAACGAAATACAAAATAAGCAGAAATGTTATTTATTTGACAAAGCAAAAAGGTGGATCATATCCATGGTATCATATTAACTTACTCCGGGCGTTACGAGTAGAGTAACCTGTCTTTAATGTGAGTGCTAATGATTTACTGCTGGATTTTTAATTACTACGTGAGTTTACTGCAAACCTTGTATAATACGTATTGCAGTGAAATCTGAAATCAAATTAATGATAATTATATTCTTTTCGTAATACTTTTTCGCACTAGTTTACAATATCTAAACGTACGATGAAGAAATGTTTGAACCAAATAAAACCAAAATTGGCTTTTTTCGCAAGTGGCGATTTTTTCTTGATTTATAAAATTCAATTTCAAATAAGGCTAAGCTTACAGTGGCGTGATATCTTGAACTACACGTATACTATTTCAGGGCGGTAAGATTTTTAATTTTCCGAGTAACGATTATTGTTACTAATAGGTGTAAAAGTTTATAATCTGTAAAGTGTTTAGATCTCAGTCTATGCTAGAAATCCCGCAGTAAAAACCTAAAAATATGTTTAATTTGATTTAATATGTAATCAATACGTTATGTATACAAGGCATGCAGTAAACTCCCTAAGTTCCATGTTCCACTAAGGCTGCAGTTCCTTCGGATACGGTGGGCTGTCGGATGTTGAAGCGAGCAGGAGAACAAGTTAACATTTTCCTCGAGCAGGGATGTTTCCCCTGTGTACCGTGCAAAGGCCCTAATCGCTCAAAATGTTGGCGATCCTCCAAAAACAGAAACAACCCGCAAGTTTGCCCATGATAATGTTTCCACTAGCAAACGTTTGTGCCCTTGAATAAACCGCTCCATGCGCTGAGCAGAAAGATAACTCTCGAAAGAGTTAACAACGACCGAAGTTGACATGGAAATGCATAATGAATCACGCGGTGGAAGTCTAATATTTGAGGTGAGATGCTGGAGGAAGGGAAGGGACTGGAAGGAGAGACGAAGATCAAGAAGAAGCGTATGAGATAAATAAAGAAGGGATGACGTAAGGAGAAGAAAATTAGCAAAGAGGTGAGAGGATAGGGGGTGGGAACAAAGCAAAGACACAGGCACGAAGGAAAACAAGGAAAAGGAAGAAGATAATTGGGGGTGAATGTATAAGGAGAAAGCGAAAGATGTTAAAGGGGTAAATAATGATTTCCTAAATTAGTGATGATACAGCGCGAGAAGTGAAAATTTTACGGTGAAATTCTAGAAAAAGGGTTATTGTAATAACTGTTGAGGTTGGAGCCGAAGGACAATTCTTTCATAAAAGATTATACTTTTTCCGCTTCTTATTACTTAAATTTAATAGAAAATCACTTTAACGCTTAAATTCTAAAACGCTACAGCTTTAATGGGGAAAGATCAGCGTTAATACCTAACCAATCATGAAAAACGAGGAAAAGGAGAGTATAATGGGTTGGTGAATGTATAAGGAGAAAGCGAAATATGTGGTAAAGAAGTAGAAGCAAATGAAAATAGAGAAATTACATTGCTTCTTGGGGTAACGTGTAATGAGAGATGAATATCGGGTTATAGAAGCTGAAAGTGTTAAGGATGGAATAAAGAAGATTTGGAAAAGGGGAAGGAAAAATGAAAAAATGGAATAAAATTTACGTAAATTTAAAACGCCGTGACTGGCGCTAAATGTTGTATGTGAAGACTCGTGCGCGGTGTTTTTGAAACCCCAGTGGATTTTTGTTTTGTCGTTAATCACTTTTTTCTTATAAGTTGTAACGACTATTTCTATTCAGCAACATTTATAAACCTTTCTAGATATAGTATGAACATTTCATGTAGAGAATATAAATATTTATTTTACGTTTTGCAGAATTAAAGTATTTGCAAACTGAAGAAAAATATGAAACTTCGAAGTAGAAAATTAAGGAAGTGGTAGACTCTTTGCGGTATATGAAGTACATATAGTAATGGAAATGGAAAAAAAATCGTTATGCAAAAATATTTTATCTCTTTAGTACTATTTAATGCTAACTTAAAGCAGTTTACTCTTGGTGTAGCGCAGTTCATTCTGAATGAATCTGAAAGGGAAAGGTAAATGTTTTAGGCGGGTTTGAAAGAATTAAAAGTGGAAAATCCTTCGACCTATCTTGTCTTATTTTCAGAACAGTCTTTGCAGATTTTAATAGAGGTCATTATCATTCCATCGATACCTGTGAATAAAAAAATGTAACTTCCATTACTACATCGTAAACTTTCTCAGTTAATTATTACAGTCGAATATTTTATATTAGATATGAAATATCGAATGAATTAAAAAAACGGTACGTCAGTCGATGACGAAGCAAAATCACACCCCATTTTAAATACAACCGTATTGAGTAACGATTGCACGATTAGTAATTTTTTTTTAAATTTCATATGTAGTTTATTTGCAATAAAAGGGAAAGCAGTAGCGAATATTAGCTACTCATGTTCTACGAAATATTTTAGCGGTACTTGGTCATTTTGCCAAATTTAAAAATGACGGAAGAAATGCTATGTATTAGAATAAAAAAATAAATTTAGAGTATCGGAAAATATAAGGTAAGTTAAGTAATTGTGCTTGTAAAGTATAATGAGTGATAATGTGTCGGTGATATAAATTTCCCAAAACATTCGTTCACAGTAATGCGATATCCCATAGAGGTTCATATCGTGAAACACCGTCGCGCGCATCTTTGGGAATGTTGCAATTAATATAAAAATATTTTCAGTAACCAAAAAATCGTTAGCGTGACCACTCATAAGCAAAGGCGTCACTGACTTGGTAAAGAGTTTGAGCAGAAATAGCTAAGAAATTAATGAATAAAAAGAAAAGGCATTGAACAATCTTGGTCATTTGAGCCAATTTAATAATTGCGGAAATATATCGCAATATAAAAATGTAAAATAAATTCAAAAGAGTGGACTATTTTGAGATAAAAATTGCCAAGAAATTATGGATCGAAAGAATATCCAAGACACGTACAAAAAATATTATGGGGAATGTCGAACTTGGATAAAAGGGGACGTAGATGGGGTGAAGTACGCGCGGAAAGAACTGAAGGAGACATAGTAGAAAAGGGACGACAGGCATGTAAGAATTGGATGAGAGTCAGAGTATTTTAAGTCCGTGAATGAGCTGGTACAAAGGTACCGATCGCCCATTGATACATTAGAAGTCATTGATGGGACCGTGGCTGGAAGTGTGAAACGATGGATGGAAGAATGGAGTGGTTTAGAAGGGCTCTGTTAGTTAGGAAAGGGATGCCTTGTCAAATGGGAAGGTGAAAGGGTCAAGAGTCGAAATCTCTTTGAGAAAGTGTAAGGCACTTGGCGTTTGAAGAAGATTGAGGGCCGTTCCCAATACCCAAGACTCCTCCGAAATACGGAATAAGAGGATAAATTACCTCATGAAGGAAACAAACTCTTCGTGATTCCTTCAAATTTTCTTTGAAATTTCTTTTTTGTTTATGCCGCTGTCCAATGCAGGCCATCCGATAAGGAAGCCACCCATGGCTTCCAGTTACTATCTTTACAGATATTGTTATTATCCTTAGTACCTCTGAATTAAGTAAAATATCGAATTAAAATGATTGATTATTGATTGATGATTACATTATTTATATGCTCGTCAATGAAGCTCTCGCTATTTAAGCTAACAATTTTTATTTAAAAGCTAAGGCTCAGTATTGCAATGTGTAAAAATGAACTTTAACTTAAGTTCACTTTAGGGCCCAGTATTATAATAGTTTACAAGAGACGAAGCGATGATTATGTTAAGCGATGATTATTATAGCTAATATTCCACATCAGTATAATGTATTAGAATAGATATAATATAATCTTTACTTTATCTCTGACATAAGTTATAATACCGGGCCCTAAAGTGCACTTTAGTTAAAGTCCATTTAAAGTGTACAAACTTTTTCACGCTACTTGGATTCATCAATCTGTACGGTCAAAGCTAGAGAATAATAAAAAATAAACAGTGCAATGGTAAAATATCGCCCAAATTACTATAGTGAAATTTCCTGATGCTGTTTTGATGCTATAAATCCAGTAAAACGGTATTGATAAAGAAAGATGACTGGCAATGGAATAGAATTCTTTTCCATCAAGCGCCCCCCCCCCCCCTAAATGAGACCAGCGCCTCTTGGGGGCGGTATCGCCCAATTAGGGATTCACTGGTAAATATTATGGTTCTGGGCATAAGTCTTGGTGTAAATTAACATTATAGATCATTGCTTCAAAACTATGCGACTATAAATAGCCAATAAAAGATTAACATGAATATTAAAACGCGATTAGTGTTACCCATTAAAGAACAGAAATTTCACGAAGTAGTATTACATAAGGTTTTCTACTACACGTGAAAAAGTAGTTATACTAAGCTTTACCAGATTTATCTTCACGGCTGAGCCGGGAGGCAACAGAAATGACGCCTTTTAGGACCTGGAAAGGGAGAACAATCAAATTTGAGTGGATTAAATCTACTCATCTTTGACTGGTACACTAAAAAAGACGCTAATTTTTTTCCCTTGAGTTCCGTGAGAAATCAGCCTCTCTCAACCCTGTGTTGCCACCACTAACATATTCGTTTTCTTACTATATCGATGTCTACCCCTAGTAGTCTAAATATATTACATGGCTAGGGGTCGACTCGTGTTCCGGAGTCTATTGGATGCAGCTGGAACGATGTGAATTAAAATTCACTACCATAGTACTTAAAGAAGAAAATGAATATGTTATGAATGGCAACACAGTGTTAAGAGAGAATGATTTCTCATGAATGAACTAACTACAAACAAGATTACTAAATAAAAATTACAAAAATATCTATTCCGGTACCGGGAATCGAACCCGGGCCTTCCGGGTGAGAGCCGGATATCCTTACCACTAGACAATACCGGATATCCTTACCACTAGACAATACCGGATATCTGAATTTGTTGGGCCTTATTATGTTAATGATGCAACGTTTAAATTTGATAAAATGAATTATATTTATTAATTTATTTATCAGTAAGTAAAAATTTTTGTACCATTTCATTTTCATGAACGTAAAGTCTGTATATGTCAGCGTTATCCAATGGGATTGAGCTTTGTAGGTAAAAGTGCTTTCTAAATTTTGTTTTGAAATTAGAATTGAATTCTAATATGAATTCGTATTTGTTGTATGTATAATATACTGATTAGCATAAGTCGCATATCCTATAGTTTTGTTGAGATATAAGTGAACAGAAATTTCGAAATGGCAGTAAATATTACAAAAGGAAATGTTGAATGTATACATTTTGAAAAATAGCAACCTGTAAGAACTTTTTTCGTCTATTTTTATTTCCCCTTAAGGCAGCATTTCGAATGAGCATAAACTACCGACCAATCAAGGCATCTTAAAATGTCATGGAAATGTGAAAGCGTTGCAGATAATAATGGGTTTTACATGACGCATGCTTTCAGAATTAGAACATCCATTATCGTAGACACATATCACTCCGGAAATAGCCTCAGCGGCACAGAATCGGAACATATTTCCGTTGAAAAGAAAAAATAAATTCCGCCTTATCATAAACCTCTCGGATTTAGGAATAAAATTATATGTACTAATACTTTTAGAAGTTATTCCAGTTGAGTTATAATTTAAGGGCTGCAAAGATAGAGACAAAACTTTAATCATAGTCGAATATTTGATAATGATCGGGAATAGACAGAAATAAAGTCACTTACTTAAATATGAAATGTGTTTTTTTTGCTTTAAATTTAGTCATTTATAAGAATTATGACGTCAATAACTGAATACCGGAAAGAGTTGTGAACGCCTCCAACATTGGCAATTGGAGACACAAATCATAGTTAACATAAACCGATAGTTGTTAAAATTATGAACATGCACGATAAAGTTTTAATTTGAATGTATGAGCAATTTAATTTATCATTTTGGGAAGGGTGTGAATAATTTATCATTATTTTAGTGTTTCAGAGTTATTGTTTCACACTAAATCGTCCGGCAATTACAGTTTTCCACCACAAAAGCAGCATTACGACACACCTTCTGGTGCCGACATTTTTGTGATGAGATTTAAAGCGGAAAAATAAGTATTATTTGTATTTTGTAATAAATTGCAACCGAATTCAGACAACGATTCATCTAGAACAGACATGTCCAAATCGTGGCTCGCTGGCACTTTATCTAATGTTAAGCAGACATAGATTAATGTTTCTCGAGGTTCATAGGTTTTCCATTCTAGCCATTGATAATACAACTGGAATAAAAGCAAACACTACTTGAAATACTCTAAAAAGTGAAAAAATCTACTCATTTTTACCTATAAATGTAGCATAGCAATAACACTAGCGATATTTTTAAAAATATTACCAATTTGAAACCACAGCAATGAACGTTGTCTTCGGCCCTCGAAATCCTTCCAGGAAGTAATATTGAGGGTAAAAACATGGACAAGCCTGATCCAGAATATCCATCGATTTTTAATTATGCTAAAGCAAAACACCGCTTCATTTTATCCGGGTTTTATTATTTCTGTGTTTTCGTGACTGAGTGTTGCGATTACTGCTGTCCTAACAGTATCTCAGTGACAAGCCGGAACACTCGCCGTGTGATCATCGCCGTGTCGCAGTGCGGTCGGGCGAAACGCACTTGTCCACGGAGAGACGGTCTATAGGACAGGCGACACCCAGCACATCCCGTGGAGACAGATGCTGCGAGGGCTCAATGAGAGAAACAAAAGTACCCTTTCCGAGTTGATGACACGCCACGAAGAAAAGAAACAACGTAGGAAAGACAGGCGGAAGCTCTATCGGGTGAATGGGGCACACGGATGGAGGATTCACTGATCGATGCACATGTACATTTAGGAAGATGAACCATGTAAAGTATGAGCAACGAGTTGATGATGTTACTACATTTATGTTACGGCCATCAGAAAGGTTTATATGTACCTTCTATGGTAGATCGCTACTCCCTCGTGATTTTAAGGATTGAAGGTATAAGATACGAAACTAGTTCCTGAGGGAAATGATTCATTATTTATAAAGCTTAAAATTTGTTTACTTTTTTAGTATTTCATAGATACTTTTTGTCGATTTTTGGTGACTGAAATCAGCAGCTATTATCCCAGATAATATATTCCCTTAACGCTTTCTTTCTGATGGAAATTTCAGCGTTTCACAGAAGCAAATTATTATATTATTAATACCTGAAAGATACGAATTAACTCTATAACGAAGAAAAAGTTAACAAATGTTACAATAAATCCATTATCTGAAACATGTAAATTATTATATTTCGTGATTTAAGGTGATAATTGAAAATCGTAAGATAAATTAAAAGGGGGCGATTTCAGTTGATTTTGAACAATGACTGTTTTACGGGCCACTAAGTTGAATCTGTAGTTTCTAATAAGCTGTCATAGTAATAGATTTTCACTATCAGTTGTTCTAATGAAATGTCATTAAAGCAAAAAGTTAGTGTTTTAGAAAGCAACACTAAATAGAAAGGTATAAAGAGGCATGGCAATTGTTCTCCCCATACATATATAGTATTGCTGTTGTGACTTGGTACCGTTACGCGACATCATGATTTCCGTACTTATTGAGCGCAATTTTTGAGACGTCACTTTTGAGAGGTTTCGCGAGACTATAGAGAGAACTGATAGCTACCAATCAGGTAGCTAATTAGGGAATTCGGTGTTTATACACCCCGCTGCCATACGCCGCATGGCGGCTTGCGGGGTATTATAGCAAACGTAAATATATCATCAATCGATTAATTCACTTTATTTATTCTGTTTAGTTTAATCGGAAAATAATGGTACCCCATATGTTTCCGTTAATAGTTTACATCTCTTAGTCATACGTTTATGAAATTTCTAAACAGCATCATTGCCCTCAACGTAAAATATGCTAGGAACCTCTTAACGAATGGGATGGGAGCCTTTTTACTTGGGACCCCATATATTTACCATTTATACACACAAGAAATCATTAGGCCGCACTTGAATTGCGCATCGCCCAAATTCGATTAATCCAAAAATTAATTATATCGAAATATAACGAAATTAATCCATACGTAAACCTGGGTAGAATTTTTTCATTTCATTTTCCCTTGAATTATTAAACAAGACTCCGAAATTAACTTTAAAAGCGAGTATTTCCCTCAGAAATTGACGAAAAAGCGCACTACACATACACCCGAGAAGATCACGTGTGAGCTTTAAAACCGCGAGTTCCTCATCTCTGCCTTAACGTGGCACGATAGTAATAACTTTATATACTTTAACTCACTATCATGCTCATGTTGTAAAGTATAGGACAAAAAAAACACTGTTTTTTCTTAAAGAGATTTTCATTAATTAAATAACAGGAAGAAAGCTGTCACCGAAATCGCCCAGAATTATCAAACTTTTCCTGCTTATCTCTACGGCTCGACGAGGACGTGTGCAGGTGAAACTTTTGTTTAAACTGATTACTGTACACAGTTTTAGGGATTATTGGTTCCGTTTTTCGGTTTGTTTTTGTGCTCTTTTTGAATTGCAAGCTTTTAATCACAGCAGGAACGCCGGGAAAGTCCGGTGAGCCGTTGCGATGCCTGTGGACCTTTATTGGTGCCTAGGGAAATAGGCTAGCAGTCAGGGTGTTAGCAAATGAGTCAGAAGGGGGTCTCTTTCCGGTCTGTTTCCCGCTTCCAATTCGCCCACGGCTATTATACACTCGCAGTTAACATTCCTCGACATAGGACGATCTCCCTTTGCACAGACTTCCCCGGTGGTCTGGAGGGAGGCGAAGGGTTCGGAAGGCTATTAGACACTCCATGGATCGGTCGGTGAACAGTCGGTCCGATGCGCTCCGAAATTGCGTTGCGCAGTTTTTATTTTGTTGTATACGTAGAAAACGTTAACTAAAAATAAACTGTAATATCTCCAGAGGTGAGGTGGAAGAGAAGCTGTTCTGAACTACATCACCGCAAGAGTAAATAATATGATAACAATAATGATGATGATGATGGTGGTGATGAAAATTATAATAAAGTCCACTATGAATACAATGCAGAATACTCGAAACTAATTAGCTATGGCTATATCTGTTGGAAATTGTTCATATTTGGTTCAATAAAAACAAAATCTGACTTCGTTGACAGAAAATATATTTGAAAAGTACGACCGGTCTCTACCTCGTCTTGTTCGAGGGTTGTAACTTTCGCCTCGAATTGTGTCAACGATTTTAATAATTATATAAAATGTATGTTTACCATTATTGTATGCATGTATTACCTTTACGATAAGGTTTTCATAGTTTTTTGTATTATTTTATTTTTACTAATTCGTCTTTTTTTCACATTATGTACCGATATTTTTCACCCCGCTTGTTTTTGGGTGTTTTCCCGCACAGTGAGGTTTTTATCTTCTTCAACCGTCATTTGAGAAGGTTTTCCCCACAAACCCAAATCTTTTTGTGTTGTTGTTGCAGTTTTCTTTTAACTTTAAATATTAAATTTAACCTATGCATTGACAATTGAGGTAAGGTGGAAGAGAGGCCAACTTGGCCTAACATCGCTTTAACAAAGAGTTTATTCATTCATTCTTCTTCAGTCTATGGACGAGATAGAACCCTGGAAACCGATCGTGGTTTTCAAATATATTTTCTCTGGACGAGGTCAGATTTTGTTCTTTTTTTATTTAATCAAAGGAAAAAAAACTCATGACCAAGCTAAAAGCGAGAAATTCGGAAGCTAGTAGCGGCATGTAAAAGGGGATGTATTGACCTGGTTGTAACTAGCATGGATTAAAGTGGTGGTACTTTTAAAGACATGCGCTCTTTCACCAAAACTACTCCTTGTTTAAGTTATTACCAGCATCAGTTCTTCTCGACTTTTCTCCTCTTTGGCAAACTTACCTGCCAAACCTCTCAGAATTTCTGTATACATTTTTAAGTTTAAGGTCTGATTCATATTCATAAGGGACAAATCTTGGGGTAAATGATCATTAAAAAATATTTAGTTTGAATAATCTTTGATCGATTGAATATATCGATAATAAGAGCAAAGATAAGTCGATTAATGAAGTACTTAAATAAAATAATAGTAATCTTATGGAAGCTGGTTTCCTTGACCTTAATTTTCCAACCGTGTATGTGAGAATAATAATATAATAATAATAATAATAGGCAATGAAAGTAATTATAATAAGTAATAATATGTATATATATATATGTAAGATAAATTAAA
>KZ308436.1:97272-107369 GCA_000376725.2 Ladona fulva | reverse complement strand
TGTATATGTCATATTTAATATGTCGTCACAGGAATGATAGATTATGGGATAAATAAGTAGTTTTTGGAATAGGGCTACTATAATTAGTTAGTTGTTTATTGTTATAATGTAATATTGTTACTGTATTTATTACTACTAAGTGACTTCTTACTACTTCACTGTTATCATTAATGGTATTATATTATTAACACAATTATGTGCGTGTTATCAAACTTAAGTGGAATATTGATCAAGTCATTTAAAGTGAATCTATTTCTATCCAGATAAGGAATTCCACATAGTTAAGGCTTCTTCCATAGATTATATTATTGCCGTTTCCTTTAATTTCTAGTTATTGATGATATTTATTACTATTATTTATCATTATTTGTAATTTTTTATGGTACCCTCTGTGTAACAGAATCAATGAACACTAAGCCACCTATATAGATTGTTGAATAAAAATAACCTAATTGTTATCATATATTGCTTTAGCCATGTCCTTCATTCCCCGCTTCTGGAAAACGACGATTATATTTTTTCTGAAAAATTGGGGAAACATGGATTAAATGATTGCGAATGCCACGTATGATTTTCAGTGCTTCCGGGAAGGAATTAAAATAGATAAAGACGTCCCTCTTCCATCGATACTATTTCTATTACTTCAAATTCTAAGGGCTTGATGCAAAGCTAACCGTGATCTCCACGAAATTTAAATTCTTTCGTTCTACCTGCGGTGCGGTATTCCGAATTATGGCCCGTGCGGAAATCAGGGGATCGTTCTCTTTGGGTATCCAGATGCGATGCCCGCAGCTAGATTTGGTGTCGGAGTGAGAATTCTGGCCTGGCCCTGCCGTGAAGTTCTTATTGCTGTCACCTGATTTCGAGAGCAAATTAAATCGCCCGTGATGAGGAGGAATTAATATTTGCGCAGGAAAACGGACCGATGCATTCGGCACGTATGATATGGGGGTGTTTCAATAATAATCTTCTACAAATACGAACGCCTCCCTCGCCGTCACGCTCACCACATTTAAACGGATTGAAAATTATGTTGTATAATTGTGTTGGAGAGGTGCATTGCACACAGTCTCGTGTTGCTGGAGATAAACAACGAGCGATTTCGGAGCTGGTAATTCACAGGTAATCCTTCCAGCACTGATGTAGCCTCTTTGTTTACACAGAAAACACTCAAGGGTTGACGGTTAATGACTCTTTATCAAAGTGAGCGAATGTGTTGCAGCGATTAGAACTGATTTTATTCGCGTTTTAAGGCGACGTGTAAACCTAGCCGCTGCAATAGACTCTTGTGCCAAATTCGAGATAAATACAATCGGTTAAAACAACTCAACATCTGCTTCTTGGATGGAGACAAGAATTAGCAGCACTAAACGAAATAACAGCCAACTTTTACTCTGAACATAACGTAAGTAGTAGTAGTAGTAGTTTATTGACATAAAAACGTTTACAGTTGCATTCAGACATAACTCTGAAAGTAAACAGATGTCTCGTCAAAGAATATTTTTACATTATGAATATCAACACTTAAATACATTAATTTGGTCTATACAAGCACAAAACATACGCACCAACATCTCATCATTATTTCTACCCAACATAAAATATTACAAGAACTATTTAATATGCTCAATTTTTTAAAATATTTACATTAAAAAATGTAACTTTTCATATATATACTTTGCATGCACACATATACATACATTAATATATATACATACATACATATTTATAAATGAATATAACCATTGATCTTTATAGCCAAATATATATACATATATCTTTTCGTACAAATATATATTTGCAAACCCAAAAAATACAGAAAAATTATAAGTCATTCCTCCAACTAAATAAAACCACGTGACTCATTCAAAACAAAACACTAAGAAGTATAGCGAATATACATATTACATGAGCGAGAAAGAAAAGACATGTTCACCTCGAAATATGGATCTAACACAGTAAAGTGGGCTGTACCAACAAAGAGTTTTATTTGTTTGTGTCCTGCGGGCTTTTGATAAAGTTCGTGTCCACAAACACGTAACATAGCGTCTTTGAGATGCAGTTCTGTTATAGAACAGAGGCCGATTCATGCACACGGTCACCGGGGCAGGTTCCTTGTCGTCAAGTGCTTTACTGCCGACTGCCAGTCACTGATGACGAAAAGTCACTTGAGCGGTGGAAGGGGGCCCCGCGCCGAATTTGAACACTCATAATAAGGCCAATAAACTAGGTATATTTCGATATCAACGTCCGCAAAGAGAATAAGTCTGTTAACCAAATATATTCATACACATTTTGCTATTTAAGTCGTGCAGGTTTTTTACCAGGGTATCTGCTTGAGACATGCTTTCAGCGACTTCAAAAGGGGCGACGTCATGCAATTATCTTATAGATTTCGCCAATTTTAGTCAATGGGCAATTATAATTTAATAAACACAGAAAGCGTTCCATTTCCCCAGCCAACCCTGGCTCAACTTTCCTTATCAGTAGCATACCTTTCTCCCAAATTGTACTTGTGTTGGTAAATTTAATCCTGTTATTATTTTAGTCAGTAGGATGAAGTTCGTTATAAATGTTCTTTCCTTTTGTATAATGGAACAATGGAAAAGAACCTTTAATTATTATCTTTTTATTCCTCTTCGAATTATATTAAGCAGAAATTAGGAACCCGGGTAGTGAATTCGTTCAAAATGCATAGTTAAGATATGTTAAACATACTGTTAGAACATAATATATAGTTTTCTATGCAATATGTTCTTTATGAACTATTGTTTAGAGCGAACTGCTTCGTAAATTGAGGCGTACCTATACAAGTATATCCTTAAAGTGCTCGTAAAATCGGCCATAAAATTGATACCAATGGTCTTTATTCATCCTAGATACAAACTCGAAGGTCTCTGTTTCTCATATTCTTTTTTTATCTCATCAATAGTCAATGACGTTACATCCTAATGTAACGTATGAGCAAAAAAATGGAGAAGGAGACCCTAAGGGAAGTTTTGGCAAACAATCTGTGACTTAAGAATGAAGATCCATGGCAGGAAAACACCTGCAGGAAGGATTCTCACCCGCTCGGAATGAAAATCCTGCGCTAATCTAATATTCATTAATTATCTATATATATCATCTTAATAGTAATATCTTAAGGTGAGATCACTGAAATGAATGTGTGTATGCCATGTTGCGAGAAGAAACGACAACCGATGGACAACAGCAGTTCTCAACTCGACACCAAGAGATGTGAAGGTACCAAGAAAAAGACCAAAAGACAGATGGAACAGAGACATCATCAAGTATTTAGAGGTAACATGGCAACGAGAAGCTCATAATAGAGAGAATTGGAAAACGCTTGGGGAGGCCTACATCCGACGTCGGATTGAAAATGGCTGATGATGATGATTATGACGAATCGTAATATCTTAAAGATACAAATGAACACTACAGCGAAGAAAAATTAGAGAACAGTAAACAAGTTTTACATTAACCTTAAACATGGAAGTAGTTCAAAACCATTCATTAAATATCACACTACAACAAATAAAATGATTAGTAAACCACTGGGAAAATAACAAACTACAAATACAAGTAGCGGAAGAGAAGAATGGAATAGGAAGCAAGATCGCAAAATGGAACGGCGTACAGAGGAAAGGCAAAGAGATGGGAAGAGCGTGGGAATTGGAAAAGATGTTGATGACGGAGTGTTGGGGGTGTTTCCAGGGGTTGGGGGAGAGAGATGGATAGCGTCGGAGAGCAAACTGTGCGTGGGGAGGAGCCTTTTCAAAAAGTTCCCCCCATCGGAAGGAAGAATGTGCTCCTGACGCGTTTGTAATAACCTGGGCGTGGATCCTAGGTTTGTTATCCTCGCAAAATGATCGTGATGGGATTGAGAGAGAAATCGGCGCAATGCGAAGGATTTTCGCGATTTGGCCGGAAATTTAATCTTTTTTACTTCGAGATTTATTTTCTTGAAGGGTGTCGGGAAAAGGATGGAGAAGCCAGGTTTGAGAGGTAATGCGCGAGGAAAAGTGCAGGAATGAGCATTTCAGCAAGGAAAATCTCAGTAGGTAGACTTTATCCGTCGATAAGAAGTCTAAAACATTTAGTAGTAACAGATCTATTGCTCCTGCCTTAACCATTAAGTTGGTATTATTTGCATATTGCCGCAGTTTACGAAAATGCAAGGAAAAACGACGAAGCATCTATGTTCGTAGGATGTGGCCTTTGTAAACTCTAAAGAAGACTATCAAAGGAGCAATCGAATTCTGCTAAAATCGATCGCGGATCAGGGTCGCATCTAGAATTGTCACTTGGGCCGAACTTATGTACGAAATATCACGTATGATTTCTTTAAATTTCATTTTATCTATGTTCTGTACAGGTGTTACAATAACTCTATCATTATAAAATTTTTATTAAGGTCTGTACTGTTCACGGGAGGTTTTGGGAGGGGTTTTCCTCCCGTCTTTGGGCGAATGCCGGACAGATTTCATGTCAGTCATATTATTTTTACTTGACTATTGCCACCTGGTCCACTGACCAAATTGCAACGTTTTACTAATTAATAAATACGTACTGTAACCAATAATCTCCCATTTACATAGTAATGAGAAGTAATTGATTCTCATCATAAAAAGGTATTTCCTGCAAAGAAATGTTTTAAGCGATCAAATATTTAATGATAAAAACCTGGGCTCCCAGATAGCCAAGTGGGTAACGCGTTCGATTTCAGTTCGAAAGCGGTCCCGGGATCGATTTCTGGTGGGAGCCGCATATGCGGAATCAGTTCGGAATGACCTGAGCTGTCGAAGCATTTTTTATCAATATTACTACTGTACTACTACGATAAAAACCTTGAGAATTTCGTTCTGAATAAATACTTGTAGAAACTTTAGAGAGGAGCTGAAGCCCGTCAGCCATCATTCTGAGCGCCTGTGGCAGATACCTGAAATATCAAATGATCTCAATTCTTTCTTTCCAATTTCAATTTTTTTAAGACGATGATGAATAAGAAAGTGATTGAATCACTCTTAGATATAGTTAGGAAAGAGTATGGAACTAGAAGCCTTTGGCATTTTTGGAAATTTGTATTCTAAGATTAGAGTTTCTTTCTAGCCCTTGATAACTATTCAAACAATAAACACGAAGTTCCCCTGGCGAAATCTTACGAAATTATGCAAATCTTATGATGAATTCACTCTTATTCCTCGGCAAATAAGGGTCGGTGATTGAAACAGACGAAAGGGCGAAATCATTATAACAATTGTTGTGAACAAAATCGTAATAAATCGCGGAGTGCGGTAAAGATAATTCTATAGTAAATAGATAAAAATAACTTTTCCGATACCGGGAATCGAACCCGGGCCTTCCGGGTGAGAGCCGGATATCCTAACCACTAGACAATACCGGATTTATGTTCAATTTCTCTATAACTTATATTTCAATATTGTTAAAATATCTCAGAGATCCGCAGCATTTTAAATACTTAACTACCAAATTGCAATGATATTAATGTTTAGTTCCTCGATTTCATTTATAAGATGAGATGCCATAGGTGTATAATAGATATCAAAGGGAAAAAAATGCTTTTTCGGATGTATTCTATTTGATGGTTAAAGGGTTAAAACGCAATACGTTTTACAATGAAGAAACTGAAAAGGCTGGATGTTAAATTTTTGCAAACATTTTCCGCTGAGACCGCATATAAAAAAAGATTAAATATACCAGTGCTTCCAAACGATGTTCTACGAGTTACTTAGTAGCACATCCCCTAAAATCTGGAAGTATATCAACCAAGTTAGTATATAACCCCTCAGTTATGACGAAGGGGAACGTATTATTTAAATTCTGCATTACATGCGCGCTGTATGATCTGACTTACATAGTTATCTAATAATAGTTAGATATGAGCTGAACTCTTTCATTCTACTTACAGTCTTTCATTTGCTTTTCTTGATTTTACTTGAAATGTGCCGTAAATTTCGATTTGTTACATAAGTATGGTACACAACATTTTGAGAAGCACTACCCCACAAAATCGCAATTATTTTAATTGTAAGACAAAACCACAGCCTACTCTTTGCTCCTTCTTTCTCCTTTCGGAATATCGAATGAGTGTCTTGATATAATAAGTGTTTGGCTGCTGATGGTTGAAGTATAAGAATACGGAAAAATATCCAAAAACCATCAAAAGTGTCTTACAGTTGCTTATATGCAGTTATCTGCGTCAATGCTCTGAGGATGCCCCCGTGGCAGGCGAAGTATGCATATAAGCAACTATAAGTTACTTTTTATGGTTTTAGGATATTTTTTCCGTATTTTGAGTGACTTGAGGAAATATTGTTATCATAATTGGGTAGCTTCATCAAAAAATATTCTTAATTCTGAAATTTACCTCTTTTAAACTGCTGCAAAGAATTTAAAGCTTCGACATTAAAAATTGAATAGCGTTAGAAGTTAAGTACAATAAATAAGTAACGTATTAAGCTGTTTCTCAGAAATGAACAGAAAATTAAATAAGGAAGATATAAATAAAAAAACCAAATTTTTATAAAAAAATTGTTATGGGCACTAATGGGTTTATAGCTGTTTCTCAGAGAGGAGTTGAAAATTAAATTTGAAAATGACTGCTTTCTTTAGATAAATTATATGAGAAAGAGATGTAATTTTAATGCCAGGAAGGGAAAAGCTGAAAGTGGCTCAATAAAGAGTCCCTTATAAACCCTTCCTAGAATGGAAGGAACGATGAACTGGAGAGGCTAAAAAGAGGAAGAGAGAGACCGTGGTTTACAGCCATTCAGAAGCCCTCTCCAGGACCCATCATAGTGAAGTTTATGGCAAATACCAGGCGCTGGACCTAACAATCCAAGAAAGATGGACCGAAGCGAAAAAATAACCCCAAAATCATCCGCCACACCCAATGGACAAACAGTCCCGAAATTCTATTAAAACCCGACGCCTTCCCAACATCTATGGAGCCCATTCGAAAGGCCCTCTGTTCCCCCAGCACATTCCGCAGGGCGATAAAAGTCCAAGGCGCATATAAGGGCTGGATACTAAACAAACGGGAAGCGCGCTCGATCGCTCCAGTCACGTTCTTCCCAGACTACTCCACGGACACGTTTTCAGCAGCCACTCAGTAACGAAGCAGACGCACAAAAACCATGCGGGCTCCTAGAAAAATCGTAAATTTCCCAAACCGAAGCGTGTTCCGGACCGGCGGCCATTTAGAACGGTTTTAACACGGCGTCGTCGCGCGGGGAAACAGTGAGGTGCTTTATGGCGGCGGAGGAATGTTTATTCTCTTGAAGGCACGTAGCGGAAGTCGAGGATCATCAAACGCGGAAGGGTATAAATGACCTAGTGGAGAGACCGTGGAGGAAGAATCTTTCTGGTTCCCGCGTTTTTTCGATAGTGGGTACTCCCTCGGAGGTTGCTATAGGTTCGGGTACGTTATGTCTAGGATAAGATAGTCCAAGTAGGTCTCGGTTCCCACGAAAGGGGTATTGAGGAGAGAAAAGGGGTGATTTGTAACTGAAGCACGGAACCGAAATGCCTGTTGAAGGAGAAAAAAGTCTTGGTGGGGAGTAACATTAAATCCGAGCGTTGCGTCTCCCAGAAAGTAAGTGCCTTTTTACCCTTGTTACTTGAGAAGGGTGTTAGTGTAGACTACCCCGGGACGGAGTTCTTCATACGTTATCTCATTAGTTGTTCGCAACTATGTTGCGTATCTAAGTGGAGATGCTGTACGGGAAGTCTGAGGAGATTAGGTGTGTTAGAAGCATTTATGAGATTAATTTATGAAATTAAAATTTCAAAAGGTATTTTTTTTAATGTCCATGCATTCTTTCGCTGTCATTCCAACCAAAATCGTTCCCGTTTTAGAGTACTTATTCATTACCTCTTTATTTAACTTTTATAACTTTGATCCTATATTAAAAAATCATTCAGAATCGTCGTTCAAAAATTACTGGTGGAAGCATAACTGGATTTTTGCTTTAATTATTTTTACAATTATTTTACGTCGTTAGGGAGAAAAATTAAAGCTTGCCCTGTGTTATACCGGTTAGAACAGGATTAACGGCATCTAAATTAGGTACATTGGAATTTGTTGTATTAGAATTTCTAATATATATTTTAATAGGCAGTAAACAACAAACCTAGCTTCAGAAGCATGGTATAACGGGTAAAAATCTACTCAGTTTAATGATAAGGTATTTTTAAACACAAATATATAGTTATTATTTAAGAAAAAACAAATCGTATATTTTTATTGCAATGGACCATCTATTAATTAGTATAATAATTATTTGCAATTAATATTTATGAAATGCTGAAATTAATTTTTACAAATAACTTATTGCGTCTCCCATTACTTATACATTTTGCGTATGTGAGGCTTAAAATTTGGCCACCCTAAAGTTAGAAGGGCGTAATATAAGTTGAAATTGATCACTAATAACGAGGTTGGTAAGTAATGTAAACACTCGAATGTGGTTATAACTATTATAGTTATCTACATCTACATAAATACCCTGCAAGCCGCCTTTCGGCGTGTGGCAGGAGGTGGCAACACCAACTATTATCTGTAAGGATTCATTCTTCAAGTCAAATTCTTACTGCTTATAATGGATATCTATATGTATGTAATTTATAATTGTTTTCGAGCAATGTGAAGATGTTTTGACGGAGTGTAACGAAGCTGAAATCAGTAATACCGCAGTAAGGTAAATACACGAATCAAGAAATGCTTCTCGAATTAAATGATATTCCAATTTGAGTGACATTTACCGATCAGGATGTTTCAGGAGTCCTTGTGGGGTGATTAATAGTACGTGAGATTAGTCGGACACATAGCTGGAAGTCCTGAGATATATATAGAGCGTTGAAAGAACCCTAACAGACATGGTACTATATTCTGGGTCTGCTGCTTCTCATTTCATCAAGTACTTAATATACGGACGCTTTTAAAAATGAGCATCTCCGGTAAAACTTGAGACCACCGTCACACATTCCATTAATTTTTGAAATTGGGGTTTCTCTACTGTAATTTACTGCAGGACTTAAATGACGCACTTTTTGTCCATTTCAAGTCATTAGTGTCCTATCCTAACACGAGCTTATTATGCTCGCATCTCGAGTTTCTTCGCATTATGCTCTCCTTAATCTCGCTCACCATTTGGCCTGCAGTAAACATCTTTCCTCTAAGTTCGTCTATATCTTTTCCTAACTACTTGTGGAGGAGTATGCAACCCATCTGTGAGAGATTGGAAGAGAGACGAGTGAGTTAAGGTTATGATATATTCTTTTCATGGTCAAAAAACTGAAGGAACTTCAGGATGACATTCTCCCGGCTGCTCGGCAGCTATACGATTGCGTCCTCTTTCGGCATCGGTCTCTATCTATTGCTTTAACACAAGGGTCCCAAAATTAAGGCCCGCAGCAGAATATTATAATTTCACCTTTATTTATATTATTACTTAGAAAAATCTTTTTGAGAATGAAATAAACAATGAAAAAAGTGAGCAAATGATCCTCAAGATCCAGCCTTTGCACTTTACATGGCATCATGTGGTCAAACCTTTGGAAAGTTCTGGGACTCCTGCTTAAGAGAACAAACTGTGTCTTCCTCGACTCTTTTGGCATTAAAGAATCACCTTATTGGTTCACTTTATCCCTTGATTCCCACCAAAAATATCTTTCTGGCGTTTGCTCCCGGAAAGCCAAGTGGGCAGCGCGTTCGATTTTGGTGAAAGCTGTCCCCGGCTCGATTCCTGGTGGGGGCCAACGTGCGAAATGATCTTACAAGGGGGGTACCACCCCTGTAGGAAATGAATTCGCGCGAGACTTTCAGGGTATGTTCCTTGTTCAAAAATAATAAACTCGTGTCCGACCGTTGACACAACTAGGCATTTTTTAACGCAAAATTAGCAACTGAAAATCAGAGTCCGGAAATGTATTTCTTTGTTAGATAAATTCAGAGGAAATACATTTTCGGAAGACGTAATTGGTATTATGCGACCCCCCTGCTACTTTGGCCGATCCGACAGTGAGCGTAAAATAAGAGAAATAGACGCGAGGACAAGTCGTTTTAGGGACTC
>KZ308436.1:48968-71744 GCA_000376725.2 Ladona fulva | reverse complement strand
GTGAGAAATATGTAAAATAATCATTCATATTTAGGGTTGATAGCAAAGACACAGAAATTGACCAAACAGACACCTAAAAAGAATACAGATATGAATAGACGTAACCTTAGCGTTGAACGCATAACGAAATTTCCTTTGTACACCTTAGTCTTGCTGAATCTCAAAGACCCTCAAAATTTTTTCCTTTTCTGTCTCAGAACATATCTCACAAATATCTTTTATTATTACCTTCTTATTCGAGACAAAGCAACATGTGACAGTCCCTATAGACATGGGAAAAATCAGACTGATTGAGAAAAACTCTTATATTGTCGTAAATATGATCCAGTGATTTGTCACCGTAACTGCATATGCTAAAATCTCAAAAAATGCATCCTATACAAATATGCTACAAATATTACTACCGTTATGTTTTAGTTGGCCTTAATTCTCCTTGTTCTCTCTTACGAAAAAGCAATCGCTCGGATTCAACAAAATTTACATTACTACAAAATCTTGCCAATTTTCTGGTTACACTTTAAAAATTCTCGCAATTTCGAATCAAAAGCAATATTGCAAGACCAAAACTGAAAAATATCAAATTTTCCTTGTTTTGTTGCTTCACACTCGATTTCGCACGACTATTATTTTACATTTAATTTTCGAAATGAATGAACCCTACAAACGATAAAAGTAAACTCATTGTGTATTTTTTATGGATACGCTTTTCCTCGTTTGGGTTCAAACTGGGGACATTTAGGTAGATAAAAGGTAGCCTTATATCTGCGCCGGGAAAAAATATAACTATCCTTCTTAGTAAAATTTAATTAAATATCTCCCAATCAGATCAATTTATTTGGAATGTATTAATACTAAACCCATACATTTCAAAGTATACAAATAAAATAGGGATATGCATACTTTTGATTCTATTTGACTGAATTAGTGTAATTTGAGTGGCTCTGGTAATAAATTTCTCAGTGTTCTTAATCTCCGGTTCATTGATTACCTTTACGTTACATTTATTAATACAATGCCTTTTAAAGAAGGAATCATGTTACCATTTAGGTTACAATGAAAGGAGAATTTCCTTTCAGATATTTACTTCAGTCATCAAGATTTAGGGATTCTGTTAGGGTAGAAAATTAGAACAAAATTAAAGAAAAAATGGTGGATAGACCGCACGGAACTAGTTAATACGTCAAATGCGGTCCGTGAGCCGCGGATTGAATTCCCCTGCGCTAGAATGTAAGTAGAACAAAAAACTATAACAGCTCTCAGGTACAGGGAGGCTATTGCGCTTTGATGAAGTAATTGACCTGGCTGAATTTTGAAATCAATTGCAGTCCTCATCGCAAACCGTGGAAATAGGAATTTCGAAGTCGGACTTTCCCTTCATAGTGACGTATCAGGCAGACGATGAATAATGCAAAGCCATAGCGATAACAGTTAGAGTATCATCTAGAAAAATAATTCTCCGTCAGTCGCCTTTGTAAAGCGGGTGTCATTCATTTATTCGTTTGGAGGAGAAAAAGAGAAAGGTGGAGGAGGTCGAGGAGTAGGAGCGAAGAGAAGATTTTAAAAAGAAGAGTAGGAAAAGGAAGGTTAGGGGGAAAAGATAGGCACGTGGAGGGGGAAATTGGAGATTGAATTGGTCCAGGAGCGCAAGAAAGGTAGGGGAAATATGAAAGAGTGAGAGTGTGAAATGAATTCAGAGAGGAGAGAAGGGAAAGTGCTGCAAAGGGGAAAAAGGTGAAGAGACAAAAAGTTAACGGCTTTATTTATCTCGCGAGATGAAGGTTGCTAGGCCATCTCTTAAGTTTAGCTCTTAAATGAAAGGAAAGCTCGGTGGTAAAGGCGACGCCTGGAATTGATTACAGTTTACCTCCGTTTAACCAATTCTTACGGAAACCGAGCTGAAGCCGGAAAATCGGATGGTTGGAAAACGCAGATATGAGCCTAAAAACTGAAAACATTGCGGCTTTGTAAGTAAGATTTATGACTAATTTTTTAGGAAGAATCGAAAAATTTCCTCTTTAACACTTTAAAATGTACTAAGCTTATCCTTTAAAATACTCGCTGTAAAAATTACTTGGCTTTAGATCTTCTATGAGAGAGAAAATGTTCTCTCTGATAAGAAAACCTGTAACTTCATTCTTAGGCCATGCACGTTTGTAATCTGTTTCGTTTTTTTATACATTTGTCACGACTTTATAAATATTGCAATTATTAAAATATTGCTGACGCTCACGGTTAGCCATATCGGTAGCGCGTTTGCCTTTGGTGAAATCGGTTCCGGGTTCGATTCCATGCGGGAATCCCCAACGGCTTCAGCTGTCGAAGCTCTCTAAACGATATTTATTCTAGAATATTGCTCACTTGTTGTGGTGCAATAATAATATAACATAATCATGTATCCCCCGCTTAAAAATCTTTGCAATTGAATCATTAGATAATAATTAAATTCTATGGAAAAAGACGATTTTGCATCTTTTTACAATAATGAATTTTACTATTACCAATTTTGAGTAGAGGAAAGAAATAACTTGTGATATGGCATGTAATCAATAAGAACTCTTTCGAAAGGAATTTCTTTAGAAAGGATAACACCTACAGAAATGTATCCTAGTAGTTTCTGTAATTTCCCTCTGTAGTTTCTTCCTTTTCTATTTTTTGTTGCTATTTTTTTCTCTATCTTTACCCACTTAACAAAGGGTTACATCTAAGAGAAGAATTTTTAGTTTCAATCTTGTCCTGAATAAAGACATATTCTATTCTATTCCTACAAATAACTGAAAAAGTAGAACTGAAGTGCGCTTTTCAGGATGTAGATTGAACATACAATCAGCAGCACCTTTTCGTAGATATACTTTAAGAGTTAATATGAAAATACTGTCTTATAATTTTATATCCAGCAACTAAAAGAAGGGAAATACCGATTTTCATTCCACGAGAAACTGCCGTAAGTGGATGGAGCATAGCGTTTTTCTTCTTCTGCCTTTCACTGCCATATCATATGCAAATTTTGGCAATCGTGCATTAATGAGAGAAAAGAGTAAATGGAAAGCAGCTCGAGAGAGAAGGCGCATCTGAGTCTAAAATTCCCTCTGTTACGAACCGCTGTTGAGATTACGTTTCAGATATAGCTTATTGATATATTTAAATATTGAAGGAATTGCCCATTATACTGAAACGCGCACTCTCCAGGATTCACCTATTCGTAAGAATCTATATAATCGATATGTTATACCATTCCAAAATCTCATTTTAAAAATAACTGAAAGTAAAAGAGCGACAGTAAAGAAGTATGGTACGTTTGATTATCTCGAGATCATAGATATATGTTTTCAAGGGTACGGCCGAAATCGGGGTTTTTCAGTTGAAATGAGATATGAAACTATTGATTGCATTTAAGAAACAATTAGGATCTGCCATCGCTTTAGATCTTCCGGTATTCGGATTGACGGAACAGATGACTAAGAATTAAATGGGAAGAACAAGAGATACGGTATTAAGTTAGCCATGAATATATAGCTGGTGCATTATGTGGAACGATACTTGCGTTGCTTACGAAAGCATCCCCTTAACTGTGTTGTTGAATCGGCACGGTAGTTAAGTCGTTAACTGCCTAGATTGTAGGGAGTCTGGGTTCGAGTCCCAGTCATGTCGATATTTTTCACATTTGGGTTTTCAGCTGCTCGGCTTTTCTTTTATTTTTTTATTTTTTTTCCTGGGTGCGCACCATCTTGCGCAAAGTCACCCTTACACATTTTCGTTTAATCTTTTATTCTTTAAACCTTCCTTCCTCTTGGATAAATTATTGTGGGGTGTGATCTGTGTTATTCTGTTATTCGTAATTCTTTTATATGCGTGTTATTTTATATATTCGAATTACTCTACTCACTTCCACCAGGTACTGTACCTATTTGTAGTGTTTAAATGATAACAATAATAATAATGTCCAGTAAAAATTAAGTAAAAAAGTTCCTTTTCAGTTCCCTTAGCGGATGAATTCGTTTTCTCAATCACAATTTCTATGTTGATCTATTCGAATGTTGAAAACACGATACTCATGAGTGACCTGATGGTTTCACAAGCGAGGAAATGCATAACAGTGGTATTGCACGGAAATTCGTGCGGCTAGGAATATTGCCGAATAGAAACGGACATGAAAAAAGCCTGACAGGACCGGGACCTTGGCTACAAAGTCTCCCAAACTGGATGAAGAAATCTCCTGGCAATATAGCCGTTTTCTAAAAAGGATTGCAATAACCTGTTTTGAAATATTATTTTTAAAAGAAAACAAAAATTTGAGCATTTTGGTGTTTAAATCTCAAATTCCTCGGTGAACCGACTGGATGGTAAAATTGCCTCGGTAAAAGTGTTAGGCATAGTCTATTAGTGAAAAGTCCCTTGGATGAGCTGGACAAACTGTCCGAGGGGCACGTCTTTGTGTGAAACGCTTTGGATGAAAATGCCGAGCACTCCCAGATAGTAATATACGCATAAAAATTGCCAAAACAACCACTTACAATAGTTAGCAAGGATATATAGGCAGTATCGGTCGACCGAAAATCGAAGACCGGCTTTTTTGGTAACATTTGGTCAACTTTGACCCCCTGTAGAATTTTAATGCACGGGAATATAAGTAAACGATTTGGCAGTTATATGCAGAATTTATTTAGGAATAGCCATGCAAAGTTTCGAAGCCCGCACTCAAACTAGCCCACTGTGCGTCGGTGGAAATCGACCAGACGACCCGGCTCGTATCCCGAGAAAACTTCCTTCACTGTATACGCCGGGGAAGAACCCGATCTTTCTGCAGTATCGGTTATTTAGATGGTTTTCGAAGTACACATATAATCGCGCTCATTCACCAGAATATTTATTAACCGCATCAAAACCCGTTAGACGAGTCCGATAAACAGCGATAAAATGAAAAAAATTCATTTAGTGAAGTTTTTTCACCCACAATCGTAGTATTGCACTTAGATACATACTAGGTATTGACAACGTTATGGATAACTGTTTGTCTTTTCTCCGTATTTTCGATAAATTCTTTGAAGTATAAAGTACCTACGCATATCATAAATCAAGGTTCAATCATTATCTGTACAATACCCCTAAATTCTAGTGCTAACATCCAAAACCGTTTTAAGTCCCGTTTAAAGTTTCTCACAATTAAAATCCTATTATCTTGATTTAATGATTCGCATTGCATTACTGAGGTGAAGCAATTTCCTAATGCTGGAACTGAAACCGCTCCTAGCCAAAGAAAATGTAGTCCTAAATGCTACTGCAGTGAGATCACCCACTTAAATATATGCGAAAGTCGTCCCGTTCCCCTTTTGGTAAATATTCTATTCGAGATGACTTGGAATGTGCTTGGTCGAAGGGGAGTCAGTCTTTTTATTTAGATGATAATCTACCATTGACTTATGCTTTGAGTACTCTAATTTGGATGTAGATTCCGCGAATGAAAGAGCACGTTGTTTGTTGAAAAATATTAACTCAATCTACAGTTCAGATAAACCCAATGGTAAAGGAACAAACCAAAACGAGTATAAAACCCCGTTAAGGGTTCATTTCCGATTCGATTTCAATAATTTTTAATCGGACATATTCAATATTCGCAATAAAACCCGCACTTCATTTTCTTGACTAACGATTGAAGCAAGAAATTAAAAGAAACCGATCTCGTGACGGAGTAAAATGACACGTTGCGGTTATAATCTCCGCTACTTAATTAACTGCGGGTTATAAATCTACACCGATTCATATTCCATTCATTTCTTCTCCAAACACGATCGCCATCTTGCACGCAACCTCACACCCCAGTTCTCTCGCGAGCTCGCTAGATTAACAAATGAATCACGAAACGCGAAAAATAAAAAGATATGCCGCTCCGTTGTCTCTCGCGAAGAGGAATCTCATCATGGCACCGACGCACTTACACCGGCTACAAATCAAATAATCTGTAGCCATTTTTCTAGATTCGAATGAGACAGCTGGAAAATTGAGATGGAAAGATAGGGAATGGGGAAAGGGTTGGAGATGGTGGAAAATGAATATAAACGCAAGATAAAGGTAGATTTACGAAGGTGGGACTTTCGTTTTGCGAGATTTTCATGGTGGACCTCTTTTCCACATAGCCTCGTAAGGTGTTTTACACAACTTAATGATAAGTAAAGAGTAGGATGAAGGAAAATATATTGGCTACACAGTAAAGTAAAAACTCGCGGGAAAACACCCGCACAGAAAAGGATTGAAAAACCAAGGAAAGGTAAACACTTACGAAAAAAATACACGAAAATTTTTATCTGATCATCAAAGTATCAAGAAGATAAAGTAGTAGACAAATATTCATTGAAATTAAAGGAAATTTTAAAGGCAACATTATGATGCAAAATTTAAGGTTAGAATACTATATAACATCGTGATTTCAGTACTATATAAAATGAAGTGTTACATAGACTTACGAACTTAATTCATTCCAGTTTGAAGTACGTGACACGAAAATTTGTCTCTCGAAACCCATTTTTCCATTATATCTTTCAGGATTTTTCGGTTCGAATCTCGATATTAACTCTGTGTCTAGAGCTCAAAATGAAGTGAGGAAAAAGCTCGTATGTAGAGCGTTTCATAGGTAGGGGTACTTATTAAACCTGTATTAAACCTATACATGTATTAAACTTTCATAAAAAGCTGTCAATTTTAATTAAAAATGGTGAACTTTAGCAAAGTATCTATCCACACATAAAGATTATCCTGAAGTTGTCGTTCTTCATTTTATTTTCTGAGGAATAAATACTTAGTTTCAGTTCACTATCTTTGGTTTACATGTGGAAAAGTTACAGCAACTACAGACGATTATTGTCAGTCATGCTTATGTTAAACTGTACCAATAAAAATATGCACTTTGAATATAATTTCACGTTTATTAGTCCAGTGACATTAATCCCCATAATGTAGTATAATGTTCGGATCGTAGGGATTCTCTAGATGGCGTGATACTTTGTCTAGCTGCGTCCCAAAAACTACTATGCTGAATTGGGTTTGTAAAAGTTCACCAGTGCCATTTCATAACGTCTCTTCATAATATCACTTCATACCATTAAGCTAATTATTCGCAACTTAGACCTGCTAACTCCCGAAGGCGTCGGTACGCTATGAAGAGGAGACTATCATTATTATTTTTAAAATGTACCAATACAGGATTATAAGTTTCTGTATAGTATCAGGTATATTTTTTGTAAACAGCGCAACCGTTCTTCGACGCCTTAAAGTGTGAAGTTTTGCATAATTTATCTTCTTGCATCTTGTGCTATACCCACAAACTGCTTTTTATTCTATTCAATTGTCTTTATCATTTATTATTAATATTTCACACCCTCATACTCTATCTGAAGGTTCACAGTTAAAAAAAATCAAACTGGTATGTATAGCAAGTGAGTACGTGATAACGAAGTTTTGCTGCACTTCAGCAAATCAATCTTTCTGTACCTAATCATTGCGAAAAGAAGCCTAGAAATAAGGAGAAATTATTATAACTATTACATACGTGTTACAGATGGAATAATGGTGCGGTGGTACTTATTACAAAGCATTCCCTTATCAGTGTGGAAGAGACGCGGTTAAGAGGAAGGAGACGAGGCATGGTAGTTCAGTGGTTAGAATACCTGCCCGGAAAGTGGGAGACCTGGGTTTGAGTCCCAGTCATGTCGCTATTTTTCTCACTTTTAATCCCTTTATTCTACAATAATTACAATACTACACTATATAATTATACCGAAGAATATAGAATGCTGATTTCAATAAAACAACATTTCCACCCACCACAGAACAACCGTCATCAAGTACCAATATAATATGTAGATACATTTCCAGGTTATAAAAATACACCATTGCTACAAACACATCTCCCTGCTAGAAATATACAACATCACAGCACATACGTTACCCAGCCCAAAAATACACCAATTCATCCCAAATGTTTATAGTACATTTCCGCATTACATTAAGATGACATTATAAGTCTATGCATACCAATGTTTTAACAATTTATATTCCATATTATCGTGCATGTTTTTTCAGGGTTCCTTGAAGGCCTTCACGGTTACCGTAGCGTCCCAGGGACAAGTCCCCACTGTACCTCATCTACAAAAAACAAAGATACAAGGACAAATCCAGAAAATTCAGCAATCGTGGTTAGGGGACGTTTGTTTTTCTCTCTTATCACATTAACTAATCGAGATATCCTAGAAAATATCCGAGAAGGAAGCTAAATTAATTGCTATAACCTTAGGAATAACCGATCCAAAGCAATGCTGACAACGATGAGATTAATTTTATTTCCCGGCAACTTTGAGGAGAAAGGGAAAGGTAGATAATACGAACTTCTATCACTCTCGCTAGATTATAATATAATCCCATAAACGTATCCACCCGAGCGTTCTTTCCGTGTTTACTTTGTGAATGTAAACGGAAGCGAAATTGGAACGAAGAAGTGAAGAGGAAGATGGCTTGAAAACGGTTTGGCGAAGAAGATGAAAAAATGGGAAATTGTGAGCGAAGATATTTGGAAAGAGGGAACGAGAGCTTAGATAAACTGGCGAAGAAGGAACGCTATGGTTATACCAATATTGAAATCGCTTAAGTTGCATAAGAGAGGCTCTCAGGTGAGGAAATTATTAGTTTCTACTTCAAACTCAATTTAGTATTCATAGGATTGGTAATGAGACAACTCCAGCTGGTAATGAAAAGGAGCGAGATATATTTATCAAAATTTAGGATTATTTAAATAGTTTTAAGTTAAGATAAATTTAAGGTGATCAAGAATGAGAGCAAAAAATTAAAGTCGAATTATAAACTACAAAATACAGAGAACGTAAGTTTAAAAGTTACAGTAACAATATGAAATTACGTATTTAGAGTTAACATTGGTTCGCTAAGGAAAAGAAGGAATTCGGCAGTGTTTAATTGCTTTTTTTAGAAAAATTGATGCTCTACCTCTCGTAATTCGACAGGTTGCAACACAACTGTTTGGAAATGTTGGCATACGAGTAGAAAGACGGCAGAAAGAAAGGAGTTGAGTCGATGATTAATTTTGTTTTTCTGACATAGAGGCTAAATATAGCATATAACCTTTGAGAACCAAAATATTAACCACAACTAGGCGAAAGGGAAGGTTAGATGGATATCAGCCAATATATGCTTTAATATCAATCTAAGGAAGAAACGGGAATATTTTAATCATTAGTTAGCAGTTATATCTGATTGTAACTAGGTAATTGGTTCATAAAATAATCATACTAGTAGTATGTAGTATTGTTAAAGGTGCTTCGACATCTTAGGTCATTCCGCACATATGGGCTCCTACCCGGAATCGAACCCGGGTTCATCAAATTCAAACGCATTACCCACAAGTCTATCCGGGGGCCCATAAAATAATCATTTTTACGATTTGTCAAGTGAATCGATTAGTGTTTAAATAATAAACTATGCGAAGTCTAATTGATTATTGAGATAAGGAAGCTGCTATTTCCAAGAGAAATTTAGTATCAGATAAATTGCTGACTCGTTCACCTTATAATTTACCGCATTAGCTCTGACGTCATCGTTTATAACTCTCTCGCAAAAAGCAGAAAAGAGTTTAACTCAGCAAACAAGTTGAGCGCGTTTCGATAGTAATCATAAGAGGCTGAATTAGCCCTGTTGAAAGCGGAGCTAATTGAGTATTTTCTAGAAATGGGATTTATCCGTTGTTCTTTCACATTCCCTTCGAGTTCTTCCGAATTCGTCGCTCTCTATGTCCCCATCCAATCGCTCCATTTCATGGCTGACTTCACTATTTTATTCCAATTCCACTTCAATTAAGCTCCCGATACTAAATTTATCCTTCTTTTTCCCCGATTCTGATTGGATTCAATTTTCTGCTGAGAGAAATCAACGGTATAATTTGAGGACTGACTGGAAGAAAAAGATGAGTCCCTCTCGTTTATTACTGTGACCGTTTTTCTCTTCCGTGCTCGCAGAATTATTTAATACTCCATTTCGAAATGAACTATCGATGAAGTTCTCTATGGGTCATTTCTACTTCGTCTAGCTTTATAAAATTAGAAGTTCTTCTCATTTACTGTAAAATTTCAATTATTTTTGTTTTTAATTCTCCGATAATTAGAGGGCGGCCAAAATTTTCTGCCATTCTTCAAATGGACTTATTGCTTTAGATTAACCTCAGGTATAAGATTATGGTGTAAGATGTAAGGTTACAAAAATAACATAAAAGACAAGATTTCAGTACGCTTTGCCAACAGGTCAATGGCGATAGATCAATCTATCCCTAGAACACATTCATTCGATTGCTACTGTTTATTGATATAGTTTAAAAACCATCTCTGACTTGTTATATTAAGCATCTCATGAATACGTTTGCACCTTAAGGCGTGCACATAGGAAAAATCCCAAGGATAAAATGGATATGAAAAAGTCTGACAGGACCATGACTCGAACCTGGAATCTTTCGCTTTCCCGACAGATACTGTATCCAGTTAAGCTGTCGAGCCAAAACATTTTCAAACCTTTTTGGGATACTAGTGCTAGACTAGGACCAGTACTAGACTAGTACTAGACCAGTACTAGACCAGTGCTAGACTAGTACTAGACTAGCACTAGACTAGTACTAAACTAGGACTAGTAATAGTGCTAGATTAGTAGTACTAGTAATAGTGCTAGATTAGTAGTACTAGTAATAGTGCTAGATTAGTAGTACTAGTAATAGTGCTAGATTAGTAGTACTAGAATAACACTAGACTAGTACTAAAGACTAGACTAGACTAAAGCGGAAGATTTTAGGTTCGAGTTCTGGTCCTGTCAGACTTTTTCATGTTCGTTTTTCTTCGGGATCTTCTCAATAATTAAAATATTATTTAGCCTATCAGAGACTTCGAATACTAGTACTATACTAGGACTATAAGCGGAGGATTTCAGATTCGAGTCCTGGTTCTGTCAGAATATTTTTCCTAAAATATAATTTAGCCTATCTGAGACTTTGAATTCTTAACTGAAAGGTTTTTTGGTTTTAACGTACATTAACAATTATTAATCAAAGTCGATCGATATCCGGAATCGAAGTCGATTGCAGCTGACGATGAGTTAGCTACCACTGAATAATAGGGTATAATGATAGATTATGAGATGATAGTTTATAATCTCCTTATCTTCGCTCGATTAAATTTCTTTATAAATTTTCTTTGCGGCAGTGCTCTCTAACCATTTTTCTCTACGTTTTATTCGCGTATCAAATCAAATTTCAATGCCCCATAAACCACATGTTTGCTAGATGCGATGTTGAATAACAAGAATACGTCAAGTGCGAAATTAAACATTTTAGAAACTAAACTCAATGTAAGGAAAAATATCACTCTTATTCTTAAATACCAAGCAAACCGTTATCATTTGGTACCACAATCCACTGCAAGAACATTTTCGAGGTACGTCAGTGTTCTACGGCATACCGTTTAGGAAGCACTGCTTTTAGTGTGACAATAATAGATGGGATATAACCAATATTTTTCCTATTAAATACCACATTGAGTAATTGTGACTGATATCCTAATGCTCGGAATTTTTCATAGCATATTTCTCATGTTTAAATAGAATTTGATTTCTAAAACATTATAAAATAAGAAATATTTTATAAANNATATATTATAAATAATAAATAATATTTTAACCATCCGGAATCCCAAGAATGAAGGATTTTCTAATCGTCGTTCCGAATGACAAAAATTTCGACTTTTTAATGCTATCTATCGTAATTTTCTACCAAACTTCACCGCCGAAGAAACTTTGCGACCGTGGAAATATAAAATAAACTGTGTTATATAATTCGCAAAAGCCAGATAAAGGGAATGTTGCATTATACTCTCATCCATCGTGAAACTCGTTTATTGCTCCCATAGGAACCTCCAATATAATTTTGCTCGCGTCAATGACTTCGGCGTAATGCTAACCAATGCTCAAAGAGCGCCAGCTAATGAGAGTGGCGCATTGGGAAATTATGAACCGAGACGACAATTGGGGAATTTTATACCAGCAGTCGCGAAACAAAACAGTCTGGAAACAAATGGCTACGCGTTTCCGCAAAATGGGATGCGAATGTTTTACTGCTGTGAGAGACAAGTATGAAATGTGCGGAGATTGCAATATAATTACCTTCGTTCTTTAGTAGCGAAAAAGATGTTGAAGATTTTAAGATCCATATTTTACACTAAAATTTAAATTTTAACGGCTCAATGTGGAACGAATTCCTAACACAAGAACTTTACCCTTTTAACTAAAATTGCAATATGGTTTATTGGATTAATTTAATTCAGCTTCCACATTATCCATGTAAGATAGACTAATCCAACATTCACTGCTGTAGATTTTAATTTAGAGAAAGGTATCTTTCGTCAATCAAGTCATCCAAAAGTATATAGTATATTATTTAAATAATGGTATCGGAAATGAATCATTATCTTCGTCGTCATGCAGTAGTAAATGCAATTTTAAGTTATTATTTCATCGATTTGGCCATAAATTTAACATGTAATCTTTATGTAATGTAATGTTTATGAGTCCGCTGATGTAATTCAACTATTACTACCAAGCAGGAATATACTCACATTTTTAAATGTAATTTTAAATGTAACATTTAGAATAATGCATAGAAATTTGGAGAAATAGAAAATATCCCAAAATCATCATTCATAAGCACATGATTTAAATTCTGGGATGCGTTCCAAGATTTTTAATCGGTCAAATGGCAATGAATTTTGACTGAAATGGTATCATCTATTTGTGGTATTACCATCATTGTGATTTATTGCAATCAGGTATTTCATAATTTTAAGGGATTTTCGTGAATCAGTCCGTACCAATCATTAAATTTAGGATATTTTCATCTTCCTTGCGTCGCCCAGAAAATCGTTAACATTTTTAAATGTTTTGTAATACTGAAATTCATTCAGTATCTTAAACGTTTTTTAAATGTTATTGATGACGACTTTCATAGCAAATAAAAGGATAGAATGTATACGTATAGCATTATATTTCCATGGAAGTCATTCTGCCATAGTACTAAACGAATGGGAAAACTATACGGTTACGACTAAGCGAATTATTCTTTAATCTTCGGCCAAAAAAAACGGGATATCTTTCTCTAAACATACCGAAATTTAGATTTCTGGAAGTTCGGAATAGGTGGCTACTCTGAAAAACGGAATATCGATTTATAAACGCCGCAAATGATACAACCGCTTCCCAGGGCTTTACGAGGAACATCGACGATTTTTCACTTCCTGCGCCCATTTCTAGTAACATTCGGAGGCGTGAGAAGCTCCTCGGTCGGAAGGCAGGTGGCAGTAAATCGAAATCTGCACACGCCGGGGGCAATGCACGGGGCGGCGAACGACGCAAAACGGGAAAACAAAAGCGACGCGATTGAGCGATACTCGCAGTAGTAGCAGTAGTACGAACCGGAGTCATTCTTCGCCATTCTGAGCAGGAACTGGATCAAGGACGTCCGCCGAACCCCCGCGCATTATTTTCTCAAAAAAAGGAGCAGATGCAAAACCCCGCTTCCCTCCGCTATCTCTCGCTCGTTCTTCCTGAAAAACGCCTCGCGACGCTCCATTGTTTCCCAAAGAAGGATGCGAGAGCTCTCTCCGCGAAAAAAAGGCCGGCCTAATTTTTTTCCGCATTGTCCTCTTTCTTGCAGTCGGGAGCGCTCCATTCTCTTTCCAGACCTTAATTGGTCCAGTAATCTGTGCCGATGGTGCGGCGCTGCTCCCTAGAAAGGTAGACTTTTCTTTTTCTGGGACCTCTCGATTTCGACTCTCGATTTTTTTATTTCGATTTTCATTTGTCTTCGCAGCTGCTGAATCGGCACGACGATCGGTTCCTTCTTCTATACGCGGGACACTTTTTCCGCGGGGACGTGATCCGTGAGTCAATTATCTCCGTGTGGAAAGAGAAAAAAGGATTTAGAAGGAAGATGCCCCATTCGGAAATTGATCATTAGGATGGGATGGGTGTTAATTGGCGAAGTTATATATTGAACGGGCCCAGGAGTTTTTCTGCCCCTCGTGTCTCTGCTGGTCCTTTGGGTTACCCTTGGATTTTGCGGAGGTGTGATATTCCTGCAACAGAGTTATTTCAAGACAGCAAAATTGGTCATTAAGATTTGTTCACTTGGGTCTTCGCGAGCTTATACGCAGGACTTGCTTCAGTAACGATTTCATTAGTTGTTCCTATGTTGTTCTTTATGAGGAAAATGACGAAAATAGTATACGTATACTTGTAAAAATTGCGCTTACTTATAACCCAACCACACTACTAATGCTCATTATAAGATATAATATTGTCGAGATCCTAGCGGAAATATTGTTGGATGATTACGTTCCAGCGAGTAATTACCAAATTCGTATATATTACTTTGACCTAGAAGTAAACAGGTGATAATGTGTAATATCAAATTATACGTAATATCAAATTTGCCAGTGTTTCCTTCGGGATGATTGTAGAAATTATTTAAAAATCATTTTCTCAAATTTATCCCGCTATATTTATTCATCCGCTACGTAGTCAAGAAGAAAACACTATTTAACTACGAATTTTCTGTACAGATTTTATGCTTTTGACATTTGGTGTCCAGTCCTTTGTTGAAAGATATTTCCTTTTATTTTTATTCGTAATTCGCATTATATATCATTTCTTCTACTCTATATTTATTTTATTTATAATTTATTTCATATACCATTTGTTTATGAATAGTTTATTTTTACTTGTATTTTCTATAATTTAATAATAATAATTTAGTTTTAATTCTTTAAATTATTGAGGCAGCGTCCAGTACTTCGTTGAACGCTTTTTCCATTTGTTAATTATTTTTTAATCATATGGTGTGCTACTTCTAAACTAATTTTTAAATTATTTATTTTATATAAAATAATTTGTAATGCAAAATGTATTTTAATTTATAATTTATCTAATAGTAATAGTAATTGAGTTTTATGTATATAATTGATTGAACAAGACGTAACCATGTAAAAGTCCTTTATGTTCTACGAAACTGAGGCAAGTTCTACAAAAAAGGAATATGATTGTAGATTCTTATTTTAGTCGCGAAATATTGATATAGATCCGAAATTTTGAAAATCCGAAACTGATAAAATACACGGAAAATTCGTAAACTTTTTGGGAAATAAAAAACCAATCCCTTTGACGACCAATGCAATTGTTGAATGTTGATTTCATGAGTTATCCCATATAAGTACACGGGGATAACCAGTTCTTATATTTCAATATAAGGAATGTACGTAAAGTAGGGCGTTTACTAGTGAAAGATAAAATATGGAATTTTATGGATCGTTAAGAGGCTAATTGGATGGATTGCAACAACAAATCACAGCCAGTTAAGGATAGATATCTCTTCCACTTTTCCTCCAGATGCTGATGATTAATTAATCAAAAAAAATATACAGGATTCAAACTAAAAATTTAAGGATAATTGGTAATAACGCAGTTAATTTAAAAATCTTGTTCCCCTTAATTTCATAGAATGGTTTTGGGAAGTGAATTTCCTTTCCAAAAATCTGATGATAATGATGATTTTATGTTGGGCAGTTTAAAACCCAGGAATACATTTACAGCACGGATTCAGATGCGGAGAGCTCTGCCTAATAATGACGAAGAGTAACAACTGACCCGCATTAAGGGCGCTGTTAGGAGGGGGTTAGTTGTCGAAATGGAAAAATGGGAGAAGTTTTGGAAGGGGGACTGAAGGGTATTGGCAATGTATTGGAATTGGAATGGCATTGCCTTGGCGGAAGGATCAGATTGAGACCTGCTCTAGAAATTATGAGATTAAAATTTGAATATTTTATAAAATACACAAAAATTCATAGGAATGTCAGTCGTTTCACTTCGGTAAGAATAAACACACAGGTTTATAATTACCACACATAGTATTTCTATGAATAACAATGAAAAGTGGATACTCTTTGCATTATTCAATGACGTAAGCAATTTTTTACATTCTACAAACATATTGGTGGACTTACACAACAAATATAAGATTCTTTCTTGAAGAGGAAAACAAAGATCTTGTTTTTTCAAGAAATATTTGTTATCGAGAATTTATTAGTACTGTCTTAGTGAGGCGCCCATATGGATGAGGTCCTCAGCTAGCGTCTGTTGCACCTAATTGTACATAGTTAGGGTTATATGGAAGAAGGGATTTGGAAGTCTCAAACTTCCCCTTCTATAAAGACGTATACAATTATTATTATTATAAATCCGCCCCTGTCAGTAGAATATTTTCTTTCGGCGTCTTTCGAATACCACACTATTGTTCCAACATCTCTAAGCTTGGATATTTAACAATTCCAGTTTAAACTAGTTTCATCCGCGTATTTATGGACTAAATCAAAGCAGCTCCATTTGAGCGAGGAACAAAAGATCGCATCAACAGAGGGAGGAAATGTTTCCATTATTTACTCGATAACCATTCAACGAATCGTTTCATCTTGGAAATGGCTCTCGAACATTCGCAACCTCCTTTATTCGAGAAGACGGCCATTCTGCGTGTCATTCACCTTTTGCGTGTTCCGCGAAATCGCGCGGATAAAAATAAACAGTGAAATGCGCCCGACAATCGAGACTCCCCCGACGAAGACTTCGATCACTCTCACCACTCGCCATCATTTTCTCGAACGCCCAAACAAAGGCTGTTTATATTTTCTCCGATAGACGGGAATCCATATCGAAAGAGTCGTTTGTTCTCCCACCTTTTTTCCATTTTTTCCGAACGAAAAAAGGATCGCGGGGAGCGAGCGAAAAATGCTCCGTTGTAGGTCTTCGATCTGTAGAAAAAATACGATTCTCCTGCCGCAAATACCGCTCGCCTTCTGCGGAAAAATCCTATCCTTTAAATATACATTCCGTCCGTAATTGATTCCGAAAAACGTAACATTTAATGTTAATATTGCGAGATATACCGAAATTGTGTGAAATATGTAAAAGGAAAGGTTTTGATCAAATATAATACGTCCATTTTATGCAATTCTGTCATTCAGTTTAATGCATAAAATGTGACTTTTATTCCGACGTTTTCTAATGAACAGAGATGTTCCATCGCATCGGAGTGAAGAGAATAAAATTTATTTGTTCTGTAGCTTTATTATTCTTAGTTATTACTGAAATAAAATAAATATGAATGTGGCTTAAAAATCATTTTCTCAAATTTATCCCGCTATATTTATTCATCCGCTCCGTAGTCAGCATAATTTATCTTCTTGCATCTTGTGCTATACCCACAAACTGCTTTTTATTCTATTCAATTGTCTTTATCATTTATTATTAATATTTCACACCCCCATACTCTATCTGAAGGTTCACAGTTAAAAAAAATCAAACTGGTATGTATAGCAAGTGAGTACGTGATAACGAAGTTTTGCTGCACTTCAGCAAATCAATCTTTCTGTACCTAATCATTGCGAAAAGAAGCCTAGAAATAAGGAGAAATTATTATAACTATTACATACGTGTTACAGATGGAATAATGGTGCGGTGGTACTTATTACAAAGCATTCCCTTATCAGTGTGGAAGAGACGCGGTTAAGAGGAAGGAGACGAGGCATGGTAGTTCAGTGGTTAGAATACCTGCCCGGAAAGTGGGAGACCTGGGTTTGAGTCCCAGTCATGTCGCTATTTTTCTCACTTTTAATCCCTTTATTCTACAATAATTACAATACTACACTATATAATTATACCGAAGAATATAGAATGCTGATTTCAATAAAACAACATTTCCGCCCACCACAGAACAACCGTCATCAAGTACCAATATAATATGTAGATACATTTCCAGGTTATAAAAATACACCATTGCTACAAACACATCTCCCTGCTAGAAATATACAACATCACAGCACATACGTTACCCAGCCCAAAAATACACCAATTCATCCCAAATGTTTATAGTACATTTCCGCATTACATTAAGATGACATTATAAGTCTATGCATACCAATGTTTTTACAATTTATATTCCATATTATCGTACAAGTTTTTTCAGGGTTCCTTGAAGGACTTCACGGTTACCGTAGCGTCCCAGGGACAAGTCCCCACTGTACCTCACCTACAAAAAACAAAGATACAAGGACAAATCCAGAAAATTCAGCAATCGTGGTTAGGGGACGTTTGTTTTTCTCTCTTATCACATTAACTAATCGAGATATCCTAGAAAATATCCGAGAAGGAAGCTAAATTAATTGCTATAACCTTAGGAATAACCGATCCAAAGCAATGCTGACAACGATGAGATTAATTTTATTTCCCGGCAACTTTGAGGAGAAAGGGAAAGGTAGATAATACGAACTTCTATCACTCTCGCTAGATTATAATATAATCCCATAAACGTATCCNTAACGGTAAGAAATATATTGAGTTTTTATGATCTTTCGACGGACTTTTTCTGGCTTAGGAGGACCAGATATATACGATAATAGATATATTTTAAACTAAATTGATTTCCTTCATGCTTGACGGGGGCGTTTAGTAGTTGCTAATATAAAATCAGGAGAATATGGGTTAAAAAATGAGATAATTCATTTGGAAAACATTTACTGTATTCAGCCCGAAGGCCGGTTGGGATCTCATCCCCCCACCTTTAACTTCGAATAGCTAGGAGAGGGAAATGAGGCTTACAAGGCAAGATGAGGAGTGAGGTGCAAGACACTGCATCAATTACACTTCGTCTTGTCTTTGAACTTCTATGAAAATTTAAATCGTTTCGCATAAACTGATCCGTAATTTCCGTCGTAACTATACTTTTTTTAGAAAATCCGTTGAAAGTTCCTTTTGTTCCACATCTTCGGAAATTCTAATTAATTTGAATCACAAAATTATGCGTAATTTCCGAAAATCCCAGTACAGTGTTCGATTTGAATCCCAATAAAACCGCGGAATACTGAATGAAACATCGTAGAGCGGATCATCATTAATTGATAAGAAGCTTCTATGTGATTTTTGATCCCAGTAAGTCGTAAGAAGAAAATAAGATTTATGTATTCATGCTGAATCCGATCGCAGCGGAGGGATCTTCTTCTTTTTCACTGATACTATACACCCCACTACGCCTCGTGGGCAAGCAATCTTGAGCGATCCATCTCCCTTTCTTCCTCTTCCCTCTCGATCCGTGTCACCATCCATCCCAATCAGTTCGAAGTCGTTCCTTTCCACCCACCACATTGTCCCGCGCGGCGCGGCGACGTGCGCGCCCTCGGACGGGCAAACGGGGAAAACACCTCCCGAAGGAACCACGCCCGATACTTTTCCCCATTGTCTGCTCCGTAAAAACCACCCCTTCTGGAAAAAAACAACCGCGAAGGACGAGAAAGGACGAAAGGGAAGAAAATCGATCCGAGACCCTTTTCTGCATCTGTTCCCTTCCTCCGCCCTACATTCGTTGGCTTCGTTTGGCTTCCGAGTGACGTCTTCCCGATAAGGTGTATGCATTCCTTAGCAGGCTGCTGGTGGTCGATGCATTTCCACCTTCCCGGGTATGTTTTAAAATGAGGCATCTCTTGGTTTCGGAGTGACCTATTGCGAGCAAACATTTGGATTTAATTTAAAAGAAAAGATAATCATTTTCTAGGAAAAGTTGCCAACCAGAATAGATCGACACAGATTTCTGAGGACAATAGTGAAATTCACAATTTTAGGTTGGCGAAGGCGCATACATACTGGGTGGTACAGAATAATTATACGCCTGAGGCGAAATGTCATATGATTGGTCCATGCGGCTTCTAATTAGCTATTCCAACTTTTTACTGTAATTTCTATGATAATGGTATTCAAAAGGTGTTTCCCCAGTCATTCGATTGACTACTTTCCCGTTAACCTCTCCCTTTCGGTCCATACGGGTTCTTTCTAATTAGTTATTCTAACCTTCTTTCTGACATTTTACTGTAATTTCTATGATGAGGGTATTCAAAGAGCGTTTCCCTTATCGACAGAATTTCGAATGTCATATATACCTTACATAAACGAAGCAGTAAAATATGTTGGCGCCCCAAGCGAGGACTTTGGCGTTCTCGTCAAGAAAATATTATTTAGATTGAAACCACCTTAATGAGTGATAAAAAGTATTGTTACTTTAAAAAATTCCGGGCAATACAGTGTATTTACTATATAGAATTTATCATTCACTTATTCGAGTACATAAACGAGAATAAAATCCTTGTTCTGCTACATAGCTACTCTATGTAAGGGTTAGAAGTAATAGGACATTTTATCGCCTTAATCTCGCCCTGAATATAGACGTATTCTATTCTATGACGACTGAACACTGAGAAGTGTTGACAAGGATTCCAAGATTTTTCGAAACGAAAGGGATCTTCTAACTCCTTTCTCATCGTTTCAGGCCGTTACATTTAAAACGAGTATCCTCTAGTCTTTTACGCCTTCTCTTAATTTGATGCCATTCCTGATTCTTATCAAATTGGCATGCAACAGAATAAAGATATTGTCTTGCGATGAAGAGCTTCGCCCCAAAAATTTTCCTCCCAAGCGACCATTGGTTCATTCCCTTTAAATTCCTTTGGATAATTAAGGCATCTTGGATCGTTTTGACTCAGAATGATATGCAAATGATGCTTTGACGTCGGTTCCCCGGTTGGATAATCCTGGATCAGTACGTCGACCCATTGGCTGGACCGATACAGTTACTAATACTCATTTACCAAAAAAGTTTCAAAATATATTCCCTCCGCACTGTATTTATCGCACGATGAGGAATTTTTAGCTATGGAAAAATTATATTTTACTACAGGGATAGTATCCTTATTAACTATTTACTATACTCTTTCTGGAAAGGCAGTAATTCTTGGAAAAAGTTTCCGAAATTAGCCGCTAGATGACATTAAGAGCATGCCAAAATAAAATTGCTAAACCCTCACATACCTATCCTGAAATTATCAGATTCACAGTCAATTATTTTTTAAATTGGTCATCAATCCATTATCCGTGTTTCAGTAATTAGAGTCCTCTGTGAATGAAATCTGAGAGCTTAAGCTATCTCTTTTTCTTTGTTATCTCTCAGTAATAATCATAAAATTTTTCAAGCTATCAAGTATACTATAGCTCTCGTAAGCTAAACGATAATATCTCATTATCTTAAACAAAACCTACGATGTGTAAATTACTGCAATTAATACAAATAGGACCAAATGCCAATCTAAGTTGAGGTGATAAATAGTTATAGGCACCATTATAAGGTTTCTCAATCTACAGAAAATGTGATGCGCAAACAATGTGAAGATTTCCAGCAATTACAAACAATCTCAGTTTTTATAGCGGTAGCCAGGAAATATTTTTCAGATCTCAGGGGAAGATAAATACTTCGCACGTTTAGGAGTGTACCTTAAAACCTAAGGATAAATATGAGTCCAAATCCCCGCAACGCTCATATTTTTCACTTCCGTTTATCTTTGGATTTTATCGGTAAGTAGCATTTTTTTTATTTTGTATGACTGTGAAAGCATCAGGTACGAGAAGGTTAGAATCAATGGAGAAGTGGTGCTATAGAAGAAATGCGAAAATAAAATGGGTCACAAAGAAATCATTTGAAGAGGAAATCAATAAAAGAGCAAAGGGAAAACGTTAATAAAAAAGAGGAGAGAAGAAACATTCCAGCATGCAATAGATTCACGAAAACAGTATGGCGGAACGAAGGAAACGCGGCCTAGTTTGAGTCGCGATGGTAAAAGTTTAAATTAGGAATGACAATAATTGTCAGATTCGGTAGAAACAGCCTTAAAACAGATAGAGACCCATAAAGAACAAGGTGAAATAACCAGTTTACAAATCTGCTTTGAGGAAACCAAATACAAGACGAACATAAAAACAGCCCATAAGAAAATGAAAACAAAACATGGTCACATTTACAAAACAGTCGAATTTAAGTACCTAGGAGAGGTAACTGGAAATAATATTTTAGAAAAAAGTCCATTAAATCAAGAGTTAATAAAATGAAAATGACGCATCATTTAACCAAAGATCTCTACAACAAGAAATCAATATCAATTAGTGCTAAAATCACACATCATACAACAGTAATTCGCCCAATATGCTGCAGAATGTCTTACTCTGATTAAGATAATGATGAAAGAAGAATTGGAAATCACTGAAAGAAAAATATTAAGAAAAATATCCGGGCCAATAAGGGGAACAATACAGAAAACGTCACAATAGCGAACTTGATGCACGTATTGAGAAAATTACAGACGCGATTAGAAAAAGAAGAATTGCATTCTATGGACATCTTCAAAGAATGAATTCCAACTGACTCACAGGAAGACTCTTCGACTACCTCCGAAATTTGACAATGGCCAATACGTGGATTAAAAAAACTGAGAAGGACATTCAAGAACTAGAAGTCACACAGGAAGACATCAAGGAACGTTCGCCACTTCGGGATAAGCTTCAAAAAGCCAAAGGTTAAAATAAAATCCAAAATGAAGACTGGTGCAGTATGGACCGAGGAAAGGAAAGAGAAACATCGGTCATGAATGAGAAAGATTTGGAAGAAAACGAAAGAAGGAAGGAAGTTGTTGAAATAAACGTTGTCCGTAGTGCCTTGTACGACTTAATTAATATATTATGGTAATTTTTAATTATAATAATATTAATTATAATAACGACGACTTTATTCTTAATACTAATTTTTAATTATAATAATATTAATTATAA
>KZ308436.1:4329-28350 GCA_000376725.2 Ladona fulva | reverse complement strand
CGCTAACCTAACTTTAAACAACGCGTATACTTTACTTCACTCTTAAATAAAATTATTTTTTAGAATTCTCTTAATTCAAAGCACAAAATTAATTGTATTCTCCCATAGTTTATCTTATCATGTTTTCCTATTCGTATTATTTTGAACCACTATCCTTAAATGTTCCATCTCATTAGTTACAATCAATATTCTTGATAACTTTCTTGTTTTGAGAAAACTATCAAGAATTTATCGCTCAGCTAAATTCCTTTTTCTCAGCTCAAGATAAACCGAGAAAAGTGACTGCACGTATACGCGTGTACCTTGGAAAATTCCTCAAGGAAAAATGGACGTGAAAGAAGAGGAGGCTGCGAAAATCCCGGCCCTGTCAGTTTTGTTTCATGCCTGTTTTCCTTGGGAATTAATATCAAGTCTTGTAAGAAGATTTCCCCAGTAATTGCGTCGATTTTCATAATTCTTTTCGTCCTTAATTCTCATAGAGCAGAAAAGTCGTAGGAGTTCAATTCCTTGAGAACCTATCCAAACTAAGTTAATACTATCATCTTCTTTATAGAGACTATAGAAAAAGTGTAACCTAAATTTTTTTAATTAAGGTTTAACGAAACATATCAAGCGATATTAGGTGGAACGTCTCCATTTGTTAAAGATTATGGTACAAAACTAGACTGAGTCCATAGTAAATTTATAGCGGAAAAATACTATTATTGAATCATAATCATTAATAAATTAAGGTTATTAAAAGCCAATTTAAAAGGTTATTTTAATTAAAAGGAACCAGAGTAGAAAAGCGGAAGGATAAGACACAGCCTCTAAGAAATACATGTACATAAGGTGTACATTTAATGAATGATGGATCAGCAACTTTCCTCCCAGCTTTCATCTGAGAGCAGCCTCAAATCGGAAAATACCACTGACAGAGATATGCGGTCAATGGAAATATGAAAGGGCTGCCTGTTAGTATATATTCAGCTTGTCGAACTATTCTCCCAAAAGAAATTATTTTTATGAAATGGCGGGAGACGGAAAAGTTCCGAAAAAAAAAAGATATTCCAACATCTCATTTATCACGGACTTGGTTTTCGTTCGTTTCAAAACATGACTAAAAGCTAGAAAAGAAAGAGTTCGTTTGAAGGATAAGCCTAAGTTATATAAAATAGGATCAATTTGGAAGTTGGATGAAAATGTTCCCTTTTCGTCTGCCTCCAAAGAAAAATCGTGGTGTTTTTCCAGTTGCGCTTACATCTTATCTCTAATGATTATTTATTTATTATTTTGTCACCAAGTTGGTTAAGTGAAGGGATCGGTGGTTGGTAGAGATAAAATTAAACTTTAGAAGAGATTAAGAGGGCAGTAAAGAAACGCTTGATTAAAGAAAGGCGAGGTGCAGGGCAGAGCAAAAGTTCACATCCCAGATGTTTTAGTGTAGATATCTGTTAAGCATGTACCATATGTTTTGAGTACTCTCATACCAATAAAGTTAACCACAGAGGTGTTCTGTAACAGATTCCTTGTGTTATGCTTTTCGGTTATAATGTGTATGTATCATTAAAGTGGTGCGTGTAAGTTTTGGATTCATATTTGCGCTTATTTCACAAGAATGTATTTTTTTAAGATTTTAGAAATTAATGACGCCAAATTAAAACGGGGTATCGTAATGAAGAATTGTATTTGCAGATAATTTATGAGTGTGGAGGATGTCTCCACTGAACACCTGATGGCGTCATTAACAGTAATGCGAAATTATAGTCCGATAGTCATGATAAATAATGAGTGCCTTTACCAGTATTGATTAAGACGTGGTAATATCTCATCATTTCTTTTCTTGTATCTTCATCGTAATTATAATGACTGAACCGGGAGATTATTGAAACGGGCCTCTAGATAGTCAAGCGGGTAACGCGTTCGTCTCTGGTGACAGCGCCATGGGTTCGGTTGATGGAAGGGGCCAAAAGAAGGGCAAATGACCACATAAAGCTCATTCATAAAACTACTATTAATATTACAACAGTTACTTTTCTGAGAATTTTTTCATCCAAAATCTTCACTTCGTCAAGGATTAGGCATGGGTAAATGAAATATCCTTACACCTAGGAAAATTACTGTGCGATGCTTATTTATAATGGCTTTTCATATTAAATAAGTTCAATTATACGCTAGTATATATGCAGTTCCTTCCATAAAAATAGAGCGGAGTATTGCGTGGTGTATAAGATTGAGGAGAGAGGAAATACGAGGTTCACTCCTACATACATATATGTATACATATACACAAAAACGACCTAAGCATCTCTATTTCCCTAACTTCAGCTATATGTTTGATGAATGACGTTCGCGAATATGCATACATTTAAAATTTTTCACTCACTAAGAACGGATTCTTCTGCAAAACATCTCTCCCACCCAATACGAACTAAAATAAATGAAGAAATAAGACTGGAAGAGCGCAAAGCGGAAATCCCTCAGTGATGCGAGAAGCGACGATAAAAAAGCTCTTCGAGAATTACGGCCGCTTTATTTTTCCTCTTTAATTGACGGTCTCACCTGAGCAAAGACGCCGGTGGATTCATAGTCTCCGTGGCCTTTTTCTTGAGATGTTTGCTATTTCTAATACGTCAAAGCTTCCGCTCCAAAGGTCCCAACACGAAATAGGCCAGCGGAAGATCAAAGAGGAAGGTCGTCGAGAGTAACGCCTGGAGAGAACAATGACCGAATCACACGCTCGCTTCGTGAAATGGTCTCCGGACATTTTGCCAAAGGGACATAACGCTTCAGACTTTTCATCCAAGGATTTTTCATCCAAAAGTAATTTTCTTGGAATTTTCTAAACAAAAAATTTCACTCATAGGATTTTCTCCCTAGAGACATCACGCCCAGGAGTTTTCACCCATGGATATTTCTTCCGATTATGTTTTATCCTAGAGTTGGTTCATCCAAAAGATATTTCCACCACGGAATTTCACTGTAAATTAATGTTTTTCCCAATGGTTTCTCCAAAAATCGCATAGATTGGGTGGTGATTGTTTATAATTCATTTCAGATAAATAAATAAATATCCTCGAGCAATTAAAAGGAATGTAACATGCAATTTCCATGGAGGCTCTCTAAATGACCTGGAATCCAACGATTCGGGAGATATTGAGCAATAATTCCCCCTTAGTTTGGAAGAAATGGATTATTAAGATGAAAAGGTGCAGGATTTCAAGATTTTACCAAATGGATCTCGATAAGGGTTCTCACAAACCACTTTTGATGGAAAGAAACTTAAAAGGTTCTACACCCTGCTCTGTTAAAGTAGATGTGTCATAATCTTCCTAGGGTAAAACACGGAGAAGAGCAGATCTGGGCATTAAAGAAAAAAATTAAGGAAGAGGAAAAACCCGCCGTTGAAAACAATTACGGATAAAGGAGGATATGAATAATGAAACATTTTTGTAACATTATCGACTTATTACTTTCAGAGAAATCGTCAACAGAAGTAGGGAAAGGAATATTTTTAAGAAGTAAGGATTGTTAAATACCTGAGAGCATTACTTTCCAGGAAAGAAGTTCCAGTGCCATAATGCACCGTGTAAACAAAAAGTAGGTAAATCAATTACATTTATAAAATCAATTACATTTATATCTGTATAAATATCCTGCAAACAGCATTTCAGCGTGTGGCAGGGGGTCTAAATACAAGCTTTAGAATTAACTCTATAGTTTATTGTTGTCGCGTATCGTTCTCGGGAATAATGAGTCCCTAAAAGGACTTGTCCTTGAATCTATTTCTCTTGTTTAAAGAAGCTCATTGTCGGATCTGCCGAAGTAGGAGAGGGGTCTCATAATAGCAAATACGTTTCCTCATATGTACGTTCTCTAAATTTATCAAGCAATCGCAGCCTAGCTTTTAATCTCCTTTCTTTTCAACTGATAATGGATTTTTCTACCCGTCTACGCATTCATTCCAATAATGCTGACATTTTTCCCGTCGGCATTCGCAAATTACTCTGAATATTTGTCGTGCTACATTACCTCCCAGTGACTAAATACACAAAACGATACTCTAATATGGTAGGGAACCGGGAGTCTATATAATCCGAGGTTCCATTGAACTCAAGGAGGATAATAATGTTACTAATATCTGTTGACTGACTGACCATTGATTTTAAATCCTTTAAGTGAGAGAAGAAATATAGAATTGCGATACTAGGTTTTTTATTCTTATAACTGCTGTATTCTCGTAAATGACACCGATTCTTGACAAAAGAAATATTTTTATATTTTTTTTCTCATTTAATGTTGTTTCAGTGTTATTCATTGATGTGTTAAATTGGAAGCTATTGAGGTATGAGTGAGTGAATAATGGCATTTATTCTTATCTGGTCACTTCTTATTCAGTGCTAAGAAACGGGTTATTCATTGAGTCAATGTGCTACACTTACTCTATTTCTATTTCAAACATCCTGGCTCAGTGCTCAAGGACAAACTACCTACTCCTCATCTTACCTAGTTGCCTCATTCCCTCAACAATTTTTGGTTGGTAATGTTGCTGATTGAGGGGTTAAAAACTCAACCAGAATTTGGGTCGATGACTCTATAGAGAAACGCATTTGACGTTGCCACTGGAATATCACTCCACTTGTAACGTATTTTATAATATAAATAACAACTCGAGTTACAAACTCACTGCCCAGCGAAGAAGAAGATGTTGAAGGAAACAAGGATGCTATTTAAATATTAAAAACGAGCTAAATATGCAGGAAGAGAGGAAGGATGATAATTAAATGTAAGGCGAAAGGAAATGACGTGGAGAGACAAGGAGTAAAGGAATCGAGAGAAATAACATTCGAGAGGGCGCAAAGGAATAGGACGTGGAATAATTTAGTAGGAGGAGAATGAAACGGTGTGGTATGAATAGAGAGACGGGCAATGAAAAAGGGACAGAGAATGAAATTGAGAATGAGAAATGGAGGACGTTGATTGGATTAGGCAATTTGCGTTCTAACACGAATTTCCGCCGCGTACTTCGAATAGCTAAACGCCATTAATTAAGGGAGGATTTTCCGAATATCTGTGGGATTATTTCTTTTAATTTTTGCCTATGCAATTTTTTTTACCCGTCTACGCAGGCGTTCCAAGAATGCTGGAATTTTTCCCGTCGGCATTCGCAAATTACTCTGAATATTTGTCGTGCTACATTACCTCCCAGTGACTAAATACACAAACCGATACTCTAATATGGGAGGGAGTCGGGAGTCTATATAATCTGAGGTTTCAGTGAACTTAAGGAGGATGATAATAGGCCGAACTTAAATTTATGAAACTGCATGGTGTATTTATTTAGTAATTATCATCCTACTTTTGTCAGTTTGTTTGCAGAACGATTTTTGCAACACCCGGATTATTTCCTGAGTATACGCTTCTAGGCCTATGGGTCCCGTATAATTATCTTTTCCTTAATCTGTTATAAACGTTTTTGAAATTTCTATAATGCCATTTATGTTGAATTATTTATTTATGGTAATTTAAAAGGTTATAACTTTAATTAAAGCTGTTAACTAAGCTGTTATGTAGACAATTAACGGTTTACATTACATATACCATACATTTACGTTTATATGCCCATGAGAAATTATAGTTCTAAAGTATTGGTATGATTAATGTAAGGAGTGATTTCATGAAAAGGTAAAACGAATCAAAGACGATATCTTTGTGAATTCTCATAGATTCAATTATAATTCTGGATAGTCTACTCAAAATCTTAATTCATTCTTTCTGACTAGTTTACTAGCACTGTTTCAAAACTTCGACCATGAATTCTAACTATTCTCCAGCCGTAACATATAGCGACAAAGGTATGCACGTGAAAGACCACTATACCATGACATTTTACAATTCCAGTAACATTGGTAAATGGCACTTCGAAATCGGCCGTAACAGTGCAAGTGGTAAGGCGACGTCATCCAAGTAGCGTTGCCTTCTTGAAACAAAGCCGACCATCAAAACAGGGTCGTCGAACTTCGATGAAACAATGGAAGTCTTTGCGGACTGAAAATAGGAGTCATGAATTGATCTTTCCAACGTCTCATACGCAAAGTGCTTATACAATCCATTATATACCATTTACCCCTTCCCCTCGAGGAATGCCATTAATCTTCATCCACCGAGTCTCACTTGGCTGCGATAATGGAAATTCCCCGAAACACGGCAACTCTCTCGTCGCCTGTGAACAAAAGCATCCCCTGGGCGGCGTCTTTAGAAAATAGCGTAAAATTCGATCGCTGCGAAGATCCTGGCGGCGAGAAACGGGGAGAATCCATTAATGAAAAATGGATGCTCATGAATTTCAGTTTATTAGAGATGGAGACGGGAGAGATGATGGTTTACCTTCGAGGAGCGTGAGGGTGATCCATCCGTTCCGTTTTCGCATTTGGAAAGTTAATGATCGCATCTCCTACCGTTTTATTTCACGGTAATGTTTTGTTTGAATTTAAATTTATATGCTACTGACAAGGAGAGTATACAGTACCGGTAACGCAGATTTCGATGATAATCGGCAGTTGGATAAACTTCGAGATAACAATACAAATAATTCCCAAACAGGGTTTTATTAGCAGCAGTTTTCCCGGAAAGTAGCCTTCAATCATTGAAATAACCTCATAATTATAAATGTAGAGCAGTCAGCAAAGACCCACAGCCTAAAACGCTGACATGAATGAATTGCTGATTTTCAAGAGCATAAAGCTAGCAAGTCAGATACAGGTAAAAAATTAAATATTTAAAATAAATGGAATCCTAGCACAAGGTATCGTTAGTGGTCTTGACATAGAAACGTTAGAAGTAAGGACATCACCCAAAAGGTGATTGTCTGGGACTGGGTTCAACACCAGACAGCTGCGAACATTTCTCATAAGAAATACATTCTACTTTTCTTTCAACGTTTCATACCTTTCCCGAAAGGACACATGTCTGTTACTCAAACTATAGTCAGTGGCTGTGAATTAACAATGTAAAAATCAATGCTGTTTATCAAGAAGTTTATTAAGTAATTTTGTAAATCGGATACATTCTGAGATATTTTTAAACCAATTTAGGATGTAAAGCTTTTAAAGCTAAGAGAGCGATATTACTTCTCTTAAATCTGGCTTCTTCTAAAATGTTCATGAAGTATATTGCGCCTTGTTCCTGCTACGTACCATACCTTGTTATAATAGTTATACCTTGTCCTAGATGAAATATTTTTCATTGGCCTTTTGATACAGGTTTCAACGTTGGCTGTTCAAATCCTGTTAAATTTACGTAACAAGGATGCTAGTGTTATTCATTGATGTGTTAAATTGGAAGCTATTGAGGTATGAGTGAGTGAATAATGGCATTTATTCTTATCTGGTCACTTCTTATTCAGTGCTAAGAAACGTGTTATTCATTGAGTCAATGTGCTACACTTACTCTATTTCTATTTCAAACATCCTGGCTCAGTGCTCAAGGACAAACTACCTACTCCTCATCTTACCTAGTTGCCTCATTCCCTCAACAATTTTTGGTTGGTAATGTTGCTGATTGAGGGGTTAAAAACTCAACCAGAATTTGGGTCGATGACTCTATAGAGAAACGCATTTGACGTTGCCACTGGAATATCACTCCACTTGTAACGTATTTTATAATATAANTGCGGCAGACTTCTTCTCTTTCAATTTCTTCATTTGAATTTATCTAATAAAATCGATGTGCGAAGGCGTGACCTTGTGGAAAGCCATATGAATACCCCTGATGATGCTTCCACGGAAATGAAACCGGTCGTATTGATAAATCTTGTGAAAAATACAGTTTTTTTTAGCTTATTGAATTTATCTATTAAATACTAGTCTTAAATGTTTTTTACCTTCTATTAAACATCAAAAGTATATCTCCATTAAAGATAATAATTTGAACGTTACTTGCCAGAAATTATTATTTTATTGATGTTAGTTTGAAAATTTATTTAGAATACTTGTACATACATTTATACTAGCATAGATTTATACAATCTATTGTGAAGGCCTCCATTTAGTGGAAATTTGTAACTAAACATTCGCTCGCAGATTTTTGTTATAAAATTACGCTATTCTCAGCATGTGAACAACCGATCGCCGCGGAAACCTACGAGCCTAAAGCTAAGCTTTTACACAAATTTTATTGCAGAAGACAGACTAAACCCGAGATCTAGTCGGTGCATACCCTATTAGTTTTTAAGTAAAAAGTTCTAAAGTAAAGTTTTTAAGTAAAAATCGTTCTACTATTAATTGTTGAAAAATAAAATCTCCTGAAAAAAATTCAGTCAACTGTGTCATTGTAATAAAAATTCCAGTGCATTCGTAATGTAATCAAGAGCCCGGATAGCTCAGTCGGTAGAGCATTAGGCTTTTAACCTAAGGGTCCAGGGTTCGAGTCCCTGTCCGGGCGATTCCTTTTATTGACGACCGCTCAATATGACGATTCAACGTTTTCAAATTCTTCTGTTTATTCCTGTGGATGTATTCTACGTACTTCTACAGTTATATTCTATATACTTCTACTTTTATCTAGGCTTCTCAAGTCACAAGTTCTCAATCACACAAATTTAGGAATCTTCCTTAATTCCAAGATAACTTCGTTGACGTTAACCCTCTCCTTTGTCCTTATTTATCCAAAACTGTTTTTGATTAAGCGCTATGTGAATGTTGGGGTGACATATCCTATAAATCAATGTTTGCTCAAAAATACTTCGGTCATGTGATGCCTTTGAGTGAAATTCATCCTTGCGAAACCGTGCTTCCGATAGGCGAATCGGAAAATTGAGAGCGTCCCTTCCCTAACGCCGGAGACTGTCGGGAGAAGCGTAGAGAAGAAAAATATCGTTGGAGATGTTGGTCTTGGATGGCGGGATGAGAGGGAAATCTGATGGATTTTCCTGAAGTACTTTGGTTCTATATTGCTGATACGCCTGTTGACATGGAAGAAAACTAAGGACATTTCTATATATTGATTATTTTATTTGTAATGGAATTCCACCATATCTCGCTAGAGAATATTCATTTGATTATATTGTAATCAAGTAGAGGTTCAAAAAGAGTGTAATAACGTCTCAGTCACAATATCATCATACTCTAATAAAGCATACCTATTTCACCTGTGTTATTATGACACTTGCAGACCACATACGACTGAAATATCAACAACACTAGCTTTTACCGTATATTATCTTCGTAGATCCATCCTGAATGAATCAGGGGGAGGAAAATGACTATGATATTTCATTACTTGTGGCCTCGAATTTATAGACAGAGGGTAAATAGCGTTTAAACCTTGCATGATAAATTATGTCTCGTGACATACTTAGAGCTGAATCAGATCTTTCCAGGGCTTTCCTTTCTTTTCGTGTTCCATTCCTCCTCTCATTTCTATTTCACCCACGATCCGCTCCTCAAACATTTACTCTTCAAAGACTCCGCCGACTCTTAATAATTTACTACTCCACTACTGCGTTGTTAGATTGCCTTCCTGACCTTACACGTCCCGTGCCCGCGATGAAAAGCATTGTTTACTTCCAGCGGATGGAAAAGACCGCTGCTACGGAGGTATAATGTCATTTACGGGGCAAATATTGAGGATATTCTCCTGGGAGAAAAGCGCGCACGTGAAATACGGGAGTGTGCTGCAGAGCGCTTTTCCTCGGAAAGCTTTTTCGGTTTTACGTTATCCCGGCTTCGTGAATAAACTCTCTAGTTGATTTGGGCGTTTAAGGCGTTTCTTATGAAACTGAGGAAATACTACAGTACCGCATTTTTCCTCGTCTACTCTGATGCTGAAGTTCGCTGGATGTACGTAAGCTGTTTTTTAAGTGTTTGATAGCTGTTTTTTAAGATAAATTTAGTTTTATATTCGCAAAGACCATAAGATTTCTCTCCTAAATTTTATACTGGATAGAACTGATATTCTTTCTGATGCCGAAACTATTAAAATTAATTATAGAGACGTCCTTAGAACTTTAAAATAATAAATTTGAATGACAAAATAAGAAAATTTTGGGATTACAATGATTTATTTTTTTAATGTATAAATGTTATTACTTAAAAGAGTTCTATAAATTTTGTTTGTAATTCTTAGCGGTGACATTAATTTTGTTTGTAAGGATATTTATTTGTATATCCATAGCAATAATTTTTACGAGTCTTTTCTAGGAAATTTCATGTTTCCTAATTTTTTAGTTTTTTTTATATAATTCCTGCCGCCTCATTTTGATGAATGGAATGTTTTCCGTTTATTTCTCAGGATAGGATGAAGGAAAATCTACCTGTCATATATTTTTATTTCAATTTTGTTCTTGGTTGTGATAATGATAATAAATGCAGAGGTATAAGTAATTCTTAGCGGTGACATTAATTCTGGTCTCTCATTTTGAATTTCATGAAAAGTGCCATTGCATGGGTCATGTTACTGAGTTGACGAGGACTTATTCCACTCATAGTATTCTGGCACAGTGAGGAAATAAAGGCCAAACTACCTCACTCGTCATCTTGAGTATGCCTCATTACATCTCCAAAGTTTTTGCTAGGCGTGGCGGGGATGAGCATACAGTCATCCTTCGGGTTGATGTTCATGTAGGGATGTATAAATCAACCTTGCTATCTAAACCATGTTCTAATTGCAACGTCTTTCACCATTATTAATAACTGTAATAAATGCTTACGAAGCCTAGTCGTTGCCATCATATGGACAGAAGAACAATTCCAAATGCGACTCTGAAATAGTGAGACAAATCCGATGATAAAGATAAAATTATCGTATTAATAGCAAGGTTTGTAATTACAGATTTCCTGAGATTATTTTAAATAATGTTTGAAACATATGTACCTATAATTAATTGAAATTCAGTACAATCAAAATTACAGTTCAAGCACAATAGAAAGGAATCCAAAATATTAAAATCAAAATTAATACAAATCAGAAAATCGAAACGCACATGCAAAAGTGCAATGTACATCAGTACTTTTTTAATTCTACATACTTTTTCGATAGTTGTAGTTCTTCTTTCATTATTATAAACACAATTCACTAAATTTTTAATAAACATACGTACTAAACAATTTTTTTATTATAAAATGAACCGTTGCTAAAAAATTAAATGAAAATAGCGGTCTTGAAACAACTGTCAGTATTTCACAATGTACGAATCTTAAAAGGACAGATACTAATAAGAATAATACTATTGAGACTAATTACTAGTCTCTTATTACATATAGCCTAGACATTCAGATCCTTCGAAGCCCAAAGGTTCGTCTGAAAATTCTACAGATTAAACAATAGTATTCCAAGTAAAATTTATGTTTATTACTTATTTATATAATAAGGTTATTTAGTTTATTTAACCAATTTTTTGCCATAATCTTTAGCCTGGATATGGTTGTTATATGTTTGAAGTCTTTAAGTTAAATAATTCTCTCGTAAAGTTGATACCGCTGCGTGGAGCCTCCGCTTGAAACCGTTTATACCAGTCACTGCCCCCTAAAAGACCACCTGCTCAACCTTTCCAGTCTAGGCTCATCGATCGATAGGTCACGATGCAACCCCTTCGATGGCGAACTAATGCATCCATTTGCCTCCGCCGTGCCTCGGCATTGGTGGAGTCAGGAGTACGCGACACGAGACGTTAATACACACGGCGGAATTCCTATGCATCGCTTGCGTGCATATCATGAGAGACGCGGCGCGCTTCCAAATCTCAGCGAGAGGATATCGATGGCTGAGGGAAAACGAAAAGGACTCGTAATCCAAATCGCTACGCTCGGATTGATGGCTTTTTGAGGTGGAGACCTATTAAGGGAAGTACAGATGGAATTGCTGATGGGGAGCCAAGCGCATTCATTCTGGATAAGCGGAGAAAAAGTTCGGGTTCCTCCGATGCCAAATCCGTGGTACTGCGTTGAGCAGGGAACGCATTGATAACTCAGCCCCGATTCAGCTGCGAGTGTGAGGCTATCACTGAATCATTCAGTGCATCGTTAATGATAATAGCTCCATGGGTCCAAATTTCCAAAACTATTGCACTGTTTTTTTTAACTCTTTGAGAAATGGGCGTTTGACTAAGAGCTCGGAGCCGTTCCACACTTTTTGAGGACTTATTCAACCCGCCATTCACTAGCTGTTGGAAATATTGGTCTAGGAGTTGGCAAAAATGTTCCACCATCTCTACAGATACTGTAACAGTTTTAAGATGGTCAAAAAATGTCAGGTTGTTTCTTGTTTGGTTTAGCGTGGAATGACTAACAGATGTCTCTTTATGTAAAGGAATGTGCAAATTTAGTGTCGACTATGATGTCATATGTTACAACATGTTCAGTTTAATTTTATTACAGTATGGGTAATATTTCGTTCACGAGTAAAATAGAAAATACATAAAATGGTGCAAGATGAAGCCAGGAAGGGCAAGATAAAGCATAATTGATGCAAATTTAAAGAACTTTAACGTTTTTTCTTCTATAGATGGTTATAATTTACCATGAGCATAAAAAAGCCTCTGTCTAGTCGATGCGATGCAAATCTAAGCTTAGGCTGTAGTTTAGTCGGATTTCTGAATACTTGCTATTTAACGAACTCATATTTTTATTTTATTGCAAACAGTTTTAGCAACGGTCTGAATAGCTCAGTCCGTAGAGCATTAGGATTCTAACCTAAGGGTCGTGGGATCAAGTTACTGATCGGTACAATCTTTATCCTTGGATTGATACCTGAAAATTCAAAGTTTTGTATTACTTTGCCGAATGAATGAAATAGATATCTGTTGATTTCATTTCTTACGGTTGAACAATTCACCCAAATGTGTTACAAAGTTTGCTTCTACTTTTTCGTTCACGTTATGTTCCATAAGGAAATTGTTTTACTTTCCGAATAGCCTTCAATTGTTTTTTTTATCTAAGTTATTTCATACTATTGAAGCTGAAAAAAGAAAGTTCTGATATGTCCTCCAAAATATTATCCGTGGACTTAGCGATACAATATGAGGGTCTGAAGGGAATACCTACCGTTGGTGAAAAGATTGAGTCAAATAAGTATGGAATCAGACTGTTAGAAATGATGGGTTTTGGTTGGATTCAACGAGGGACAATAGGGATAGTTTCTTTCCCAGATAACCATAAGATTTTTTCCAGTCGTATGAATACTAACTAATTATATGGACCGGCATAAAAACATTTTATAATGCATGAATATACTTTATTGTATATCCTGTTCATATGGATTACCACTCCGTAAAGACTGCCTCAATCGATGTAATTTGTACTGTATTGTAACTGAGTTAGATTTTGAAATTACTATAAAACATTAATTTATTTCAGACTCACCATATTTAGCTTATACATTTTAAAATCATGTAATAAACTTGAGCGTTGCGAAATAACACAAATAGTTGAGACTTGAATTGAATATTTTATATTCTCTTCCTGAGATTCCAAATATTATGAGATTACCTTCGTAATATTTCAAACACTTTACGTCTTATTGTTATTCACAATCAAATTAGAAAGGGAGCGTTAATTGTTATTAACATTTGGTAGTAATAAAGCTTGATAGTTATTTCAATGTTAATGATAATATAAAATTATCATTCTCCCCTCTCCTCCTCTTCACCATTTAACCTGAATGCAAGTGTTTAATGTACATGACGATGTCGCATGGCGAAAAAACCGGTCGTATATATGTATGTACATTCAAGCTTATAGGTAATTTACGAGTACAATTGCATATCTTGTTTCAACATGATGATAAAATCTGTCTGCTATTCGAATCGAGGGAAGAAGTTGGTGATTGTATTCTCATCTCTATAAAATTCTTCCCGATGAGATAAATTTTATGCGTTCCGACTTTGATGACAAAATAATAACAGTTTCGAAGCTACTGACTTGATGAGAATTGGATAGTATCAAAATACCACCGCCATTTTAAAGGAAGATAAGATATTTTACGTCGAGGAATATTGACTAACATAGCCTTCATTACGATGATTTAATTTCTAAACAAGCACAGCTGCGTTTTATTACTTCGTGCGAAGCGTGTTTATCTTCTATAGAGTCGCGTGTGTTAGGAGTGAAAAATATTACGTCACGCGGAGGAATCTGTGACGTCGCAGATCGCTCCGCGAGGGAAAGTAGTCCCTGAAACGGTGGTGACCGATTACAATGTCACTACAGAGTCGCGTTCTCCTGAGAGAAAGGGAGAACTCGAAGGGTCTGGTGCCTTTGTGTGGTCGGTATCATTGAATTTAAACTTTTCTCTATAACACGTGCGTATCTACGCATACAGATTCCAGGGGCACGTCGGCTTCTTGGAAATGACGGAGTAGTTTGACAGTTTCCGGTCGTTAAATGGTTTATGGATTTCATCTGAATGGTGGTGATGCTAATAGATATAAGACAGCGTTTCTCTGTTATCAAGTACGTTTGGTCGCAAATGAAACTCGAATTCCGCCGCTTTGCTTTGTCTACACAAAAACGACAGAACATGAATTTTTCTAACGTTTACTTGTTTTTGTGACTGAGCCACCAATCATTGTGATCGTAAGAGGAGACTGTTTTCTTTTAGATGCTCAACAGTGCGATTTGGATGATCGATTCCTTACCTAAAATCAGTAAATATTATATGCAGATATTTCTGTCTCGGTATCTTACGCATTTCCATTTTTTGTATCCATTCAGACCTGCATACGGCTGAAATCAAATTGATCAACATTTCATCTCTGCGTGATTGTGCACCTCTCTCTCACCTCTCTGAGAATCAGAGGTTGATAATACATTTTTCACTTATTAAATATAAATAGGATTTTTAATTCGTTGAACGGGAGTTAATGCTGCATACGCTTACAAGAATCATTGCAAGGACAGATAGAGATATTATTCCTCATACTAAATTCAAAAGTTGGTTGAGATATTACGAGTGTGAGCTTATGCAAATGCGAAAGTTTGCATTATTATAAACTATCTGACCTGTTTTCTTTTTCGAGCTCTCACAATAAAGACAATGCATAATTACTTTCCACAAGAGAAACACTCTCGCATTTGAAACGGTCTGAAGTAAAACTTCTGAAATTTAGAGCGATACTTTTGACATTCTTCTTGCTTCTGTAAGGATTACATCCTATTTTCGATCGGGAGGATGTTCGGGAAGAAAAATGAGTAAAAATAAATATGTGATACAAATTTATTCGATCCACGTCGTTTCTTTTCTTCGGGTGTGTATTCGATAGAAGACCAGGATGTTGAATGTGAAATACTTTCCAGAAGCATTGCACCACTAAAGCATTTACGGATGATTTTTTTCCTTATAGTCTGGAAAACTTACTTGTAAAATTCATAAGAAACTTCCAAAAAGATGGGGCAGCCCCAAAACAATTCAATGTAGGCCGATTTGTGTTGAGAACCTCTGAACCATGTATTAAGTTCTAATTTCTAATCGTCCTCACAATTAGTGAATGTATGTGAATATTTATTTATTTATTTATTATACATTACCGAATATGTCGAAGATATATCTAAGGAAGAGTGACACACCAGAGTAAAGGAATTTCTTGGTACTACTTGGCACTCGCATGGTGCATAAAAGACTACTACCGGGATAATATCATAAGTGAAACCATCCTAATCAGCAAGGACTACAGATCAAAGAACTTTCGTTATAGCTCTCATTCTTTCATAATGCAAAACTTACCATTTACCAATCTTCCTCGCGTAATTTAAACTTGGTCTTCCTTTATTAATCCTCCCATTTACTTTTCCTTCTAAGGCTATCCTCAGTATGCTTCGGTTTTTGCCCAATCAATGATACCCCTTATTCGCTGTAAAATTTCCCTTTGACGTTAAAGTTCAATCGCCGTTCAATAATCTTCTTCTTTAGTTACTCAGCGATGACATGGGTTGAAAATTGCAGTGCAAAGGTTGTACAATTGACCGAATTCCAAAATCATTATAACACAGCAGTCACTCCGTGCCGCAACGGTAGCGCGTCTGACTCCAGATCAGAAGGTTGCGTGTTCGAATCACGTCGGGGTTACTGTTTTTTACTCTCCCAAATATTTATTCCAGTAGTTTTATTTTTTATGAATTCGCTTTACCCACAGGACAGGAACGCAATTCATTCATGTAAGGAATCGTGTAAGGAGTAAATCTCAATATAGGCAAAAACCATTAAATTTTCGATCAATGTTTCAACACGTAATAAAGTGCCCGTAAAGATATTCCGAAATTTTTGAGTTGTTACAGTATAAAAATATTGGAAACTCTCTTCTATAAAACCATCAAAATAATATTTGACCATACTGCTTTCCGTAATTTTACTTGTATCAATAACTCAATGTTCTGGTAATTCTTTATTGTTATTTTGAATTTACAATTAATAATATTTCATTTGAATAATAGAATAAAATGCCGCATTTTCTGGTAAATAACACGCACCTACTAGATAACACGCATTTAAAATTGTTATTATGTTGACTAGTTATGTTTTTTCACTACTGTAATATTTATGAAATTAATCTTGTGTTTTGAATGGAATTATTTGATTACTTTAACATTTACAATATATTGGTTTTAATAAAATTGCCCTAGTACTACGTTAGTATATACTCCATGACTTCCACGATATATGATGTGAGTTGTTTAGTCATTCGCTTCCGAGTTCAATATTCAAGATATTCAATGAAACGAGATTTTCCGTTGTATATCACGCACTATCATTTTTGTTATCTCCCAGAAAATACGGTAATTCAACTTTATTTCAATCTAGATTTTGCAAGTAATTCGACAATTTTTTCTATATTTGGTGAAAATATTTCGTTACTTTTCGATTAGTCTTTATGTGAATATCACCTTATTTGCCACATTATCGATGATTTTTAAGGTTTCATTTATTTTACATACTGTAAATACGACTCGTTCTGTTATGAATTCGAGCGCCTTCGTTACGGATCGCGGATATCGGATACTCGTTCTCTACCAGAGTCATCATCATTTCTCTTAACCGAGGACTTCCATCAATTTCTATCGTGCAGAAAATAGCACTCCGTCCGTTCGGTTTTCCCTCCAACACCCATAGCATGTGGTACATTTCCATAAGCGCGTGAGCTGCTTTGAGAGCGTCACGCCTCCGCGAATTTAAACGTTCGACCGCAGCGGCCGTTGAGTGTCACGCTTTGTCACGCAGGTGCGGTCTACTGCGGCGCACATCTCTTGTGTTTTCATACCCTTCAATTCCGCCCCCCTTCGGGAAAGCGTCGAAGCGTCGCGAGGAGGATTCTTCAAGGGAAAAAAGGCTTCTAAGTCGCTAGTTCGTAGGGGTAAACAAAACCATCAATGCGAGCAATTGTCCGTGAATGTGATGTGTGCACTTTATCGCAACATTCAGCCGTATTGCTTAACGTTTAACCTTGAATTAACTTCAACTTTTGTTTTTGACTTTAATTTTATTTTTATTTTCCTCTGCGTTTTCGCGGATTTTTCTCACCCCCTTCTCGTGTGGGTGTTTTCCCGTGACGTGGGTTGTTTCTACTACCCTCACGTGTAGTTCTCACACGCGAAATCTTTCTTTCGTTTTTTTTATTTTATTTTTTTTTTGTATTTTTTAATATTAAATACCAATGTGGATACAATAAGATACCAGGTGAGGTGGATGAGACGACCACTAATGCCTAACCTCGCATCTTACCGATTGATGAGAATTGATTTGAGGAAATAATCCTTACATTCATTACAATATGAAGAACCTCTGAGAGAGTGTAGAGTTTTATTTACGGATGTAAATTAGAAGACGTCTTTATCTGAACGAGATTGAGACCAGCAAGATCTTCCATCTAACCCACCCTCAATTAATTGAAAGGAAAGATATAGAATTTTAACAATAATATTTTGGTAGGGATGACTGAGAAAATATTAGACGGGTGGATACATTAAGCCTGTGTTCAACTTAGAGGGAAAAACCACAGCAGGGAAACAAGTACAAGAAAGGGGATGAAAAAATTATCAAAACCTACTGATTGAAGTATCTAAAACACAAAACAAGAAGAAATTATCAGGAATTTATCAAGACATAAAAACAAATTCAATAAACATATTCAGCAATTAACATACTATAATTGATGAAAATAAAAATTCTAACTAAATTTCCGTATAATCTTATCTCCAAATAATTTTTAATGCCATTTTGTGGAGATGAATGTATTGTATAAATAGCAATCGTTGAAAGCCTTTACAATTTGATTCCAATCGTTTTTTTTTTTGTGAGATCCTTGGAAAATACTATTATATTTACATTTACAAACTGTCCCTGCATGTCAACGGTGGCATTGGCAGGGGGATAAGTACTGTAATAATAATAATAATAAGGTCTTTATTAAAGGCGAGATTGAGACTGAAAAGTCTCTTCTTCCATCTAACCTTGAGTCAATGAGTAATGTAAGTCACCAAGGGGGAGACCTGCCCTCTGTTTTCGCCAATGACCCTAAATTTACAGTATTACCCTCCAAGTTGAGACATGCTGCAGGGTGTTTATGAACACTAACAGCAATTTTTTAGATAGAATTCTTGGCTTTTCGAGACCTTATTCCACCTCCAGTGCAATTTTGGGGATGTCTGAGTTTTTTTTTCGGAGATTATAGCTAAGAGAGATGCTACTGATTCCTTTCTCCTGAATGTCATATAGTGCGTGAACTTTCTCTTGAATTAGGAAACCTGGAGTTTTCACACCCTTGAAACCTTGATTTGAATTTGGCTCGTATTTCAGAAAGAATCAGTCATCGATTAGCAGCCTCTCAGCCAATACGAAAGGAATTCAAATTGGATTTGTTTTGGAAACCGAAGGAAACCCCGGTTTTAAAGGCTTCCACAGGCGCCTGTTCTCCCATTTTCACGGGGATTTTCTGTATTCCCTTTCAATCGTAATGTGCTCAGAGATTCTATCTTTCCTTAATTCTAATTATAACCAGCTTAGAGCGTTCGATGGGTTGGACCGATACATTTTCAACAGTCTTCAACGAATTATTCATTAAGGGAATAAAAGGATTTATCAAATACTTTGATGACTCAATTTTTAGAAGAAATTATTTTTGGGAATAAAACACATCGGCCCCGACGAGATTCGAATAGGCGAGCGTCTAACCTGTAGTCTGACGCGCAACAATTGCTCCATAGGGTTGCTTCTGATTAATACGCAATGTTTGCCATTTCTGCATATTATATAAATTTCCAATCAACTTGACAAAGAAGCAAGCAGGTTGTATAATACTTCTAATGTGTTCCCAAACCCTAATTTCCCTGTATTAATAAGTTGTCGCATTTCTAATTCTCTTTTTCCCGATCTGCGAGGAAGGGCATTCACGTAACGTTCACTTTCAAAACCAATTTTTGATGAACCGTCTTATGCTACACCCTCTATGGTGCATTCTTGCATCAAAATAAAAGATGTCGTAATACTGCGGAAGAACGAAAGAATTAAAACGCGACTATGAAACACGCTGCCATGATTCTCTCAACTAAGGAGATCGATAACTTATGGAAGCTCGTCAAAATTTCTTAAGGTGAATTTGTTTAGCTTTGCCTAAAAATTATATGACCCCGACGTGATTTGAACACGCAACCTTCTGATCTGGAGTCAGACGCGCTACCGTTGCGCCACGGAGTCGTATGAAAAAGTGACTCAGTGCGCACGCTATATAGACGGTATCTATAACTACTGATATAACTTTTCCTTGGTGGATTTGGGCTTAAACTTAACTTCTAAGTACTTGTCCTTATTTATTTTTTCGCCGTCTATTTAACAAGATATATCTCCACTAAAGATAACGACTTGAACGTCACTTGAAGTTTAACCTTGAGCATCTTCGTCTCCACATCGAAGATAACAGAACTTAAATATCCTTGGGTGTAATATTTTATCGATATTTAAGGAGTTAAATTCTTCATGTAGAGTGGGAATGAAAAACTAGTCTGCCGGATATTGAAATATACGTTGGGTATACTGCTAGCTTACGTTATGTAATATACCCGAAATCCGGTTCCTTACATATCATACTACTGAAATTGAAATTAAATATCTGTACTACCGCGTAAATCTAAAGGCAAATATACAAAATCCAGTGAAATTCTATTGATCCTGATTTAAAAGTTTAACGACCTCTAACCTCGATAAAATAGCCCGGATAGCTCAGTCGGTAGAGCATTAGGCCTAAGGGTCCAGGGTTCAAGTCCCTGTCCGGGCGTCTATTTTTGCCTTTAATTGACGTCTAAAAATTTAACTGTGTTTAAGTATCCCTACTTCTCTTGATTGATAAAAACCATAGTGAAAGAGATACGAGAAAATAAAGCATTTCTTTATGGATCTCCGCAGTAATTTCTACTCGCTACCGGTCTCAGGTTAAAGAAAAGCCGTCATCAGAAATTAATATTTTTACATGGAGACTTAGTAGGGAATGCTTAGGTGTGATCAAGAAAACTGTACACTGACAACTTCTTTAAAATATTTTGAATAGTTACAAATTTATCCACTCTCCTTTTTTCTGTGATTTGAGTGGGGTTTGTCAACTGTTCCGGATTCACCGGGAAATTCCCTGAATCGGGCAAAAATTAGAAATATCTTCCGTACTGAGGCGTTTTTCTACCGCTTTTTCTCAGCTAGGTTTACCTTGCAGTTTTTACACTTATTCACCGACTTTCGTGACTTTTTTTTCTTTTTTAGTTCAAGGCCTGCAGTTTATGTCTAAGTACCCTGCAAACCGGGGGCAGAGGGTCCTCCCGCGCATCTAAATTATGTTTAGTCTTGAGATATTTGGAAATAAAAAATAACGAAAAAAGAACGTATTCTTTATAATGAAGACCTACCACAAATCGAGTCAGAATTATTAGATTCTATATATGGAAATAAATTCTTTGGAATGTACTACCATTAGCTAATTTCTATTATTCTTCTGCAAAAATCGTGTTAAATCATTCATAATAACATCTCCAGATAGATATAGCTCATTAGCGATATAATTGCACATTTATTCTGTTCATGAACTAAGAATACATATCCCATAGTCGTTTAAGTTGGTCCTGCTACCGTATCTTGATGAATGAAATATTTATCATTAGTCTTACGGTGCGGGATAGAAAAAATGTATCTTTTATACACTTTTGTCTCCATTTGTGCATGGCTATTATGATATGAAAGTTACTGAGGTATGAGCTATGCTCAATAATAGCATAATTTAAAGTTTCTCCTTATGCAATATTACGAAAAGTTTTACTCGTAAAGTCATTGTGCTTCACTAACGTGGACTTATTCTGCTTACAGCATTCTGGCTTAGTGAGGAAACCAAGGACACACTACCTTACACCTCATCTTGCCTAGTAAGCCGAATTGCCTTCTCCTAGCTCTTGGTAGCTGACGGTAGAGGGTATGAGGTCCCAACGGGCTTTCGGGCTGAATACTTTACTGGCAGTAGTTTAAGTTATACTTTGTATAGTCTCCCTGATTCCGCCGAAATTCACTATTCTTGGAATGGACGACTCCTGGAGTCAATTCTTTGCGTGTTGGCAACCCTACGTTTGAGTAACCTTTCCTCGAAAGAATTAGTCCTGATGAGTGATCTCTAAAGCCGGTTCATGGAACTGCAAGGCCGACCTCAAGAGCGTCAAGTAGTCAATACTGGAATCTGGCTATGTATTCTCAAAATGAAAACATTTTGACTATACAACGAATTATATTCCATCGAGAGGATTGATATAATGGCGTTTTTGCCACTCTGGGATTCTAACATTTTTGTTATTGAGAGCTTTTATGTGTTACTATAACTTTGGAGTTCGATCCATAGATTTATTCGAATGAGAGTACATACTTGTGAATTTGAATAACTGATAGTATTAGCTCTTAAAATTTTTATATCAATTCATGATCTGATCGCATAATTTCATCTCATAATCTGATCAATTCTTATAATTTCATTAGATCTTTTCATTAGATCTGATTAAGAGCCGCCAGAGCGTAATGACAGAGCACCTATCTATTTATCTTTCTAATTTATCCTTAATTAAATACAATTTTATACCTCGTGACAGAATTTTTCTTATACGCGTACATAGTACTTCAGGGATAGAAAAGATTAATCGAAATGCAAAATCGGAACCAATAAAAGCACCCAAGATTAGTAAAATACATTTTAAAAACGGAAAGGGATTTTGCTTTAAATCGGTTATGCTTATGCAAAAGCAAGACATTTCTTAAGTTTCCAGAAGTTGTTTTCCGGGTCATCAGGAAAAGATGGATATACTAGGGATCGTCCCGTGAAACACGGGACATTACTATAATAAAAGGAAGGTGTGACACAGATATCAACTGCGTGCAGATATTCTAATAACAATATTGAGCAATTTCAAGGATCTGGGATCCGGGCCAAATGAATTCATCAGTGTGGACCTTATCAAATATTTCCATCATTAAGATTTTTTCCAACTTCTATTCACCACATACATCTAGCACACCATCTAGTCTCTCCAATTCTTGCCAATTTTCTACCCTAAATGTAAGGGTTTAATCACACTCAATGCTCCCCGCAAACTCCGCTTTCTCTCCATGGGATACCGAGGTCTCGTACCGCGCCACACTTTGGTTCCCTCACCTCTCTTCCTCCGCGGTCACTCCGCTCCGTCGACCACCTGAGACGGAGTGGTGGGTGGCTTTTTCTGAGCTGACTGCTGCTTCTGCAGGAGACTTTAGAGACCGCAGCCTTTAACCGAAAAACGCGTGGTCGGCCAACCGAGTTGAAGCCCTCCGTCCGAAGTCAAACAGACGTTCCCTGAGACGCCGCCCGTCCAACGCGGGAAAACGACCCGACGAAATGGAGAAATATGCCCGTCCACAAAGCCTGTCCGATTCGATGCGTTTTTCGTCACGCGGTGTAGATGACTTGTTCAAGAAAACCGATTCTATACGCCGTGTCCTGTAATGGACGCCCATGAATGACTTGCGGGGTTGTCTGGAAGAGCGGCATTGACAGTAGTCTCCAGGAGGAATCATCGTTGATGTTAAAGTAAATGAGATGTTTACTCTGAGAGTCCTACGAGAGGTATTCCAGGAAGGTAAGGCGGCGTAGCGCACTGATTTGGAACTATTCCTTGGTTTTTATGAAGTTGACTTATCGAAAAACGTCTATAATAATCCCCTGCGAGCGGATTATTGGCAAATTGCTGAAATAAAGGCGCCTTTCATTAATTTGATTATGTATTTATTAACGTATCTATTTTATATTCATATCTAAATATATAAGGACATTTTAAAGGGCAATTTTATACAATAATTTTACAAATTTATTTACTCCGCAATGTACTTATTTATGAATTTATATATCCATATATTTATACATTATCCATTTATTCATACGTACATCTCTATAGTCTTTATTTACTCGTGCATAATACGACTGTTAAATGCAAAATTTCAGTGAAAATAGTTTACAGTTGGTCAATGCTCTAAAGGATTACAATCAGAATTACAATTATAATCAATATTCACCAAGACGTGTGATTTACTCTCGAAGACAAAGGTTTGGCCTGCGGCTTTCAGGCCACATGAGGCCTTTTTGGACGTTCGTTGTGGCTTTTCAGACATTTTCTCAGATAAAAGCCCGTCAGCTAAGTAATTTCGTAGTCCAATCTTACTAAAAACGCCGAAAAGTGACTATAATAATGATGCTAAAATATTTTAATGAAGGCAATACAAAACTACACTTTACACTACCTTTAACAAGTGATGTCTATGTTTATCTATTAATAGTCAACTTTGTTTTTACTGTATTTGTATTTTCTAAGTAATTAGTTGTATTTCCTATGTATTCTCAGTGTGTAATATTAGCATATATGTTTGTGTTCATAAGTGCATATGATACTAGTGACTCGGTTCAATGACTAATCATAAACTTTATCGAAACTTAGTGTCAGTGAAAACTTATTAAGGCAGTATTATGTATTTGTTTGTCATTTTAATCATGTTCTTATTTCCAGGCTATAT
>KZ308435.1:899487-927693 GCA_000376725.2 Ladona fulva | reverse complement strand
TACATATCAGACCTCAGAAGTATGTGCCTTAACGTATTCTTGAAAGTGATACTTAAGTTTCTTTAAGTATAGGAAATATAAACTGTACGCGACTATAGAAAAGCAAAACCATCAAAGATGTACTGAACATCCTTATAATTTTCCATCTTCTATGCAACTAAGGGGTGCCTACATTCGAAAACGTGATATAAAAAACTTTAAACACTACATCGATATCTAAAATCAAAGAAATGAGGCATGTGTTCGATAATGCGATATAAAAATAACTATTAAAGATAATAATAATTATTATAGATAAAAATACCATTTAATTACGAAAGGAAAACCTAGTAAAGACTAATGATTTTAAGGTACTGAGTACTTCATCACAGCTTCTGGAGAAGGCACTGTATCCAACCAATAGGACGAAAACTTTACTAGTTTCCTCACTCTGAATTAGTTAAACAGGAGAGAAGAATTAAGAAACACTATTCCGATAGCTCTGGTTAACAAGAATCGCACTTTGGAAACTAATACAGTTCTCACTTTCAAAAGGTGCGGTAAAACAACCGGAGGATGGAATGTTAAATTTCAACGTGAAACAGAGATGTTTAAATCCCTTGATACGTTAAGGCAAAAAGGTGAGGAAGGATAGGATTATTAACGGAAGATAATACGAAACGGAATATCGCCTCGCAAAAAGTTTCATCAGAGGACAAATTAGCGTAAGGAAGAGGAAGCGTAAGGGAGTTAATCATTACAAAATATGGTATGAATTACGTCACAGACTCAATAGGCCAAGAACATCAAATTACGCGGTCCTTTTCGTCACGCACATGAATAACAGACCCAAACGACACGGTAGTGTCACCCTGACAGAATTAAAAATAGAAAAAAGTGTACTAATAAGGTATAGTGGTAAAAAGGAAGACGTAAAAAATCAACATGTAAGGAAGTAGGTACTTACCAGGCTTACTGAAAATTTACTTGAAAAAGTGACGAAGTGGTTACTAAGGACCGTAAGGTATGGATAGGCTAAAGAGAGGATGATGAAACCAATATGGGGACTCTAAAGTCCCTTAATTCTCATAATAGAATGCAGAATGACAGAGAACGATCGGTATGATGGTAAAAGAGAATGGAATGTTAGAAAAATAGAAAGAGCATACGAAAATAAAATGTGGGATTGGTACTTTTGAGTCTCAGTTTAGAAATCCCTAGCAACGAAAACGAAATGAAGAACTAGTAAAAGAGGTAACACATGAGGGAAGAAGATTACCGGAGAAGATTGGACTTTATACTCTTAAAACAACTTTAGGCAATTACAATGACGAGTTAAAACATTGTTAATTTAGGATTTGCTTTCCCTTGCTTAAAAATGCAAAACCTCAGCGAAAGAGAGTCAAAGAGAGAGAGAAATAATTCAATGATTCAGAGAAGAAACGAGAAAATGGAGGCAATAGGGATTCGAGAGAAAAGAAACCTGAATATTCAGGGGAAGAAAAGTTGGAGAGGTAATCAAAAGTCCCTTCCTTGACACAACCCTTAATTATGTCCCTTAACATCGGAGACTGAAATCTAAGATAAAATGCTGAGCAAAAAGAGAAAGACGTCAAAGAGAAATTTACAAAAATATGAAATCAACATAACAGACTCGGTAATTTTGGATAAGGAATTGCATTCGGCATTGAAATTCAGAATTCATAGGGAGAAGATATTAAGCAATAATAAGAAATAATCTAACAATAGAGAATAACAATATGAATAATAATTAATGAAATATAAATAATCCGATAATTGAACAATCCAATAAGAAAAATAGGAAAATATGAAACCACCAAAATCACCAGAATTATCACTTTTGAAATTCAGAATTTATAGAGAGTAGATGTTAGGCCAAAAAAGATAAAAAAAACTAGAGCTAATGCAGAACTTCAGAGAAACACAAAGATGGAGTATAATTTGAATGAAGATTAAGAATGAACGTGATGAGATGAATTAATGGGATACGGAATATGAAAATGGGATACAGAAAATGAAAATTTATTTAGAAAAAATTGTAATACAGCTCAAAATTCCCTTTCACAATTTTTATCCTATTAAAAATTCCGAGGGTTCTCGGACAGGCAAGTGGGTTACGCGTTCAACTTCGGCGAAAGTGGTCCAGGGTGGGGGCCCTACGTACGAAATAACCTCAGCTATCGAAGAACTTTTAACAATACTACTATTAAATTCTGGTTGTTTGAGATATCTGTTGATTGTGTTGTGCAGGAGAAGAATGGCAGTTGATTGTTGCAATTTGCGTACTGTTTCCTAACAATGATCGACCTCGATTGTTTAAAAGAGAGCGTACATAGTCAACAATCAAGACTTGGAGTTAATAAGAAGTGGGTTCGATCCCCGGTGTGGACCTACGTGCGAAATGACCTCAGTCGTGGAAGCACTTATTACTACTATAAAATCCGAGTTCGGCAAAAATGAGGAGTATTCTAATAATAGAGCACAATAATATAAATAACAATCAATATATTAATAATATAAATAATCTAATAATAGAAAAATTCATCGAAACAAATACGAAAATGTGAAATCGCCAAAATCACCAGAAACGTTGGATAAGTAAACTAGATACGTAGGATAAGAAAACTAGAAACACAGGGTAGGAAAGCTAGGAAAAAAAGGATAAGAAAACTAGAAAAACAGGATAAGACTGAAAGAAGACGAAAAAGAAGAGAAAACCACAAAAAAATACGAAAGCACCACACGAGACCTAAATGTACCAACTTCTAATTCAGACCACCTCTGAGACGAAACTAGGATGTGACCGGAAGAGAAAAAATAGATGAAAGAGAGGACGGAAGAGGGTGCAGAGATGAAAGAAATCGTGGATTGGAACGGGAGAGGAAGCAGGGGGTCATGGACCGCGTGATATTCGGAGATTGGACAGCTGACTCTGGTAAAGGCGCACTCTTTGGCACCGTCGGCGACTCTCCCTAAGTGGCAAGCGAGGGAATCAACGGGCGCGTGAGTTTGTTTTGGCCGCGAGCCCGTGTCCCCTGCCCACGCATCCGAGAGGTGTCGGTGAAAGTGAGGAAGAAAGTGGAGGGTGCTCACGCTGGAGGGGTCACCGGCAGCCAACCTCTTCTGGAAGGGTTACTCACCTGCAATGGATAGAGAGAGAGAAGTCATTAGCGTGGGGATGTAAAACAAACATTCGGAAACGCGTCAAAAAATCCATGCGAAAGATAAGCTAGCGTTAATGCGCCCGGCGTGGTTTTCTTTTATCTTCAAGAGTGTTAGGTAAGAGCTAGGAGACGTTATGTGACACCTCTGTAAAAGTCGCCGTGATTGGTTGTAAAAGAGGTGGGAAAAATACGGCCCCGGAATTGACAGAGCGAAGAAAAGTTTTATTGGCAAATACGAAAGAGATCTAACTTTTGAATTCTCGCAGCGATTTTCTGAAATTAATTTTTGAATGATTTTTACTGTGTGCATTAGCGGTTACAATAGTATAAGTAAAGTTGTACATCGAAAATTATTGGATGCGTCATCAAAAATTTCGTAATAAATATTTGTTAGGAATCAAAGCGATAGTAGAAATAGTTCGTTACAAATTCACATACTTTAACCCTTAACATACCAAGCCTAGTTTGTCAGTGTTGTTTACCAAGCTGCTGTTTTCCGAGGACCCCACGGTTTTTTTTATTTCTTAATTGTTTGTTTATTTATTTATTACAGTATTCACATACAGCATACATGCCATTTTACAGTGAACTATATTGTTGCTATAGATTACTTAAAATAGGCAGTTTGGGTNTTAAAAGTAAAAATTAAAATATATAAACCCAAAGGTTGCGCTATGTGTGAAAACATAAATAAACATTCACCGATAGCATAGAGATCTAGAAAACCTACTAATTAGTAATTACCACTACTAACCTATTAATTCTCATTTACATAAGTATACCTTTATCCTTATGCTCATTTGATTATAATGACGCTAAAATAATACGACTTGAGATTCAAATTTCAAATTAAAATTCAAATGAGTTGAATAAACTTTCCTTAAAAGCCGGGTGGGATTAAATTATAAATAAAATACTCTGGCTTCGTAAAAAAAATTGCCAACTGATTGAACAAGGAGAAAGTCACGTATAGGTCACAGTTTACAATTTAATTTACAGTATCGGAAGGTTTATTCCATTAACACGTTGAAGTCACAGAGGTTTTGTTTCCGAAAAATTTAATCGCACTCGCAAATGGCGGAAATAATTGCGTTACTGTCGAGTATTTTCAGCGGATGACTACAATACAGGATATGCCAATCTACGAAATAATGCGCACATAATATATGTGGAAATCATATTTTCCACAGACACAGTCACCAGTGGAAAAAACGTGTAATGAAAGGAAACATTTTGGGAAATTTTGCTGGACACTTAATTAATTAAAGCCCAAAGCCCAATTAAAAATTGACGACACGATTTCCACGAATTTTCAATAAGAACGAGGAAAATCCAATGACGATTTATTAATCAAAATACGAGGAGAAGCTGAAATGATCCCACATTTAAAATTATCTCCGCCTTCTACATAATTAACCCAATTAAACAATAGGTTACCGGAAAATTAATGCAGTATTCCAACAAATTAAAATAAAAATGCGGATACAAATGTGAATATCTCTATAGATATTAATTAGGGAACAGAATTCGTTAAGTTAAAGTGAATTTTGTTCAAGTTTGCGGCATCGGGATTTTTATAATTCCAACACCCATCGGAATTTCAAATCACACTAAATCGAGAAAATGCATATTTTATATCCATTAAATTTCCAATTTAAAATGGTGTACCTACTCGGAAATACGAGAATTATGAATCAATTTTTTCCATTCGTATTTCAAACCGACGAAGAAAATAAAAAAGATGAAACAGCCTCACAAAAATCTTCATGAACAAATCTCATGAATTCGGTTTTTAACACTCGGCAAATAAGCCCAAATTTTCCATTTAAATAGTACTTTAGAAATTCTTATCGATTACTTATTTTACTTACGATAGATCTAGTCTTCCCCATAAATAATAGCATGAAATAACCATCCAAATATGAATATAAGATATGAAACACAGATACACAAATCATTTTATTAAGAAGTGAAATGAAATATATTTCACAATTAAAATTTTTTTATCGATGCAGATTCTAGTACAAAATCCGAAAATTTTTTTTTATTATTCTTAGAGTCATATGGATCACAAATTAAGTAAAAATACAATTGGTGCACCTTACAGAAATTCGACCCTTTTAATAGAACATAAAATATATAATGTAAAATTACACACTACGCAGTGTTACTAAAATTAATTATCATTCCTTTCTAGAAAAATTTATAGAAAAAAGTTATTTTACAAGACCCATTGACGTAATATTTTTTAAATAATACATATTAGGGATATTACAATCACATCTAAAAGGTACCAGTTAGAGTTGTTGCTGGTGACTTAATAACAAGTTTCAAGCTTCAGATGTTCACAGATAAATTAACCAATATGATGTGCCTTCCATGTTTCATATGCCTTTCTGATACTGCGACGAAGATCACAGAAATATAAGCCAGAACGAGTTGATTCAAGAGTTCAAGAGTTTTTCCGCGAAATAAATCGATTAGGGAAGTAGAGTCATAGCGAATGCACCCCCTGCCACACGCCGAAAAGCGGCTTGCAGAGTACCTTCATAGACATAGACATACAGACTGAGCTCTAACAAGGGAAAACTACCGAAATCGCGGCTGAATTTGCGAACTTTTATAATTTATTGTATTCTTTGCAGTCGCATTCCCCTTTGGAATGCATCCTCTAGGCTTTGATATCACCTGGGAAATAGACAACAATGATTGGTTGCTATGTGAGTAACTGAGAATTAATAATGCACACCGCGTTGCTGACTGGGCAAATAAAACATTCCTTTAAGACCGAGGAACTAATTACACAGTTAACTAGGTATCTCAACAGACTTTCGTCCGTTCGTTCTATTCCCTATAGATGGCGAGTTTTCAGCCACATAGGACTACACTGAGTTTGCAGAGGCTGTAGGAGGCGAGTTTCAACGAGCTAAGTTTGTCCGAGATTAACTTCTAAACTTCGTGGACTAACTTCCCTCAGAATTGGTCGACGCAAAGTGGCAAATAACAAATAATTGCTAGAGTCAACAGGCTCGACGTCTTTTGATCGATAAGACCGAAAGCTTTGCATTGTTGAGGAATTGGCCTTGTTGCGACTAACTGAATTTTCTGAGCGCATTCTCGGGCAAGAACACCTGGGTATAGTTAAGAATATTCCACTTCACATCTTCGGAAAACTTACCAATTTTTCGTCGCAGTAATGCAATTGCATAATATTGCATTTTCTCTTTCCTATTGGGAAATTTTTTGAAGTTTGATTTACAAAATTCCTGACGGAAAGGTGCTTGGTTCCAAGTGAATGAGAACTTAGAATAACAGTAATAATTATAGCTATAATTCTATAGCGATAGAGTATATGTACTTCTTAAAAAATTAGTCAATATTTCAAAAATATGTTAAGTTGGCCTTGCTGGCAGAGTGGTTCGCCAGCTCGAGGTCTAGCTAGTCGGGTTTTTCTTGTTATGGTATGAGTGTGTGTATAATAATAAGTGAATAATAAGGGTAGGGTGAGTGTTAGTCTATAATAATAATAATTAGTATTATTAAAATGGATGTTTCCTGTTTCCATTAAATTATTACCATTATTATTATTATTGTCAGAGCTGTGCCCTGCCAATCTGCCACCCGGGTGTGAACATAATTTGCCACCCCTTAAAATACAATACCAAAACCATGCATTCCCTGATTTGCAGGTAAAATTTATTTCATAATACTTTAAAAAACCACTGTATTACGAGATTGTTCCTAAGCATACATTGGTCACAAAAGATTAGTAACAATTAATTATGCATATTCCGTATGCTGACAAAGATAATGTTCATTATGAGTTAATATTTCACATTAATTTTGATCATCATCATCTTAACAGCGATATTCTCAGGAAGTGTCAATAAAACACACAAAGCTATTTGCAAATTAGGAAAGATTCCGATCAAATCTCTAGAAAATATATTTACCAAAACCTGAAGATGATTTATTCTTGACACCAGAAAATCTTCTATTGATTCCAATTCTTCGATTTAATCCACTGCACAATTATTCATTTCTCGTCTTGAGTTATCCGTAATTCTTTCCTTTAAATGTTTTCCAACCTTTAATTTCACACTATAATCTTTCCTAGATAAGTCGTGTCTACCATTAAGAAAACAGCAAATATTTTTGTTGTAATAATGATAATGGTTGACTACGGTTCTGTAGCCGCCCTTTAGATGCCGCCGCCCGGGTGGGATGCACCCCTTTCACCCATAGGACGGCGCGGCTCTCATTATTGTTGTTATTTTTAAGGTAGCTTCTTGGACATTTCCCCGTACTAGCAAAGTACTACCATATGCTACAAGCATTAATACACTGATGGACGTGTAATACGATATATCTTTGCATAAGAAAAGCGTCACTGCATATACCTTTTAAAACAGCAATCCGGCTACTAAAATCTAAGGAATGATTATCTAAAATATCACTTCGATTCTAGCCATAGAAATGAAAAACCGAGAAAATTTGATGTGGACACTCGCAACTTTAAGAGAAAGAAATGTTAACGAGGGTCAGTAACATACATTCACTCTCGAGCGCAATACTGCACCATGGAAGACTGAGAAAGGGTACGGAGCAAATTAATCGATTGTACTCGAAAAGACCGTCTTTTAGGAAGAAAGAGGACCACAAATAGACGCAATCTTTCTCCTATCCAATTACGTTCCACCGAAAGAAAAGGACTCCGCAAAATGAGGGTGGTTTCTAAGAGTTAGGAGTTCGGTTACGAACAAAGCAAAAGGAATACTGAGGTCTCACGAAGGAAGAGAAAAAAATGAAGTGCAACAGAACCCTTGGAGCTTCAAACTACCAGAGTAACACTGCAAAATAAGAGGAAATGGAAGGATGTAACGGAAACAAGATACTTCTTTCAGAGAGAATAGCCTTAGAGGAAATGATCTACGAAGAAGATTACCTAGGAAACCAGCTGTTGGTCAACAATGGCAGCAACAATCACGATCAAGACTACAAAATAATGACGAGGAAAACTAACAGTATCACCTATCTATATAAACAGAAAAAAATATATATATACTATATATATATAAACAGAAAATTTGATAATTTGTTTTCACAGATCCTTACGTCTTAGATGAATACTTACATAGGTATAAACTTAAAAGTCGTGCTTGATACATTGAGAAACTCCATGAAAAATTAAATACAGAAAACAATGGTAAAAATATATCTCTGAATTATGTTTAGTGCTTAATACGGGATTTAGTTTTCCATTACTGAAGTCGTTTCCTCTGTTTTAAGATGTTAATTAAGTATCGAATTAATTTAACGTAACAATAATCTACTAGTATTACATAAGTCATGAAGGTTTAGATGTAATCTTGATTCTTATGGAATTTCAAGTTCAAATACAATTGTTGGAGTTAACAATCAGATCAGGCTCACACATCTATCACCTATTGTTGCATTTTGCATTCTTCGGTCCTTTAACAACTCAACAATGGAAACGCTAATCGCATTGTTGCAAATTATGCCCAATTATAATGCCAAAGAATATTCTGCTGGCACTACAGTTACGAAACAACAGAATCCATCAAATCACGAATATAATCCGTGCTCAGGCAACGTAAGTTTAACGAAGCGTGCTAAACGCAAGTCACTAATCGCGACCTCAGGTGGTCTTCCACGAATCGCTGGACACTTCTAAACGAAATATAAATTCCGAGAAGGCCTCAAAGCCCATGAAGGTCATGTTTCAACATGTACAAGTCAGAAGTCATGTATCGGAGGTAATCTAGGAAATAGAATAGGAAGGTATGAGGAAGAAATTTTAACACAGAAAAGAAATTTCAACCACTGGTTGTTACTTTAACGAGAATACATTGGATGTTAACTCGATTAAGTAAAGTTATAGAGTTAAGACACTTTCGAGCACGAAATTAGATACCACATTTAAACATTATACCTATGTGATGATGCATATTTTATGGATTAAAAGATACGAAAAATAAACACATTGCAGGTAAAAAATAGGCAAAACAATACGCAAAAAATAGGCAAAAGCTGCTGAATTGAACCAGGATAATTACACGAGTATTACATCACAGACGCAACAATGAATAAATAACTCGATCGTAAACATATGACGCATTCATTGTTTCATTACTAATTCAGCATAATTAACAATTCAACTCCGAGCGTATTGCTTCAACCCGACAGATATTAATGCCCCCAAGCTTCATTCTAAACGCAGCATGTAAAGGAAAACTGGATTCATCCGGATGTAAATCTATGCTAAATTGATAGGAGAACACGTACGTCACGAACTTTCCCACTGGACCCATGTTATCCGTACAAGAGAGAGAATATATATCACCAAGCGTGTAAATCGCAATGGATACAACTAATACGCCCTTATGGCGCCAATGAAAACGTAAAGTGGCGACATGAAAAAAAAGGAACGCGACAAAGCCGCAGGAAAAATGAGATGCGAGCGCCTTCTACATAAAAGTTGCTTTGCGTCGCGTGAAAGCTGTGAAGTGACTGGGTCACCCAACGGGTCAGTTGCTAGGAAACGGTTGCACACTGCGGTGAAAATAATCGTGAGGAGGAAGAGATGCTGCAGTCAAATAAGGGGTATGCATGTCATACGCAGCATTCGACCCATTTTGATTTACAAACAATCGATAGGGAATAAATTTACAAAAAAATTAACGCATTTCGGTGTTGTTTAGAAGTACAAATTCCCGCTCTTTTGCATTGGTTTCTGTACACAGGCGGAAGCATAATAGGCCACAACCGAATTTATGCTGCTAGGATACCCATTGTTACAATTGTATAATATGTATCCATTGTTGCTTCTAGCGTCGTTTCAATCTGCCACATCAAAATCTGCGTTTCTTGGTTACCCATTGTTAAAACTGTATAATATGGATCCAGTGTTCTTTCCACTGTGCATTTAACTCTTTGTTTAACTGTCGTTTCAATTGTTGTCACGATTGTTTGAATTGATATGACCATTGACCGTTTTAATTCTTTGTTTAACTGTCGTTTCAATTGTTGTCACGATTGTTTGAATCGATATGACAATTGGCCGTTTTAATTCCTTACAATAAAAACATGTTTATGTTTTAATGTTAATTAACAAATGTATTACACTTGTTAACATATTACCTTTGTACAAAAGAGGGTCACGGGAAAGTTCCATAAGCTGTTCTTTCATTCGCATTACATAAATAAGTATAGATATATAACCAATCTCTCACGAGGTAATCACGTTATTTAACACATTCATTCACAACACTCCTCCGTACATATCAATTACTTTAAGGACATTTCAACAAAGTAGATTTATTTATTGATGTAAATAAATTAATTCATGGGAAACGAACTTAAAATGTAGGAATGTCATCACAACCACGAAAATTAATAATCTTGAAACTTGAAAAATTCACAGCGATCGATTAAAAAAATTTTTAATCCGGAAACAATCGCAGAATGAAAAAAAAAATCCCTTCACTCAAACTGCAATAAAACGAGATTCAATTTCCAAATCGATTAATAAAAACCTACGGAGCGAAATATTCAATCCGATGAAAAGATATACCTACACAAAATGGCGACTTTAAAAAGGAAGCATTTCGCAGAATTTTCCTCCAGGGGAATCAAAGCGCAATCAATTTATTGTAAACGCCTCCCGACGGAACTGCCACGGAAAATTTTATATGGCAATGAACGGCGACTTTCGGAACCAAATTGACGACGAGAGTTTTTAATAATGAATCCCAGGGCAAACAAACTCCAAAAAAGCTTTTACTTGACACATAACCCCTTTGCGCTATGCCAGCGAGGAAACTTTCCATTTATATTAAAAACCCTCTTTTGCACGTCGGGACAGATCGGGTGAACGAGCGCTACACGGGACGAAAAAAAAGAATGCCTTTCGAGTAATTAATGCGAGATCTCGTCAAAGTGATCAACGAAATTTATCGGAGAGAAAATTTTTCCGCGCTAAATAAACCTGGAGCGTTTCCTCAAGCGTTCCGTTGTCAGTACAAGACCTCTCAAGCAAATATTTTGCTTTTTCTAAAATTTCTCATTGACTTTCATGTAAATGCACAGAAAACGGGCATGATAAAAGCTTGAAGATCGAAAAAGCCCTACATCGTTGGCCCTTTGTTTTCTTTGAAGTTAAATGGGCCTATTTCAACGATCAACATGGAGTTAATAACTCAATGATTGCAAATGAGTATATTTTTGTCTAGTAAAACAAAGAAAACGATTAATTCTGAAACACCTGCATAGGAAAAGGCAACAATGATCGTTGCTACCCATCAGCATATAATAACAACAATGATAATAATATACGCTGTTGCAAACGGATAGCGCATGAACAAAAACAAATTATGTGGCATTGATGTGGTATGAACAAATTTGCTGTAACATGACCCCGCCATATATATTAATTATATAAGTATTTATTAATAAGAAATAATGCGTCGAACCTAAAGTAGAAACTCCTAATCCTGCTTATAAAACGATTCCAAACAATTTTTAATTAACATGAACCGATTTTTTCATTTATCAACAATTAATGTATTATTTTATTCAAATACGTCCAAAGATTACTTATGATTTCACCAAAACAAAGTTACTCGCGATACAGATTCCCAGAAAATCGTGATTCTGCTTAAACCTGAATCTTTCCAACATTCTTTTCAGAGTCGATACATTGAAACTTATTTCATGAGTATAAAACTTTAACTTACGATTTCCATTATTAAATTGGAAGAGAGTGAGAAGTTACGAACAAAGCATGTGACGTCATTATTTGTTACAATACAAAAGCTCTGAACGTTCTCAACAATGTGTTTTCGTTTTCTCTCCCTTCAGGCTGAATGTAACAATCACCTCATAGTAACAATGGTTGGGACAAAGAAAGACAACCGCAGCAGTAATATATCTATTACTCAGGACGAGGTGTGGTTACCGTGTTAGCGCTCCAATCCCGAGGTCCCGCGATTGAGACTCGGCTGATCGAATTTTTCGAATTGTTGTGTGTACATTGTTTATTGTTACTGTTCACGGCTCTCTTTTAATTTCCCGATGAATGTGTGTTTGTAAATCAATAAATTAATTAATAAATAAAATAATTGAAATAAATTAGGTAAATAAACTAAATACGATAAATAAAATAAAAATAAATAACAATAGTTACTAATGGAATGAAAATAGCAAAACCAGCTAAGTAATCTATGCCCAGAGATCTATCGTAAGACAGATCACATGATCATAGCCTGAAGGGTCGAAACCATGGTCGTTTAATAAAAATTATTGTGGCAACGGTAGAAGTGTTCTTTCATAGAGATCGCCCGTTCGGATCAACCTGCTCCAGACGCAACATCATCCTCATTGGTCTCTCTAAACAAACAAATCGCCCAAAAAAGATCAACAAACAAATGAATAACGACAGTGTATGTACGCGCACACAAGGACNTCACACAGCTTTCCCATCTCATTAGAAATCACATGTATGATTTCTCTTCCGTACTCAATATACTTTCATTTTTCTCATTTTTATGCTCTTTCACATTTTCATGTATTCCTACTGTCGTCCCTTCAATTATCAGTGTGTGACGGATTCTTTTCTCCAAGAAATATTAAGATAATTTGTTTCGTAGAAAATAAGCAACTCGCGCTGCTAAACGCTCCTGAAATAAAATAACGAGCGATTCGAAAGTAAAATGGAACTTTCTTATTTTTTCATTTACTAAATTCAATAAGAGGAAGTATTGTTTTACGATATACTTTCCAGTATCACGAATCAGTACAATAGGGTACGATTTTAAAGCATTCAGAGATGTATACATAAACATATATTAAGGATAAACAACATCATCTAGCAACCATCTACACGAAGAGCTAAACCTGCAAAATTCAAATGATGTAAACTAACAGCGGGTTTATGAAAGAACGGGACTTATATAGGTTAAAAATTGATTAACTGGGTGAAACTAGCTCTGTTAACAATAACATAATATAAATTGACACTCTTAATTATATGATAATATATTCATTGCGTAAAATACGTTCTCATCAAATATTCCTCAAATAAAGCAAAGATTAACGATACATAGATTTTTAAACCACTCGCGGCCAAGTGGCATACGCTAACGCCATACCCATACGTAAAGAAAAAATAATATTTCATCATCATCCTCATTGGTCTCTCTAAACAAACAAATCGCCCAAAAAAGATCAACAAACAAATGAATAACGACAGTGTATGTACGCGCACACAAGGACACGGCGCTGTCCTCTATAAAGAGATCCACCCGAAAATCCCGGCGAAATTTACGGGTAAATTCGGTGGCTAATATATCTTCGCATGAAAGCTGTGTAAGGAGGGGAAAAGGAATAAAAAGTCGAATGATGGAGAAAGGTAAAAATTGGGAGTGGCCTCAAAGAGAGGGAAAAAATTCGAAGCGACAAAGGAGGTATGCAAGAGGATGGGTTGGCAGAAAGGGAAAGGGCCGGTGACCTTCAATCGACTTTACCTCCGTGAGTCTTGCATCAGTTGCAATGGACAACCTTGAGACGGGAGAGAGATGGGGAGAAAGTGAGAGAGATAGAGGGTTGGGGGAAAAGTTTCTAACAACGCGCACCCTATGAGAAACAATAGCAATGAAAAAATGGCTATGAGCTTCATGGCTAATTGAGGCACTGCATTATTACAACAGCTGAATCAACGAAATCGGTCTCCCCTAAGTCAACAATAATTTGAGCTGAAATGCGTCCAACAATTAGATTGTCAGGGCGCCAATAACCGATTGTTGACACGAAACATATAAAACACGAAAAAAAAATAATTTTAACTTCGAGGCTAATTGAGACATCGCATTGTTCCAAAGTTAGAATCGACAATCTCAACTTCCTCAAATCCAACAATTACTGAAATTATAGAACAGAGCAACAATTACTGGAAAAATAACAATGATATTCATGGCTAATTGAGATCATGCATTATTACCATATCTGAATCAACAATCTCAACTTCCACTAATCCACCAATTACGCCAATCACGCTCGCCTGGGTTTAACAATCACAATCAGAAATTGTCGGTGAAGCTTAATCGATTGTTGATATAAAACGACTTCCAGTAACAGGAAAATTTTCTACAGGCGGAAAAAAAATTACCTCCATTTTCTTAAATCGGTTGCTTCAAAGAATTGACAATAAAAGGGAAAATAACTGTTAGCTTTATTGTTGAAACACTGAACTGTTCATCTGTCCGAACACCTTAAAATTTTCACGCCACCTTAAAGGATTTATTTACATAGAAATGTTCCACATCCAGGGAGAAATTTTATTTATTCCGAGTCCAATGAATCCATTACCATAGCTCCATAGACTTGGTTAGTGAAACAGAAGAAGCCTGGGCCTTTTGTTTAAATAAAATTGGTAGCCTAAGGATACGTAGAACAGACATTTAGGTTCAAGACCACTTTGATAGCATTATTTCAAAACTTTATGCAATAAGTCAATCTAAATTGATTTTCTACGGGAGAGGAAAAAGGTAAAAATCCATAATTCTTCGGATAATAATTTAATAAATTGAATTGAGTTGTCTAGCAATGATATTTACCGGAAATCATTCATTGCTATCACCTTGGAGAATGTGTAAGTAATCGAATTACGCTTTGAGCTCCTCTTACCACACCATCCACCACATACTAATAGCATCAAATAAAATGGTTTACAAAAACAGGTCACCACACGCACTACAAAATGTACATACTACAAGCCACGAAACTGTTTCCTAAAAATTGAGCTCCTTCTTAGAAACAATAGTGAATCTTCTTAGAAACAATAGTGAATAACCTCGTCGTAGTAACGGTAAACAACTCCATATAAAAAACCATAAACAACATCCAAGAAACAACCAAAACAGCAACAACAGAAAACAAGCTCTTGGTAACAACTATAAACAACCAATACAGTACGAATAGAAAACGACCCCTTGGTAACAACCATAAACAACCTCTTAATAACAATCATAAACAACAATATAATCTCCTAGCAACAATCATAAACAACAATATTAACTCGTAGTAACAATCATTACAACGTAGATAAACAAATTGCGGGCAGGAACCGTCTTGACAACAATACTAAACAAGTTCTAACAACTAGCAGGTAATAAAGTCAAAGAAATCAGAAAAAAGGCAAATATACCTCAGAATAGACCGCGAAATAAACCCGCGGTGGTAAACAAGTACAGAGCTATCCGATGAATGATTCCAACCGTGCAGGGAGTTTGGAAGCTTAAAAAGCCGTCCCGACGCAAAAAAGAGGTGCAAAAACAGCAGTGAAAATCCGTGAAAAATTACTCGCTCAGGGATAAGCGATAAATGTTCTTGCGGAGACAGAGATGGGACGGAGAGTATCTTTATATTCTTCGTTTTCTAATAAGCGACGGGAAGATAATGTGGTGGCGCGTATAAGTTAAAAAGATGAGTTAAGAGATGATGCGATTAAGGGGAACGACGGAGGAGGCTGAGGGGCGGGGGCATGAGGCGAGGGGGGGGGGGATGAGGCGAGTGGAATGCCGGGGTAAAGGGCCTCGCGCCGAAACAGATGCTACTCTTCAATCGACTCCCAGGGTCCGCGAAAAGATTCCAGCCTCCTGGAGTCTGTTCCCACGCACCTTGGCGACGAAAATAACCTCATGACGAGTGTGAGAGGGTCCTTCGGATTGATTGACTCTCCTTAAGTTGAGATTATTTGCTTTAAGGTTCGGTGAATGCATCAAAACGAGGAGTTACATGCCGCTCAATAGCAATAAGATTGACAAGCAAGGTTTCAATTTTTTCATTCCCATGTTGACGCTTTTTTTTAAGTAAATATAGCGAAGGATTTAATTTCTCAGTAACAAAATGTGTCCGATCTCATAGGATTCCAAGGAATATCTAGTGAAGGTGGATCACGGCTTTTCGACAGAGGATTTATACAGCTTGAATACCTGTCTGCAATCTTCAAAACCTTCAATATTGTGCAAGCTTCTTCACTTTTGTTGAACATCACTTAGTTAACCTATCATTTAAGTTATTATCATAAAAGTATTGGTTATTTTTCATTATTTTTATGTTTTCATAGCTGATTATCATTCTCTTATAATAATAACGATGATAATAATAATTATAACAATGCGACTTTATGCGGGAGACATTGAAACAATCAACGTTATTACAACCATTTCTGACGAAATATGACAAATCACTTCTATTAGTAAAATAATTTTATGCATAATCTACGATCTACGATAATCTCGTATAAGATTCTCCGCCATTGTCCATTTGATCTATATTCGTTAATATCCATGCCGTTACTACGCTCATTTAAAATATCGTCTGTTTATTTTTAACGTTACCATGGTAACTTCAATTGTTAAATCTATTTCCCATTTATTAGAAATCTGATGTATATCACAATCATTTATTGGCTTCTCGTTTGACCTTTCTTCACACATAGCTTTCCCATCTCATTAGAAATCACATGTATGATTTCTCTTCCGTACTCAATATACTTTCATTTTTCTCATTTTTATGCTCTTTCACATTTTCATGTATTCCTACTGTCGTCCCTTCAATTATCAGTGTGTGACGGATTCTTTTCTCCAAGAAATATTAAGATAATTTGTTTCGTAGAAAATAAGCAACTCGCGCTGCTAAACGCTCCTGAAATAAAATAACGAGCGATTCGAAAGTAAAATGGAACTTTCTTATTTTTTCATTTACTAAATTCAATAAGAGGAAGTATTGTTTTACGATATACTTTCCAGTATCACGAATCAGTACAATAGGGTACGATTTTAAAGCATTCAGAGATGTATACATAAACATATATTAAGGATAAACAACATCATCTAGCAACCATCTACACGAAGAGCTAAACCTGCAAAATTCAAATGATGTAAACTAACAGCGGGTTTATGAAAGAACGGGACTTATATAGGTTAAAAATTGATTAACTGGGTGAAACTAGCTCTGTTAACAATAACATAATATAAATTGACACTCTTAATTATATGATAATATATTCATTGCGTAAAATACGTTCTCATCAAATATTCCTCAAATAAAGCAAAGATTAACGATACATAGATTTTTAAACCACTCGCGGCCAAGTGGCATACGCTAACGCCATACCCATACGTAAAGAAAAAATAATATTTTATTTCAATTTCGAAGGAAATACTAAAAAATGTCGAAAAACTTTCCAGACACCAATCTAGAGCCTTAAACGTTTCCTTCGTTATTCAAAGTCGACAGCGAATTTAATAATTGGATTTAATTAAAACGGTTCATTCATTAAAATTTCAAACAACACGCTACATTTACTTTTACCCTCGTGGGTATGAATGAAAGTAAGCAAGCAGGAAGCGGACTTCCCGTTTAAAATATTTGAGGAAAAACAAATGAATGTTTGGGTGGAATTCTCCGCAGTTCTAAAAAGCGTCGTCTGGAACGATCAAAGAACGAGGCAGACGATGGGCTTCCCCGAAAACGGAAATGTTATAAAACGTCTCCATGGTGACGCCCGCGCACAAAAAATGGCGATGACCTTGAAATACATCCAGGACGGATATAACTAGGCCGAAAGAAATTTAATTCGAATTTGTTTCAATTATGAAAGCTGTGAAAGTTAAGATAAAATTAAACGGTTGGATTATCGTCGCGAATAGGGGACAAAGATCTTCCAGACGCTTGTAAAAGGAATGTGAAGGATGTAAAAAATATTAAATACTTAAAATTTTTATATAACCTTGAACATAAAGCTGGTAAACGCAAATAGAAGATCTAGGGGAAGTGACAAGACAGGATTATTGTCCTCATATTCACAGCTTCTCTATTTTCTCCTACCAGGTCATTATGAATGGAATATCTTAAATTTTTAATGTATTTAAGTACACTGTAGTAAAAATAGCGTATATAATTCGTAAGTCTCGATCTAGCTAATTACTTTGGTAATACGAAAGCTATTGAGATATTATTAACGTGAAATTATGAGGTTCATCCTAGCCACTCCATTATAAACCGGAAGGCGTTACTAATAGGATGAAACCTGTAAGAGAGAAGACTAAACAAGCAGAACTGATTTCCGTAGAAAAAAATTGAGATATTATGTCAGTCAGATTTATATTTTAGTGAATAAATGAAGATTAAGACGGCCGACAATGCTGGGGATAAAAAATGATTGTTTAAAATATTTAGCACCAAATGGCAAAAATCGATACTAATATTGCTAGTAATAAAAAGAGAGAGTTAAATCAACAATGAGATTAGTCAACCATTGTTGCTGGAGATATATGAGGAATATGATGCCTATATTTATTTAGTGAATAAATCAAGATAACGATGGCCAACAATGCTGGGGATAAAAATGATTGTTGAAAACATTCAGCACCACATGGCAACAATCGAAGCTTATATCGTCGATAATAAACAGAAAAACAAAAGTCAATCATTGTTCAAACATTTTTGCTTCAGGGACACCAAGAATCTGAAGCAAATTCTGCATCCATACGGAACAGAAACGTAATTTAAAACCTTATGAGTAACGGACACTGTTTTATTTTTCCACAAATATTAATATAATTTGATATAAACTTCCAACAATGCGACAATGCAGTCAATCAGGCACGCCAGAAGGTTCAGAAACGGACCTCGTTAACTCCCAGCAACGAGGCCACGAAACAATGTTCCCCGACAAAACCCTTTCGTAACGTCCAAGACGACGAAAATTTCGATTAGAGAATCGATCCCCAGTTGCGCAACAATGTCGCCCCAGCGCAAGTCCGGGTTTCCCGCGCGTGTACCGAGTGACGTATCCGAGAATAGAAAGTTGCCTTTATAAGTAGGCTATTTGTTTAACCTTCTCTCCTCCGAGGTTTCGATTTTGCAGAGAGAAATTCGCGACACTACTCGAGAGAGACAGTCGACGACCAAAAATGGCGATCTTTCCCCGATCCGTTGACAGGAGAAAAAAGATCGATTTTTTTGTTGCAAATGTCACGCGGCGATTTTCCCTATGCCGCAGTCCCCACAGTGGATTGCGCAAACGTGTTCCTATTAGTTTCCGGTATGTTTGCGCGGCGGGGATTTTTAAAGCTGCGCTTATGTGAGAAATTTAGTTCTGCCTTTCACTTAATCGTTTGAGCGAGAGTAATTTATGTCAAAATAGCGGAAGATCTCGCGTCACCCGAGGTATTCGTCAACTTTCACTTTTATCTCGAATAGATGTTTAAGAGTCCAAATGGTGGTGTACTTTATTCAAACAATGCTTTATTCAAATCCTGAAAACGTTAGACTACAATTATCGATTGTCGGTACAATTAGACGACAATTTAGTTAATTACTCGATGACGGCGAGCGAAAATTAAATGACATTATCTAGAAGTGACAATCTATTATGACATATTCAATGGAGTCGAAGTTTACAATATGGCAATCGATATCTAAATTACCCATTAAGTAATACTTGAAGAATAGTTAAAATATGTTAATACATCCCGATTGTCTGTAATTAGTAGGCGAAGATACCAAGTGGAAACTGTGAAATAATATTCCCAGTTATTTATGAAAAAGTATAATGCTAATAAATAAAATAATATAATCCTTCAGACATTCCTAAATTCCGCAAATAATTCCTAAATTCCGCTACCGATAGAACTCAATTAATAGTAAATAATTCAGAAGTTTTCCCTATATAAATAGTGCTAACAGAAGCTAACAATATTGCTAATAAAGTCATCTATAAAAATGAGCATAACTTTCAGAAAAAAATATCCTAACACTCACTTCACCTACCGACTAGATTATGTTTGTATCTCTTTCGGAAGGTATGATAATTATGAAAGACCAAGGACCAGTTTGGGCTTTTCGGTACCATATCCAGCACTTATGTACCAGGTATATTCATCAAGTAAAACAACCGCAAACTCACCAATGTCTAGCAATTCAAGGACAAATTTTTACGTAATAAAGGCCAAGGTTTTTAAAAAGGTGCAAACATCGCTAAAGTAAGGAAATAATTTGTAAACAGTTTGAAACTAACTTAAGCACCTCAGTTTCGTGAGCCCGCATGCTGTAGCACGATAATCACTCTTGTGAAAAACAGGTATCAAACTGAAAGGAAGTTAAGCTCGAAGCCTTTTCATATGCGTGATTGCGAATGTCACTTATCGACACATAAAAACAGGTGCACTTTCGTACATACATTCCTTTAAGAATATTAAGCCAAAAGAAAAAAATACAGGGATAATTTTGTCATGCGTGGTGACAGAATTTGAAAACATTATTACAATACGTTGGTAGTAAGGAATTAATGGCATTGATGCAACAATAGCTGAATTACAATTGTTCAAGAAATACTGTAACGCTACAATCAATAGTTGGCTTTTCTGGCTCAACAATTGCAAAAGTACTCTATTTGTTATGAGTGACATGAAGCAGCGTATGATATTTTTTAAAGCAAGAATGGAAATAAATCCTCAACAATTAGAATCACCTCAAAATAAATCCTCGACAATTAGAATCACCTCAAAATAAATCCTCAACAATTAGAATCACCTCAAAACAATACTGCCAAGATTGCCATCAATGATGTACAAAAATAACAAAGGTAGAGATTTTACTCAACCCATTTAAAAGATAAATCATGGATTATTAAAAGCAGAAAAGATGTCTCCGTTATCATCAACTAACAGATGCTTCGCAAAATAAATATGCGGTACAGGAATTCCTAGATCTATCTACGCCTCAGCTGAAATCTAACAAAGACTAGGGCAGCTGGGAAAATAAAACATAAAACTCCGATGGAAGCCTATATTCCTATACTGCATCAAATCGATTGTATAAAGTCATTGGGTCGCGAACAATGCGCATCAGATTGGAGGAATCGTGCAATGCAGAACAAAAGGAAACGTCCCGGAAGATATAGAAACAAAACACTCACGATTTTCTCGTAACTGAAAAATCGAACGTTTGATTAATTACACATCTTTTTAAGGAAAAGAATCCGACGAAAGCATTATCGATTCGGTGATAACAATCGAAACGAAACAGTTGAACGCATTGTTGAGAGATTATCTCTCCGAAAGACAATGCTAATCTCTCGGAGCATTAAGCAATACTAACCTTGTCATCACGCAAATCTTTATTGTTCCCTTTATCCAAATTCATTCTGAGATGTTTATCGACACATTTATCCAGTTTCTCCGAAAATGCCATTTGCATTAGTAGGAAACATGAAATTGAGCTTATGGTTTACGACCAAAATCCTGTTTGGACAAAAGAGAAGCCTAGATAAATAGCTAGATTGTTCGAACAACAATCCCCACCTGACAATAGCGGTTTTGTTAAAAAAATAACTCAAATAACCCAACGATAAAATTTAACATCCAGATCTTCCTTTTTCATCTCTCTTCATTTATTGGGTAAAGTAAATATTAATGGAAAAAGCAAACTTTGTACCAAGAGAACTAGAACGAGAACGAAGTCTGCCTTTGTGAGCGAAAACTGCACTAAATTACATGATCCTCGCAGTGACATCCGAGCATTACGAATCTCTGCTCGTAATCAACAAGAGACCTGGGCCTGTCCTAGGCGTAGGAGAGACGAAAAATGTGTGCCATCAAGGTCATATTTACGGCTTGACCTTTAGAGAATACTAACGCATTAGAAGGTCGCCCTAGCTTCGGAAGATTAAGATCCTTCTGAGCCTAAATTTCAACGGCTAACAACCATCCACCGTCACCGGACATCGCATAACTCCTACTTAATCCTAGCTTTATCACACGCACTAAAATATATATTATAAAGACAGAATCGACGATAGATCAAATAAAAATAAAATTATATGCGTCACCAGCAATTCCAAAGCACCAAATAATGTTCGACGCAATAGTAGAGGGATTATTCATCACAACAATGCGATCTCTCCACAATGGAGACAACAATGTAGGTAATAAAATTATTGGTCTAAACAAAAATTACTTGAATTTCATGCAATCAAAGCAATCATTTATTGTTTTAATTGCCGGCCACATTTTTGCAGTTTCTCATAAGCACTACGTATAAGTTGGGACAGCTATGGTACCTTCTATAGTAAAGGATAATTAAGATGCAAATAAATCAATACAAACGGCATAACTTTCCTAAAATAAATACATTGATAAAATGCCTAATTTGAGCACTTGGCTTTCTTTAGTGAAACAAACTTTGCGAAACACTAAAATACTACACATTTTGTAATTAAAATGTACTGAAAGATACGCGTTTCAATTTACTGATAAAAATTATCTCGATATTTGATAGAAAAAGTGGTTTACTGAATGCAAGAAACAGAGGAACGTGATTATAGACTAACACATACTTTCAACCCATACATACAGGTCATACGTCGAGAATATGAGAGAATCGAACCTTACTTTATTGTATATATCGTGCATACAAATTTTTTGCTGATATTTTCCTATGCAGCAGAATTTTCACACCACAACTGCACTGAACTAAAAAGAGATATATCTTGGCGTTAGAAATAAACGCAGATGCGAAACGTAAGGAGCGCATAGTAATTTAGAAGGCAATCAGCCACGCAACAATAACAATTACTAACAATAGATTTTTAAAACTTCATCTAGATAAAATAGGAATGTTCATTGTTAAGACTTATTGTAGAGGGTCTTACTACAGTATAGTAGTATAGTTAGCTTTACACGTTTCAATTATGATAGTTTTTAATTTAAATTATGCCTAACCACAACAATATGTACATGCAATATTGTCGCTGTTAAGTGTGCTTCGACAACTAAGGTCATTCGATCATATGTGGGCGCCCGCCGGTATCGAACTCAGGACCGTTTCCAGCGAAGGTGAAAGCGCAGCCCTGTTGGCTTTCCGTGAGCCAAGCCAAGTCACCAATAAGAAGGAGATACAACATTAGAAGATCAACATTGCTTGGTTGTAGTCTCTATTGAATTAGAGAATGGCTTGGTCCATTCCCGCCGTATGGATTGCAGGAAATTCTCTCGGGTTACTAGCCGGGTGGTTTGGTGGATCATCACCTCATCACATCATCGCCATCACCACAGGTGATGATCCACTGAAACCACCCGGCTAGTAACCCGAGAGAATTTCCTCTATTGAATTGTCGAAGAATACCGACACCAATACCAACACGTCCCGAAAAAAAGGATCAGAATTAATTGACTGTCAATCAACATCGCTCTATTACGATGTTATAACAAATAAATTATTAATATCATCATCATAATCATCATCAACTTCATCATTTTGCACTTCTCAGCATGGAGGATGGGGAACACTCGTCTATCCCGGAAGCACTAAATGCATTTGGCTAATCTATTGCATTTTTATTAGTAATTTAAAATATTACTATAGATGAAGACCTAATTATTGTGGTTTTATTATAGCTAAACAATAATTATATTCCAATTGTTTCGAGGCTTTTACGTAAACTTTCAGGCATCACAGCGGTTACCGAAATTATAATTGGGGAAATTTTGAGTTTTTTATTATTCTTTTTATTCTCATTATTGTTGTTATTATTATTGTCAATAATATTTTCATTGTTATATTGATTCTTATTATTATTGTAGTTGTAGCAGTACATTATTCTGCGTCTACCCGCTAAATAACTTTCCCTAAAAAATGCATTACTTCCAACGATGGAAATTTGATAAGCACTGAACCCATTACTTTCTCTACGAAATTCTTCCGCTAAGATGGTTCCCAAACAAACCAGGGTTCATAAGGATTTCATTTCCGGCCGATATAATCTCTTTGGAAGGGAAACGGCAGCGTTATTAAACAGATGCCGATCAACGTCTCGGGAGGGAACGCTCCGTAATATTTTTCGGAAATACACCCCATCTTTCGGAAGGCTCTGTCCCGAAAGAAAACAGTAGAGCCAACTTTATAACCCGACATTGAGAGAAAGGGCACAACGGAAATTATACTCTTCCATCTCCGAATAAAAAAAAAACTAAGCGAAAAGGTAAACCGGAGAGCAGGAGACGAATCGATGTGAAAAAAAAGAGCCCTCTGCCGATTGAGAAAAGTTTCCCTTTCGCTTCACGAGTGTCTTTTGTTTTTTTTATACACGAGAACGAGCAGTTTTCCCAAAGTGAGAGTAGCAGCATTGAAGAAAAAATGGGTAGTGGTACAAGGCTGATGGCCTTCCTTATCTGCATGACTTGAGTTGAAAGAGAAAAGTGTATAAAGTACGCGATTCGGGTACTTGAACATTTTCCTCTGCGTGACCTTGCTGAAAGAAGACAGCATGAGATATAGGAATAGTGTGAGGAACAAAAAAATATTTTAAATTTCAATTTAACTGGCTTTGTTAAATAAAAACTCACAAAATGACTCCACTGACAATCGAATGTTACAAGCACACAAGTTTTCGTAATTACAGATATGAATCCGTTACAAAGTCACGAATGTTATCAACTGATTTGGTTAATCGCTGATTTCTTCGAATCATAGAATGCTTCTACATATCACGCATTATAAAATTAATTTATCGATCGAATTTATTTATGATTTTTTTTAGAACAAAGGTCTTGAAAGACCATTTCACCTTATAAAGTGATGACCATAAGGAAAGCAAGGGCAAACTACCTCACTCCTCATCTTGCCTAGTAAGCCTCATTTCCTTCTCATAGCTATTCGCAGCTGATGGTATAGGGGATTAGGTCCCAACTCACCTTCGGGCTGAATACTTTACTGACAGATGATCATAAAAAATCAGAGGGAAAGTAAAAGACAAAAAGATAGATGACATAAAGGGTGAGGTAAATTATCAAGAAACGAAAGAAATGACATTTTATGTGGAATATTAAGGCGCATGAACCTACCGAAAGATATGCACGAATGTAGGATCAATATTTATAATAGATGTTTAAAGATTTAATCTTAATTATATCAAATACAAAGCCGCCACGCTATGTATTTATATCTACCTCTTCCCAATAGTAATATTTTAAGGAATTAATTGCTATGGGCAGCATTGTAATGTATCTAAAATCATGCGTTAGTTTTTAGTGATCTTACATACACCTTACACTAATACATTATTAACTAATTGAATGATAGACATATGACATAAATTGCCATAAATTAACTAATTAAATTAAATAATAAATAACTAGCGTTTTGAAACAGTCTGAAATTCAACAATAGGCAGCAGTAACGAGACCGCTTTCCGATAAAGATGACGTGATTGATTGATTGTCGTTAGCAACAATAAAACATTAAATAATTAAGCAAAAATCGCTGTCGTTAGCAACAATGAATAATTGTACAATTAAGCAGAAATCGCTCTTTGTAACGCCAAAAAATTACAAAGATAAAAGAATATCGTATTAGATGTATGAAACACCTGACTTTGTCATTTCCAGCTTTTCATAGCAATGGTGACATACGAACTTAACTCGTTCCAGTTCAAAGTTCGCAACTATTAACCCTGTCTTTCATTATAACTTTTCGGTTTTTTTTCGGCTCATTTCTCTGAATTAACTTCGTATCCAGATGTCAAAATGGAGTATGAAAAAAGTTCCTCCGTCGAAAAGTCGAGGTTGCGCTGTGTATATCAATCCCATCCCTTTCATTGATATTGCGTAATATGAGTATCCTTTCAGGTTTATGTATCGCCTACAGTAATCAGAATATCATACGAGACAACTATCGTATAAAACCAACGGACCAAATGCGCCAGTTTGAGTACTTTAACTCGATTTTCATAAAAACAATTAAATCCGAGAAGAGATCATCCTACCACGCTAATTTCTCCCTCTCCAACCTTGTGTCCAATCGCATTACGAGACCAAATAGGACACAGAAAAACGTAACGAATTAAAGACAAGGGAGGCTTGAGAAGGGTCCAATGGAACAGAAAAGAAAACGGTAGCACTCGGATACCTTCGCCAAATAAGACACTTGACATGCGCCCGCTTGAATCGGGCTGGATGGAACTTTTTTTTACATCGTTTCGAATTGTTACCATGGCGGAATCGATCTATTGGTGACAGCTGCGGATGGCCATCTCTTGGTCAAACCCTTTTCCATCAATCGCGGCAAATGTCGTAAGCCTATCGTCCACTTTTTCTCTCCGAAATCATTGAAGGTTAGAATTGAGAAAATCTTCGATAGGAACTCTCCCGGAAATGTTTTGTCGAATACGACAACCAGAAAGAGGAATGTTTTTATGCGATAGGACTTCGAAAGCCTTCTCGGATGATGGCGGTAAAATTAAGCGAGAGTTGACGTCTCCTAGCGACTCTTCCTAATACTGAAAGAGGCTAAAAGCTTGACAGAGTCCTTCCATCTTGCTGGAGACAAAGAGCATGGGTCGATCAGCTAATTTATCAAAAATAACGACAAGGTTTATGTTATCTTCAGCTCGCCTAGGTTCATCTTTCTCTTGGTATTAATGCCAGGGATTAATTCCTCAAATATACTACGATGACAGCCTATCCGCACGTAGATTTATTGAAGTGAGTTTGAGAAACCAGAGAAGATGTTGCAAACGATATCCATTAAAAAGGAGCTTATTGCTGTTTTCAATTATCGATTTCTAACCACGAAAGACGCAAGTGATTCTTTTCCAAGATCAATCTTTCCACGATACTTCTTGAACATTATGGTTTCCGTTGACTACAGTAATTGATAGATATAACTTGAAAACTTTGCATAAAAATATTATTTCCTTTGAAATTTACCCAAATTATTAAGCCATTGGTTAGATAATTTGGGTAATTAAAGTGATTTTATGATTTCTTTTTTCGATTAAATAGCTAAATACAATTGACAATATTCAGATGTTTTGCATAAATTACCTTTCATCGTTGTCAGTTTACGGACAGTTACAAGTAACATGTACACGTCAGACACTTTTCTCAACAGAAAAACCTCGAGATGGTATTAACTATCCTTTCACAAATTACCGCAGGACAAACCATTGTAATTAAACCATTGAACTCGTTCATGATAAAACAATAAATTGATTACTTTATCAGCTAATTTACAATTTTTTGCCAAATTACATTGCTTAGGTCGTTGATAATTATACCAGGAAGTGTAGAGGTCCGATTACGCTGCCTTGAGGTACGCATGAGGTAACTTTATCATCAGAAACCCACAAACAAAAACTTCCACATCAATATATTACGTTGGAAAACAGATTATAGCGCTAAGAAATCTAGATTAAATAGTTTCCTTTTTAAACTTTAATCTTTTCCTTTTACTGTAGCCTAATGACCAAGAGCCTTCTCCCCTTACCCAACCCAAACCAAAAGAAAAACAATTCTACTTTGATCTTCCCAAAAATTCACCCTTAGAAACAGATTATGAGCGTATTATCATATACACCTACATAAATAGGCAATAAAGAGGCTACTTGAGGACCCCATCCCATAGGCTCAGTTTAACAGGGAGAAGCTTTGAGGTAATGACTTGAAAAATTTATAACAAATTACCTTTGTCAATTAAAAATAATAGAAAGGTACCTTTTTGTAAAAAATTGAAAGAATATCTCCTGGCTGAAGCAATTTATAATGTGAATGAATTTTTAACGAAGGGCACTTCTGATGTGTAGTAGGACTAAAGCATGTATGTAATTTTCTGTAAGTGTTGTAATTATGGTGTTGTATAATTATTGTATAGACTTTATAATGATCAACAAAGTAGTACTTAAAATGACGTTTTTGACGTGTCCTATATATACTTATGTATGTTTTTGGATAGACAAATTTACTATTATTATTATTATGAGTAGGGCAGGCGAAAACCGTGGCTGGAATCTTACAATTTAAAATATTATAAGGATTAAAGAAAGGTGTAATTATTTGCACGATGAAGCCCTGCGGCTGATCCCAAAGGAATCATTTATTATTTATTTAATTAGGAATAATTCCCTTAACAGTGTGGAATAGACGCGGCACGGTAGTTCAGTGGTCAGAATACCTGCCCG
>KZ308435.1:870811-899058 GCA_000376725.2 Ladona fulva | reverse complement strand
TGCCATTTTTGCACCTACTTTGAAAACGAACTATATAACTTATAGTATACGATTCATAGATGGATAGAATCCGCAAAGGACGCCACTTCTCAATCCATGACGAAGTTTTATCTAAAGTTTGGTTTCTACTGTAAAAAATTAACGTCGCTAATATCTCCCAAAAGGCGGAGATCGACTGGAGATAAAGAAGGGGAAAAAAATGAAGGGAAGGATGCGAACGGAGAATGTTCGTGAGGGCAGAGACTGTGACAGAGTGAAGGCCCGACGGAGAAGATCTGAATTCTTCATCGAGGGGGTGGGTTGGAAGTGATGTTGAAATCGGAAATGGAGTGGGGATGGAAGCTGGGGATCCTTTGGAAATGGAGCGCGATGGATAGGAGAGGTGAAGCGGAAAAAGTATATTTACGAGGAAACGGATGGGAAGAGACGTAAGGAGGAAAAACAAGGGAGGAGATATAAAGGGAGAGAAGCTAATCGATAAAAAGGAGGGATTAAGAGAAGTTGGAGTCGAATGTAACACGGAATGGCTCTCTCAAACCGTCTGTTTCCATCTTCGATTCCGTTCGGTGACTCCGTATCTGACGAATCAGGAAGAGACAGCCCGAGTGCTCATTCCCATTGCTTTATTGGCAAGTACAACCGTCCCGTTGGTCTCATTCGCTGAGACAACTTGACTCTCAACACGGCTCGACCGAAGAAGGTCTTCCAAAGAGCTCTCGGATGATTTAACCCGACGGGATCCGACCACGATGGGAGAATTTAATTAGCGGATGTGCCGAAAAAATGGGGAACACTTACGTCAGTTTTGACAACACATTTTTCGCTCTGGAACTTGTAATTTGGGTTCGATTTTCACTAATGGAAGAGATGATTTACATACTGAACCTGGTGAACGAAACTAGTTTTCGTTTAAAATATGGGTTTCCATCCTGATACACAGGAAACAAACAATTCTACCCTACTACAATTCGATCGTTGTGATACTAGTATAACAACATAAGCTAGTCAATTCCTAAAAACTTCCAAGTAGAATCGGAGGAGAAAAAAGTCACTCGGGACCAAGACTCGAACCTGGGTATCTGAATTTCCGGGTGATTGCTCTATTGAGCTATCCTGCCTAAGCACATACATCTAAATCTACATAAATGTTATAGTTATTAAGATCGTGTCTTTATTAAGGCGAGATTGAGACTAAAAATTCTCGTCTTCCATCTAACCTGTCGTCAATGTTATTATTAAAACATGAATAAATTTGTAAATAGAAATAGAGAGAAAAACTTAAGAAGAATTTGAGGATGTAAAAATCCTAAGTGTTAACTTAGGAAAAAATCTCCACAGCAGGAAAACACCCACAGAGAAGGGGGGTGTGAAATACCTGCTCAAACCTACTGATAGTACAAGATAAAATATATGTAGGAAACTGTGTATACAAAAATCACTTGAGCAGCACTGTAACAATAATTCACTAAAGCATTAAAGAAAAGAAAGAAAGAATGTTAAGCTGCGAGGGAAGCCGCTTTTCGGCGTGTGGCAAGGAGAGATATATAGAGATGCCGAATTTGCAAAAAATACTTCTTTTATTCTTTGTTGGGATTTTCCTAGGTGTACTATGTCTTCCGAAAGGCAGTTTTGGCAGGACAATTCAATGGACAGAGCAACCAAACGGCAATTGGGAGACCCAGGTTAGAGTGTCGGTTCCGTAAGACTTTCTTCGTTTTTCGTAAGACTTTCATCCGTTTCTCCCTGAGAATTTTCAAAAGTGCACGCCTTTACGTACAAAGTCACCCCTTTTTCTAACAACTTTCCTGTATTTTTTTCTCAAGCCTGAATAAATCAAAATAATATTATGACAACACGAAGAAACTACACGGAACTGCTTAGAGATAAAGAGAGACATTATTAAGGCATAGCTTCATAAGAGATATTTATTGAGCGACCGGGATTAGCTACTTGTAGTATACTGTATACAAATAGTAACACCTAAGTGTCATTCTGTAAAATATAACTTTTAATAATAAAAGAAAGTTAATCATAATTTAAAGTGAGAAGATACATAATAAAATTCAAGATTGTATTTCCAGCCGAAAAACATAAAAATTTCTAACGAAATCATTAAAAGCTGCAATATCAGTATCTCATCAGCCAAGTCATCACACAGAAGGTTGGAAGATCCTCAATTTCCTACACCAATCGCAACAAAAACTTTCCCGGAGAGGGTATGAGGTTCACTGAGTGAGATGAGGAGTGAGCCAACAGATCTCAAACATTTCTCAAAAAGAAATGCCACGACAAGTATAGTAGCAATAAAAGATTCGACACCTATGATGACACTCCAAAAGACCTATTTCAATTTACAAAATCATAAAATGGCAGCTTTACGAAGCTTATTTCTATATTAGCCGAAATATACCAACGATTATCACCCTTATGAAAACAATTATCAATTTAGAGCTGCTTAAAGGTACTCCCGACAAATAGGGAAGTATATTTTATCAGTGGAGTACTGCGCATATATTCCTGTAAAAGAAACTGGAGATCGTGACCAATCGCACGCAATAAGGACAAAGAAAATGCATTTTCCTTATCTAAATGAACGAAGGAAAAAGAAACTGAATTTTGCTTATCTAAATGAACGTCGCACCGGTTAATCAAGATATTCCAAGGTTGAAAATTCGATCATCTACTTAAGATATCTACCAAATTTCTCGATGTTTGAGAAGGAAATGAGAACGTAAAAGTCTGACGTAACCGAGACTCGAACCCGAATATCCCACGTTCTCCAACCAATTGAACCAAGAATTTATATCTCGATTGTTTACAATACTGCTCACTAGCCTTTACGTTTCCACAGTGTACGTGTTGAGTCGAGCTTTTGCTGTTCTATAAAACCACGCCTTTACTCTTATAATTCTATACTGAAACAGAAAAATAATCCCCAAGTGGTGTAATAAACAAGTGGTATAATACATAGGAAGAAAACTTGTAATTTCCACGTTTTTTTCTTCCTGGATATGACCTTTCCACAACATTGAGAATGACCACAACGTATTTGAAGTGGTATGATATATTTTGAACCTATCAATACTATACCTCAAAGAACAAAATATTATATAACGCTGTGTACATAAGAAGATTAAAGACCGATGTTATTTCACCTTGGTCAGGCCATCTGAAATACACGGCAAGTATATGGCATCCAACGGATAGAACGTGCACCCGCAAACTCGACAAAGTGCAGCGCAAAGCGATACGATTGGTTACAAATACTACGATAGAAAGGCAAGAGTAACGAAAATGGTCTAAGATGCAGGTTGGGAATCCTTGAAAGAAAGGAGATTAGTCTGCGATTGCTTGAGAAATTTAGAAAATGTACATTTGCGGAAGACGTAATTGTTTTATGCGACTCCCTTATGCTACCTCGGCCGATCCGAACGTAAAATAAGAGGAATGGATTCGAGGACAAGTCGTTTAGGGCTCATTCATTCCGCGAACGATTCATTACGCGACAACAATAAGCTAAAGAGGTAACTCGAACATCTGATGTGTACAACCCCTGCCAGGTGGCCTGCAGGGTATTTATCAGAAGTATGTAGAAGTAAAATAAAACGGAAAAAACAAAGCACAAACGATATGAAAATTTAAATAATATGTTAACTTAGGCTATTGTGCGGCACACCAAGAGTTTACGATTCACCGGTCGGGAAACTCTGGGTTAGAGCACCCGCCCAGCAAGTGAAAATACCGGGTTCGAATCCTACCTACGTCACACACACTTCCTTTTTAGATTCTCCCTCCGGCATTAAGCAATTTTACCACGCATTACTCATTTGTTATACGAATTCCTCAATGATAAAAGTGAATCATTCCTCATTTCGTCAAGCATATCTCGAAATTAAAAAACATCCGCCCCACGCTCGTGTGGATATACGTCGTGACGTAAACGATGATGCAAAGCGTTCATTTATCATTGAAATATCTTTTTATTTCTCAAACTCCTCGCCCACTCGGTGGTAAAACCCCCACGGGATCAATAACAAAGTATCTGCTCGATTTGGACACAGGAAGGAGCTCTGACGAAAGGGACAGTTTAAGAACAGGAAGTGAAGTATTAATTCCTTCCCATTCCACCACGCCTACGTACTCGGTGAGGGAGGGATTTTATTTAAAGCTGCGGTTAAGATAAGAGTTTCTCCTCCTGACCCATGTTCTTCGACTTGTTCCGGTCGCCTCGACAATAAAGCGAAACTTCCGCTGCTTTAAGATACTTAATTTGACCTCTCCAGAGTTGGGAAAGGAGGTAAAGACTCTTTTGTTTATTAATGCCATGAGTACGAAAATGTTGACGTATTCGAAAATGACGTTACAATCGATTGCGTTCGATAACGATTGCGCATGAATCATTGTTGCTACATTTCCATTTTTAGATGTTTCCCGCCATTGTTGAGGATATAGCCTTCAATTGATTCTTAGGATAATTGCTGCCGTTTCATTGTTGACGTTGACTCTTCATTATTTTATTACTTTTGCATAATTTACAAACTAGGGAGAAATCGTAACTTATGACGTTCTAATGTAATTTATTTAATTTTCCAAGACTTACTAATCGGCGATGTACCTAAAAATGTTCCTTCTCTGATGCTACTATTGGAATCGATTGTGTTTACAACCAATTGTTGCGTAATTTTTCGTTGTAAAATAATTTCTCTTTAGGAGCTCTCGCAATTGTTGCTGGTACATGTATAGGTACTCCTGTTGCTTGCAAATATATTTGATAGCGTATAACTATTGACAATCGCAACTCATTACGTCCGTACTTGAGATTATTTTTAAAACGGAGACCAAGCAAAGCTTTCGATATTTAGATGTACTCAATTAAAATTTTCTTAGTAAGAAAGGGAAGTAATGCTTCATACTATGATCAACATTCATTGTTATTTAATTATTAATTGATATTAAATTCGACCTAATGGTTTCATATGAGAATATGAATACATTCCGACCTGAAAACAGACTTCCAACCTCCTGATCTCATAACTTAATAATCTTCACAGATAAACCGTGGGAGGGTCGAACCTTGAAGTATGTATAGCATATCTGAGAGCGAAAAGAATTTTTCCACCTCCCATGAAATATTTCTGTCATTCAAAGAAAATCTTCCTCGTATTAAGGATTTCTCAGGTGTCAACCGGGATTCAGATAAGATTATGAAACGTCATATCCATGGAGAGGATGGTCACGTGACACTAATTCCCCCTTACGACGTACTTATGAGATACTCTCGAAAAAAGCGAGATTACGAGTCGTTGCGTGACTGCTCCTTGGACGGGAATTAGAGAGAGCGCCCCTGGCGGACGGATATCTTCCCCAGGGATAATATATCAACCCCCATTACATTGGACAGTTTTTGGGCACGATTAATCAACAAATGCGCTAACTCCTTAAGCCATCGTCCGATTCGGCATCGTCCTAAAATAAAAGCGGAAAGGGATATAAAACACGACGGCCCTTCCAGATGAAATCTCGAGATGATATCCAGCGTGGGATAAAAGGGATACATTCGTACTAGGACGAAACTTCATTTCCTGGACTCTGAAAAAGGTGGTGATTTGTGATAATAATTCTCCAACTCGTTGACCTGTCACTGTTATCGTTGATTTCGTTTGTCTGCCTATTAAGTATTCAGCCCGAAGCCGGTTAAGACCTCGTCCTAGCATTAGCTTCGAAGAGCTAGGGAAAGGAATTGAGGTTTTTTTTACTTAGGAGAAATAAGAAGTGAGGTATTCTGAAGAAGGTGGTGATTTTTTTTAATAATTCCCCGACTCGTTGCTTAGTCACTAATATTAGATACTCGATTTCGTTTGTCTGTCTATAAAGTATTCAGCCCGAAGCCGGTTAGGACCTCATCCCCTCTACCATTAGCTACGAAGAGTTAGGAAAGAGAGGTGAGGCTTACTAGACAAGATGAGGAGTGAGGTAATATGCCCTTGCTTTCCTCACTCAGCCAGAACGCTATAAGCAAAACAAGCCTACGTTGGTGAAGCACAATGACTCTACGTGTAACACTTTTAGTAACATTGCATAAGGAGAAATCGTAATTAATGCTATTATTCAGCATAACTCACTCCTCGGTAGCTTTCAAATCATCACAGCCATCAACAAGACTCAGACAAAAGTTTATATTAAACGATACATTTTTATACATCCCGTATTAAAAGTCAAATACAATTCTTCTGTATCAGAAAAAATCAGTGACCTTATCAATCAAATTCGATGACTGTGAAAATATTCATCCCTAATGCCGGATAAAACATCATACCGCACACTATTATCTGCCCAAAGGTATGGAGAAGAAATGAGGCTTAGAAAGCAAGATGAGGAGTGAGGTCGTTTGTCTTTGCATTCCTCACTTAGGGAGAATGAACAGTAAGAAAAACGTCCACATAAGCACAGCATAATTACCCTTTGAATAACATTTTCATAGCATTCAATGAGGAATGGCCGAAATGCAAACCATTTTTCAGACTCACTTATACTTTAGCAGATTTCGTGGAGGCACAGCCATGGGATTCGTAGAAACGCAACCGACAGTGATTAAATTATAGCAAATGAAATACTTGTATTTCTCTTCTTTCTACAATAAAATCCGTTCGTGATTTGATTGATATTAACATTGATATTATCAATAAACAACGAATTTAATAATAACCAACAATGGCAGGTAGAATTTCAATTAAATTAGTATTCCTCATGACCATAAAGATCTAAGGATATGGAATGGTATATGCTTAGAAATTCTAGCACAATGGCTGCTGTACCAACTTCAATACTACGCGGGTTACTCAAAGATACAATCTCTTTCTATGCAAATATAGAAAACCGCAAGAATAATCAATTCTCGTCTTTGAATTGAACCTGAAGAGAAAACATTATACCAGCAACAGTACACGAGGAGTAATTTAAGACATCGAAGGAATCACCGCTAAACAAATGCAACGCGTTAAGCGAACGAGACTGGATTACTTTCGTCGGCATCTCGTTGAAAAGTGTAATTTTTCTCGAAATCGCGAATATTTCGCGCAGTTTCCGCACATGAAAACAAGAGGCAGCGGTTAATTTACGTTTATAAAGCGGAGGTTATGCAACGAAATTTATAAGACGCAAGCGAGCTGCATTATCTCCTCAGCATCTCATAGACATGCGTGATTTTTCTCGGAATTTCAAGCGGTTTCGGTATTCAGTTTGCATAAGCATGCGAGCTCCGAGCTTTGATTTTCGTATGTTATGCGCGTGTTATGAAACGACACTTATCAAGGGCTTGCTCGCTGCATTGTCTAAACGAAATCTCTTTGAAATTTTCAATTATTCTTGGCGTCGCAAGCACTCTCGTAGCCAGTTTGCATAACCATCCGAGCAGTTACCTAGCTGGGGTCGGCTACGGATAGTAAGCAAGTTGGTCCCAGGGCGTACAAACCATTGAGGCTTAAATATGTGAACGTCGGAAAGCTTTTCAAACAGCAATGATTGAATAAGAACTGTTTATGGTACTTAAAAACAACAATATTTTGAATTGTTGTAACGGATCAGTAACAATAATTGATAATCATCAATCAGGAAACACTAGAAATTAATTAATTTTCGAGAAACAAATTACCGTTGCAACAATGATGGCATCACGCAACAATGAAAAACTATAACTGTTTGCTATACTCAAAAAAGAACAATAATCTGAATTATGTTGTAACTGAGTAACAATAATTGATAATCATCAACCAGGACGCACTTGGCAGGAATTAATTTTCGAGAAACAGATTACTGTTGCAACGTTGATGGCAACACGCAACAATGGTAGCATAACGCAATGGTAATGGAAATTTTATGCAATGGGCCTCAAAATGGAAAATTCGACAATTGACGGCCGTTAAGCGGGTTGATTTCGCCTCAGGACGGCCATAAAACTGAGGCTGGTACTCCTTCTTTATCTGGGACCAAACAACGATTTTAATTAAGCCACATTCTCTAGTCAGAAATTGCCTTATTTTAGATTCAGTTATTCCAAATCTAGAAATACTGATGAAAAGTATATGCGGAGTTTATAATGATACTTGGTATATGTACTATAAATATAGGCAGATGTATTTCGTTAATGATAATGCTTATTATTAAAACTGCAGAATATGACCACGGACATTATGGAGTATAGATACATACGACTTAATTTTTAGGTGAAATTGGGACTAATTAGTGCCGTCTTACATTTAACTCATTAATAATAGAAGAAAATAACAAAGGAAATCCAACTCAATTACAATTAAATCATAAATACAAAATGTATACATAAATGGAGCATCGTCAGCTTCATAAGCATGGCCGATGTGAGGCAGCATTAAACCCAATTCTTAATTATTGACTATTTTACGCTTGGGTTTCATCAATCGAGGTCGATCATATTTGCGAAACAATACACTAATTACAACAATCAATTGTCTTTCTTTTCCTCCACGACATTATTAAAAGATATCTCAAACAATCAATATTTATTAGTATTATAGTTAAAAGTGCTTCGATAGGTGAGGTCATTTCGCCAGTGGGACCCCACCGGGAATCGAACCCAGGACCGCTTTCACTGAAGTCGAACGCGTTGCCCACTTGGCTGTCTGGGAGCCCCAAAATGTAATGCACTCTCCAGTCATAACAGGAGACAACCTATAAAATTGCTTAGGAGGGATTACGTACTCTGTGTAACTATCATAAAGTAACAATGGTCCGTTAACAATGCTACATAGCAACAGCACTTGTGTGGAATCTAACATATATAGCCTTCCAAGAAATTCCTTTCAAACATCTCCACCGGCGTAAGGGTTCCGTTACTTCGGGCAAGACCCTTTCCCCAACCCCTCAGGATTATTCCCCATGCTCACCGCAACCCTTACAGTGCTCCTCATACGGATTCACAAGAATCCGCGACGAATGACAACTTGCAGACGACGGCCGGCGTTAATTTGCGCGGATTCCGATGCGTCTCCCCAACGCCACCCGAAGACCCCGATGCATCCCTCATTACTTCCCCTGGAAATGCAACCCCGGCGCCTTTATTGGAACGGCGCCAAACCGCTCAATCCCATCATTCACTCGCGAGAACTTTTTCATCCCGGCAGACACTCCGAGGAAAACGCAGACCCCTTGAGCGCGACCCTAGCGACATCTGTAATAACTCGATCCCGTCTCCCACGGCAACAATATGTTTATGATGCGATCCGAAACACCACCCCGTCGGCGGAAAAAGAAGCTGCGAGACATCTCCTCTGGAAAACAGATGAATTATACAGATAGATCTGCTGATTCGACGGACAAGATTAGCAGCAAAATTTAAACGACTCCTCCCGCCGTTCCTTTTTTTATTTACCCGTTGCCGGGATACTTGCGGAATACAATGTGTTTGTCATAAAGCCAAAGGTCGCTTAGAGGTTAGCGCGCACTTCGTGATGGAGGGAACAGACAGTTATGACCGGAGTTCTCTTAACTGCGCTGAATATTAAAGCAAACGTCTTGGTCCTGCATCCACCTTTGTTCCGATGCGACTATCTGCTCATGTATATGCAAGCTACGTGACATATTTGCGATTCTCGTATTTGCTCGGTGGTATTGAACTCGGAAGGGGATGACCTCGACCTCTGGCCTTGGGGAACGCTAAATCCGGACGGAGGAGATGTAAAATTTTCAGTTTAATCGACGGCTGGATGACCGAATCAGCAGACGTACATCGAAATGATCCGCAAATGGCAGTACCGAAGAAACCATTGGGGAGCAAAAATATATATATCACCATTATAATGATGACTTTTTTCTCTTTTTTCATGGTGTAGGTTCTGAACTCGTGACGGGTCTTAACCAATCCAATGCCCCTATACATTTTTTCTAAATGAATTGTGTTTACCAATCCTATTTATTAACAGCTTGAGAATTTTTTGTGATGGACCAGGTATCCAGAATTACAGGTTTTTGGAGCGAAATGTGTGTTTTTGGGGGCAATTTCAGTCACTTATGCTGCTGTGCTGTGCTTTTTGAATGATATCTGTTGGTGATAGAATAATAGGAACTATTTTAACGATTCTTGAGGCAATATTTGCTATGCATGCTCTTTCAGGGCGTAGTTTTTCTTTAATTTCATGCTTCTTTTGTTAGTTGACGTGGAATTGACTACTAATTTCTATGAGGTAGTTAGTTTTACTTGGTTTTTAAAAGAGTGTGATATCTGGTTGCTTATGCGGTATACTTTTATATGTGAGGATGTTCCTGTTCCAATAAAACTTCGCTATTGTATTTTCTAAGATACTTTTTGGTGTGTATCTGTAATATGGAGTGAGTGTAGGTCATAAATTAAAGTACTTTAAGGTCAAGGTAAAAGATGCTATTCTGAATACTATGATGTTTGTGTTAATTTGGAAACTTCAACCGAAAAGTTCTGCTTAAATTAGGGCGAGTTTGTTTCCACAATTATGCGGAATAGACGCTCACAAACCTAGAATTTAAACGGACGTGAAAATGTCTGAATCAGGACATCTGAAAGAATGAGTAGAGCTAAATTAAAATGTAACATTAAATGTAATTTTGTGTTACTCAGCATAGTTTTATATTTTTTATCCGTTTTCAGTTTAAAGTTTCTTAATTTAATTTAAAATTCATGTAGTCATGCAATTTTACAATCTTGACAAATATTTTGACAAAGAATGTTAAATACTGGACAATATATACTTGTATATTCTTGCTAAGACGAACCCTACATCGATTTTCAACAACTTTCGCAAACTATAAAAAATTACAAACTATTAAAATTTATAGTAAATCAACGCTCATTTTCCAGCAGTAATCATAGGTAAAATTACAAAAATAATTACGGAATTTCACGAAAGAAAAATACATCCATCATTTTAAAATTTATAGTAAATTAACGGTCATTTCTCAGCAGTATTCATAGTAAAAATAGCGAAAATATTAATAAAATGTCATTAAAGAAAAATTATTCGCTATTTTCTCTTAAATAATAATATCTGCTTAACCCTTAGCTAAATTAGGAAACCATAAACATTATCATTCGACTAATTTGATGTCTGTTACCTAAAAGCACGACGAAATTTAAAATTAACGATAGATGGATAAATATATACCCAATATCGCATTCCACTATTAGAAGACCACGAACCAAAGCGTCCAATAACCGCAAATTAATAAACATCCGCATAGATTAAAGGCCCGACCGCCGCGCCGCCAGTGGCCACGGCGCAAAACAACTTAAAACTCGCAATTGATAAAAATCTTCGGGATTGAAAAAAACCACAGGTCTGAAGGAACCACCCTGAAAAGAAAACAGGGCCGTGGAGAAGCAGGTCGTGACCCTTAAGGGAAGAGAAAGAAGGCGAAGGTCGAGAGAACAAAAGGAGCTCTCTCTGGTGAGAGAAGGAGCAAAAAAAAGTTCGAAGCGGCGGCGGATTTTTCACGAAAAAATTTCAGCTGAGTTAAGTCGCGGAGAAAATTAAGGTTACCGAAAATAAAACCCCTGCGCCTTGGAAATTTAAAATAAAAGGGGAAATTTCCCGTCGTAATATACGCCGTCTAAGCATGCGATGGCCGAGACCCCGAACTCCCAATAAAAGGGAATTTTTTATTATTATTTTCGTTCGGAAGGGAAAAAGGTCGAGTGGGTGAGGGGGTAGGTGGAAGGGGTGGAGGGGCGGGACGCATGCGCGGTGCATTTCGCCGCATTCATCGAGCGCGGTCACGATTAAATAAATGCACGCAAAAACGCGAAAAGGCGCCAGAATGGAGTTGGGAGATGGAGAAAGTGGAGTTATTACTGCTGTACACCGTTGCGGCGATTTGAGTTACGCGAATTTGTAAATGTAATTCCTAATTCCTACATTTTAACGTATGTACATCTATATATTTCTTAGGTATATTATATGGTGCTAATATTTTGTACTGTAAATTCATCATCGACTCTCATTTGAAATTTTAAGCTCAAATGTACATTTATGCCGCCTATTTTATGGGTTAGATGGAAGAGGAAGACTGTTTGTCATAATTCCGCCCCAATATAAATTATCATCATCATCATCATGATTGTCATTGTCAATATTATACTTACTATACAGTACTATAGATATTTATCATATTTCTAGATTCATCTCTTTGAATTTTATTTGTATTTTCAAGAAGGTATTGCTGATTTCTCACACCTCTTTCTCGCGGGTGATCTCCGAAGTTTAAATATATTTTCTAATTGAAGGCTTACAACTTTAATATTTTCGTAAAACAATTTCCTTTTTATATTTGGCTCGAAATAGGCATCTCTTTCTTTTAAATATTCCAATGACAAAGAGTTAAATCTAACAAGAGACTTAAAAGTCTCAATCTTCCATAGTTTCTCAGCAGTTCCACATATTCCAAACTATAAAAGGGAGTTAACTTCTAAATAAAAACTTAATTACGATACACTAAGGCCCGATATTATAATATACACTTAAAATGAATTCTAGGTAAAGTTAACTTCATATCCCAGTATGTCATGTTAGAGTTAAACTGAAGATTATGGCTGATATTTATGCTAATACATTATATGTAGGAGATTAATAATAATAATAACTTTATTGGTCCATAATAACAAACACATGTGAGTATAGGACAAGTCGTAGAATTTAGCCATTTAGCAATCATAAATGAAAAAATACTGATATACATTACATATCTGTATTACAAACACAATTTTATAACCACAATTATCAATATTACAAAACAATCATTAATGTTATTATAATTACAAAAAAAAATTAAAATTCAAAATACATAGTAATATCATTACAAATTATTTTCATAGATAAAATCATTTACACAATAATAAGTTTTACTAACTAAAAACGTTTTCAATTTACTTAAAAAACATGAGCCCTTTGTTTCTTTTATAGCAGCAGGTAGCATATTGTAGACTTTAAGAGCCATTACCTCAAAGCATGACTTCTACTTAAACTTTAATAAAACATTATAATGCTGGGCCTTAGATTGAACAATAGTTATAGGCAATTTTATGTACACATTATAATACCGATCCTAATTTTAACTTCATCAAAAAATTTCAAAATTTCTAAATTCGCATACTTTTAGACACGAAATCGTAGCTACAAAAGTAAACTTGATAAAGATCATAAAAGTAGCTATTGTGTAATAAGTTCTTATCATTTCGGATCAATTGATATATGATTATTATTTGGGTGTCAATTCCACAGTCATTGCGGTCGGTCAAGACAAAATAAAATATTCCACTTTAGCGAAGTGAAAGTGCCATTTATGCAGGACGCCCATGACATCTTATGAACTTATCCAAGCAAAATTTCAATCGAATCGGTCGGATCACATTGATTATACAAAATTTCAAATTAAAATTTAACTGAGAGTTGCCCTCGTAAAATGCTACGTACATAAATATTCGACGAGCATTAGATGTTCGATTGATAGTCCCTTTATTTGCAAGGTTAGGCTCAATTAGACCTCCATTCACGTTAAACTTGCATGTCGTTATCATATATACAGAGATTAATCAATAAAAAGAGAGTTCTGAAAAAAATGTTTGCACCTAAAGGCAGGGAAACACCCACAGAGAAGGGGGTTTGAAAAAAAACCCCAAAAACACGGAAGAAAAAGCATTAAAACATATAATAAGACACGTTCATGCTTCAAAAAGATCATAGGTAAAATTACAAAAATAATTACGGAATTTCACGAAAGAAAAATACATCCATCATTTTAAAATTTATAGTAAATTAACGGTCATTTCTCAGCAGTATTCATAGTAAAAATAGCGAAAATATTAATAAAATGTCATTAAAGAAAAATTATTCGCTATTTTCTCTTAAATAATAATATCTGCTTAACCCTTAGCTAAATTAGGAAACCATAAACATTATCATTCGACTAATTTGATGTCTGTTACCTAAAAGCACGACGAAATTTAAAATTAACGATAGATGGATAAATATATACCCAATATCGCATTCCACTATTAGAAGACCACGAACCAAAGCGTCCAATAACCGCAAATTAATAAACATCCGCATAGATTAAAGGCCCGACCGCCGCGCCGCCAGTGGCCACGGCGCAAAACAACTTAAAACTCGCAATTGATAAAAATCTTCGGGATTGAAAAAAACCACAGGTCTGAAGGAACCACCCTGAAAAGAAAACAGGGCCGTGGAGAAGCAGGTCGTGACCCTTAAGGGAAGAGAAAGAAGGCGAAGGTCGAGAGAACAAAAGGAGCTCTCTCTGGTGAGAGAAGGAGCAAAAAAAAGTTCGAAGCGGCGGCGGATTTTTCACGAAAAAATTTCAGCTGAGTTAAGTCGCGGAGAAAATTAAGGTTACCGAAAATAAAACCCCTGCGCCTTGGAAATTTAAAATAAAAGGGGAAATTTCCCGTCGTAATATACGCCGTCTAAGCATGCGATGGCCGAGACCCCGAACTCCCAATATAAGGGAATTTTTTATTATTATTTTCGTTCGGAAGGGAAAAAGGTCGAGTGGGTGAGGGGGTAGGTGGAAGGGGTGGAGGGGCGGGACGCATGCGCGGTGCATTTCGCCGCATTCATCGAGCGCGGTCACGATTAAATAAATGCACGCAAAAACGCGAAAAGGCGCCAGAATGGAGTTGGGAGATGGAGAAAGTGGAGTTATTACTGCTGTACACCGTTGCGGCGATTTGAGTTACGCGAATTTGTAAATGTAATTCCTAATTCCTACATTTTAACGTATGTACATCTATATATTTCTTAGGTATATTATATGGTGCTTATATTTTGTACTGTAAATTCATCATCGACTCTCATTTGAAATTTTAAGCTCGAATGTACATTTATGCCGCCTATTTTATGGGTTAGATGGAAGAGGAAGACTGTTTGTCATAATTCCGCCCCAATATAAATTATCATCATCATCATCATGATTGTCATTGTCAATATTATACTTACTATACAGTACTATAGATATTTATCATATTTCTAGATTCATCTCTTTGAATTTTATTTGTATTTTCAAGAAGGTATTGCTGATTTCTCACACCTCTTTCTCGCGGGTGATCTCCGAAGTTTAAATATATTTTCTAATTGAAGGCTTACAACTTTAATATTTTCGTAAAACAATTTCCTTTTTATATTTGGCTCGAAATAGGCATCTCTTTCTTTTAAATATTCCAATGACAAAGAGTTAAATCTAACAAGAGACTTAAAAGTCTCAATCTTCCATAGTTTCTCAGCAGTTCCACATATTCCAACTATAAAAGGGAGTTAACTTCTAAATAAAAACTTAATTACGATACACTAAGGCCCGATATTATAATATACACTTAAAATGAATTCTAGGTAAAGTTAACTTCATATCCCAGTATGTCATGTTAGAGTTAAACTGAAGATTATGGCTGATATTTATGCTAATACATTATATGTAGGAGATTAATAATAATAATAACTTTATTGGTCCATAATAACAAACACATGTGAGTATAGGACAAGTCGTAGAATTTAGCCATTTAGCAATCATAAATGAAAAAATACTGATATACATTACATATCAGTATTACAAACACAATTTTATAACCACAATTATCAATATTACAAAACAATCATTAATGTTATTATAATTACAAAAAAAAATTTAAAATTCAAAATACATAGTAATATCATTACAAATTATTTTCATTGATAAAATCATTTACACAATAATAAGTTTTACTAACTAAAAACGTTTTCAATTTACTTGAAAAACATGAGCCCTTTGTCTCTTTTATAGCAGCAGGTAGCATATTGTAGACTTTAAGAGCCATTACCTCAAAGCATGACTTCTACTTAAACTTTAATAAAACATTATAATGCTGGGCCTTAGATTGAACAATAGTTATAGGCAATTTTATGTACACATTATAATACCGATCCTAATTTTAACTTCATCAAAAAATTTCAAAATTTCTAAATTCGCATACTTTTAGACACGAAATCGTAGCTACAAAAGTAAACTTGATAAAGATCATAAAAGTAGCTATTGTGTAATAAGTTCTTATCATTTCGGATCAATTGATATATGATTATTATTTGGGTGTCAATTCCACAGTCATTGCGGTCGGTCAAGACAAAATAAAATATTCCACTTTAGCGAAGTGAAAGTGCCATTTATGCAGGACGCCCATGACATCTTATGAACTTATCCAAGCAAAATTTCAATCGAATCGGTCGGATCACATTGATTATACAAAATTTCAAATTAAAATTTAATTGAGAGTTGCCCTCGTAAAATGCTACGTACATAAATATTCGACGAGCATTAGATGTTCGATTGATAGTCCCTTTATTTGCAAGGTTAGGCTCAATTAGACCTCCATTCACGTTAAACTTGCATGTCGTTATCATATATACAGAGATTAATCAATAAAAAGAGAGTTCTGAAAAAAATGTTTGCACCTAAAGGCAGGGAAACACCCACAGAGAAGGGGGTTTGAAAAAAAAACCAAAAACACGGAAGAAAAAGCATTAAAACATATAATAAGACACGTTCATGCTTCAAAAAGCATAGAGAAATGAAATAAATTGAAAAAAAAAAGTGTTTCTTAAATTTCACTTATAAAAATTTTGACAGTTTAAACGAAGACTTGACCTGCTACATAATAACTAGCCAAGCATAAAATTACCACGCCCACTCTAGAACTATCTGCGTGTAATAGATCGTAATTTACTTCGCCAACTAGGAATTCATCACCATTATTAAATACCGCCCCGGAATATGCAATAAAAAGAAGCAAATAAACAAGGCAAGCAAACAAAAAATCGTTCCTACAAAATTGCCTCGATCCAATTAGGTTGAAAAACAAATCGCCAATTCCGCCGTAATTAATCAAGAAGGAATCTCAAACCCCCCCGGGAATCTTCAACGCATACAACCAGCATTCAAAACATTCTTTATTAATCTCCCATAAAAATTCTCCCCATACCCATCCCGCTACTCTTTGCTGCCTGAAATTCCTAATACGCTTCAAAAATTCAACGAGCAAATACTTTTCCAGAAGAACTCAAAAATCATCAACAACGCACATTGTTGATGCGCATTGTCGAAGATTCATCGACAATGCACATTGATGATGCCACCAATAAACGTCAACAATACATATTGGAGATGATGCGTATTGTTGATGGTTGTTTATTGGTGATTGTCGTACATTGTACAATATATGTGCAATTTTTTTATTTTTGCTGCAAATAAATAAATAAAAGGGAGCAAATGTAAAGTTTGACAAAATGAGCGGATTACATTGAGAAAATGCATTTCTTTCCAAGAGCTTCCTCAGCTGAGGCCACGCAGCACGTATATGCCCCCAACGGGAATGGAGCTGCATTGTGGAACCCTTGAAAATGGAAGTATTGATTCATAAATGCTCATAGGGTAATTCCTAAGAATCTGTAATCCGGAACTTCCCGTTTTTCCTCCAAACGCGAGTGTCATTGACCGACTAAAGGTTTTCGGAGTGCTTATGAACCTCTATTATTAAAGTAGTAGTGAATGGTAATTGGTAGTAGGATAGGAAATCACAATACGACAAATTAATGGATACAAAATTACTAAGAATTTTGTTGCAAAACAGCAAGCTAAAGAGATTACTTAGGTCAACAATTACAATCGATTAGTATTATACTCAATTAGTAATGCAACCGATGATAACAAGGATCAATTAGAACAACAATCAATGGTAACAATCGAAAAACAGGAATTGATTATTATTACAATGGAAGACTATTAGAGTCAAATAGTAATACAGTTGGTTGCTATTGCAAAAGCATAGTAAGACATCATCTGTACTATAGTTCGTGAGCCCAAAAATCCTCAACTTAATGCCTTTTCCCTTATTTCTTGACAATTACGATCTATCAGTAACACAATCCATTATTGTTAAAATCGATAATAATAATAATAATAGCTCTTATATGTAACAACAATGAATAACGACAGTCATTATCGAAACAGTAATAGCGCGCGCATAATTAAAGGAGGCGGGAAAATGACATAGATGGCTACGCCGCGAAACTGTTGCGTGCCTTCATGACACGACCAAATAGAGCAGCGGCGGAGGGACGGTGCAGCTGAAGAAAATGAACGAGCGAGGAAGAATGAATAAGTGAGAAGAGCGGAGCTTTATTCAGGAATGACGTCAGCGGGAGGGCGAAGTTATGCAAGCAAAGGAGTCGGGGTTGGAAGGGTATAGCAAGGGGTAGTGCAGAAGGGTAAGGGGATTACTAAGGGTAATGGAGTGGGCTTCGCTACGGTTGCCATGTTATGAGGAGTCGATTCCAGGAGATTTTCTTTTCATGACTTGATAAATCCGGAAGGAAAAGGGAAACTTTCGCCAAGTTCCCTTTTTGGAAAAACACCAGCGTCTCCCGAAATAATCCTAGGGACATTAAGTCGAGGGATGAAAGAGAAATAGTAATGCCTTACGTCTAATGATCTAATAGTAATATTTAAGTTATAGCGGTTCAATGAGATTAAATATAATCATCACAGTGTGTATATATATGTATGTATGTATGCGAGTAAATGACTTATTATAGGTTTGTAACTAGTCAATTTAAATCCAATTGTAGATAATAAAAGCTGCAACGACGTTTATTTCAAGAACAAGAAGCTGAACAGGTTTCAAAATCTTTACACCGTAAGATGTCGCTACGCAAAAACTAGACTACTTTTTACATACCTCAAGTCTCAAGTTCGACTCCAGATACATTAGCTACTGCAAGAAGTATATGCAATTCTCGTTCTTATCGCATGCATGCTCAATTTATTTGGTGAAGTTACATTTGAAATATTGATCGTTCTAGAGATAAATTTCAAAAGTAAAAAATTGGACACAGTAAAATTTTAGCCTTGTTCTCTATCGAATATAGACGATTCACTCTTAATTTTATAATAATTATTTTCGTCGACGATTTTTGCATCGATTCGAATTCGCGAGGACTTTTACTTCAAAAGTTCCTCAAACTGTCGATTAGAATATCACAATACGACAAAGTACTGAATGTGTAATTGCTAGAAATAATTAATAGTATTGTTACAGAATAACAAATTTAATAGATAAACGTCGCAACAATTACAATTGATTAGAATTGTAATCAATTAGAATAACAAACGACAACAATGGAAATTGATTAGAACAACAATCGGTAATAACAATCGAAAGCCAGAAATTAATTATTATAATAATCGACGAGTATTAGAGCGTATTATTAACACAATCGATTGCCGTTACAGAATGGTAGTAATGCATCGTCTTCGTAAGTGTACTTCCATTAACAAGTATTTTAAAGCAATTAGATGGAAAAAATTGAAATGAGATACATATGAAACCTTTTCATATAGGCTTCCACGCCCGTTACCGACACAGGCTACAGTAACAAGACTTTAACATCCGAAAGAATAAAGACTCCTTCTGGATTCTCTTTGGAGGAGAAGAAACTGAAAACTTTGAAGCCCGCAAGAATAGTATATGACGGAGGAAGAATTCCAACGAGAAGGGGTGAGATGAAATAGAGGCAAAAGGGTCAAATGGGGTTGGAGTAAAATTACTCGGTTTGAAGGGAGTGCGCAAATGGAAGAGCAAGACTTTGAGATATGAGACGAAGGGACGTGGAAAAATTGAGGAGAGAATAATGACAGAAGGAAGGGAAAAGGATGGGAAATAAATGAAACGCGAATAGCAAAATAGTTGGATTGGAAAACACAACGTGGGGATGATAAAAGCGGGGGAGAGACAAATGAGTGAGAAGAGAGAGTTGGGGGAGGACTCTAGCGAAGATGTATAAAAAAACGGGAACGCATAGCGATGGGATGGGGAGTAAGAAATGAAGGGGGGAAAGTGTAAGGGAATCGATATAAACTGGGCGGAATTCCAAAACGGATAGCGTTTCGACAAAAGAAGAGAGTTTCATCTCCGCGGAGGAAAAATACCGACATCCCGACTCTACGCATACATCCCGCGTGCTTGAGATGGGGGTGGGGTAAGTGAAGAAAAGGGGGGTGGGGTCAAATTTCAATACTCTTGCGCTAACTTTGTTTATTCCTTTATTAGTGCGTAACCAAAGCTACGTATCGAATGATAAGTCATGGTTGCTGTTTTTTAATTTACCGATTGTTGAAGTTGTGTACTAATTTACCGATTGTTGAAGTGCGCACCAAAAGCTACGTATTGAATTTTAAGTCATAATTGTTGTTTAATAATTTACCGATTGTTGATGGTGAGTCTTGATTTAGCTATTGTTGAAGTTGTGTACAAATTTACCGATTGTTGAAGTTGTGTAATACTTTACCGATTTTTTATGTAATGATGAAGTTCTAAACAGAAAATGTATCTTATGCATCGAAAAATGGTGTCAAACATCGAGACTTATGAAGGATACGTGGTTAACATATTGAAAAAATGAAAAAGAGGAAGTAATATAATTACAGCATTTATTTTTCTCAAACGTCCTTGTGTCTGAAAGAATAGTGAGAGAAAAAAGAAGCATTCTCTTGAAAAACTTCCTAAGAATCTACAGAGAAAACAGTAAAAATATTTAAAAGTTTTATACGAAAATATTTAGGAAGATTATGATGCATGTAAATAGAAAGAATTCCGAGATACTAGAGATATAATTGTTCTATCATTTAACAGTAAAATATAAATGAATGATGTACAGGGTAAACATCCTGATAGAAGAGAGAAGATTTAAACAAAGGATAAATTTACTAAATAAGTTCAGAGAAAAAACGTTCACAGATGATGTAGCCGATATAATGCGTCCTTCGTGTTACATAGGACATTCTGAAACTGGAGGAAAATCAGGGAAATACATGTTGGAACTAGTCGTTTCAAGAATCCCTTTCGATTTGCGAGAGTAATCGATTAGGAATGTAGAATCATGGTGCATGCACCCCCTGTCACAAGCCGAAATGCTGCTTTCAGGGTGCTCACATAGACAGATATGGTGACCTGACTACATAGCAGGATAAATTAAACTAAAAAAGACACTGTACCAAAGATTGAATCGCTTTAGCGTAAATCTCACCACGACATAACGTGCTTTTAAAGAGGGAATGAGTTTTATTAATAAACATTCTAACTGTAAATAATTTTATCTATCAGTGAAGTATTCATCCCGAAGCCGGTTGGGACTTCATCCCCTCTACCATCAGCAACGAAGAGCTTGGGGAGGAAAATGAGGCTTACTAGGCAATATGAGGAGTGAGGTAGTTTGCCCTTGCTTTCCTCACAAAGATAGGATACCATAAGCGGAACAATCCCACATTAGTGAAGCACAATGACTCAGTGAGTAACACTTTTAGTAACGTTGCATAAGGAGAAACCTTAATAAATGCCGTTTTTCAGTAACACTTATAGGTATCTCAGCAACTTTCATATCATCACAGCCATGAACAAGACTTAGACAAAAGTATATAAAAGATACATTTTTCACTATTCCGAACCAAAACATAAATGAATATTTGCATCATTAACGAGTAAAATATAATAGACCGACATAGAGAATCCTGCGATGAAACAAAAACAGCGTTCATACCAAAAGAGGAAAACGCATTTGCGACCAAGTCCAAATCTACTATCTAACACTTCACCATATTCTAAAAGGAACTGTAAGAAGGAAAACAAGAAAGTAACCCAAATAAAATAGAAGGAAAGAGGTGGATAAAGACGGAAAAAAGAGATAGAGAGAGAATTGAGTCGCAAAGGAGTGAGAGTAAAAAAGATAAAAGTTTCGCACAGATGGAGACGCCTGAAGATAGGGCGTATCGAGAAGAAAGGATAAAGATTGAAGAGAGATAGCGGAAAGCGAAGAAAATGCGGGATCCGAAAATGGAAGAGGAATGCGGGGGAAGAATTCGGACGCGAGAAAGAGAGAAAATAAACCAGGATAACGCTTGGGAAGAATGCGAGGAAATTTTAATAATCGACTGCAACAAGAGTTTTTGCATTCTTTGGGACGAAATTTCATACTGAGAAAATAAGGCAAAAGATTAAAATGCATGGAGATAAATATAGAAAGCGTGGTATACGCATAACGGCTTCAAGGAAGATCATAACCGCCACCCATAATGTCAAGCTAAAAAAAAAGCATTCGCAAATGGCGATGTTATTTCCATTTGTCATCCTGGCACAACAGCTAGAAAAGGAATAAACAGAAAACATCCTCATCTGAAAGCAATGATTCGTATGGGTTATAGCTATAGAAACGATGAGCCATTAGCTTATTGAGAATTAGCCTTTAATAGAGTAACAATACACCATTAATTAAGCAACAATGAGCCACCAATTTAGGGCCGACATCTAACTGAAACGCTCCAACAATAAGTAACAATTTAAAGGAATCAGCATGGTAGTGGCTGCCATTATACATGGTAGTAACAATGTACACGAGAAGAAATAATTGTTACAAGGTCATACTTTTGACTAAATGAAATATTAATTGTAACATACACAGGGTCTCATGCAGAATTTTTGCTTGGGGAGCTGAACTTAAGAATTGTAACTAATAACATCCTGAACTTCCGATTCACATGTCATGCGAAATATTTGATTTTAGTACTTGCTTTACTAAAAATACTTCAAAAATAAAGGATTTTATGGGAGTCAAGGTCGAGTTTTCACCGCCAAGGCTTAAACTCATACATTTTATCGGGACATTCGGGTCAGGGGAGGATTGGAAGAAGAATGGCCGGGGAGAGGATGCTTTCTTTGGGTTTGGAAGGTGAACGTGAAGATGGAGAGTGAAGAACGAAAACGGGAAGAGAGAAGCGCATGTTCCACGGATGAGGATTATGAAGTGTTGACGTTGGGTCTGGAAGTGAATTGAAAGCAGAGTGCTTATAGAGAGTGGAGAGATTCGAAGCTTTAAGGCTTTTCAAGGCAGGAATTGGTGCCGCAGTTTTTTTAGATAAGTTCCATTCACGGGGAAAAGTTGAGATTCGATGGAGAAAGGATTATGCGCTCCCTGTTCCTAGGGTTACCACATTCTGATGGGTGGAAACGGGGATTTATCTATTTCTGATGCGGATAAAACCGAGAGGAAACCGAGATGTTGCCTTAAAACTTAGTCTGAGTTAATTTAATGTGCTTGTATGACGCTATACCTGTGCACCGTCTTACTTTTTTGGAAATTTACGTTCAAATGATTGCTATAAACGACATCTTCGTATCTTACATTACATTCTTCCTCCAATTTTTTTCATCTAACCGGAACAGCAGAAAAACTTACTGAGACCATGAGTTAAAACCAGGACAGTTGCGGTAAAAACAAGAGGCATGGTAATCCAATTATCTATACAATTTATGACGATTATGCTTGCACGCTGATGTATAAAACGTAGAAGTCACGTATCCGTCATCTTCGAGATTCAGGTTTTAAATTCCACAACTACGTATTACAACAATACTACAAGGTATAAAGTGAAATAGCATCAACATAGCTTTTAATAAATCGTATTGATGCTGATCCAAGGAAATAGAAAATTCATGCGCGCATTATATATGTTTATCAGAACGATTTTTGCAAAATAATGCATTAATGTACGGTATTATGTTAATTCAATTAATAGCTAACTGAAGCTCCGTTAGTTGCAATCGCCACCTGACTTACATCGGTAGCATTGTTTAGTAACTAATTAAATAATAACCGATGACAGCAGTGATAACAGAAGCAATAATGATGATAGTGATCTACAATGAAACACTGGCGAAAGTAGAGCTGCTAAGAAGTGTTGGAATTACTATTATGCACACTAATTGTCTAAGGGCAATTATAGTAATAATATTACAATAATTGTAATACAAAACATAGCCTTCAAACAGTTACCGAAAGACATTCAACTGTCGCTCATTAAAAGCAATATTTACTTCCCATTGTCGCGCGCGTTAGCTTGTTGAGACTTTTCCCTATTGGATACACGCAACAATGGTATGCGACAATATCTCTTTGTTTAATTTTCGTTTGAAACCATCCCGACAGAGGTAAACATAGAGTCCAGGAATTATTTACTCCTAATATAGAATTAGCTGTTCTTTCTCTAACCTATTAATCTTATAATGTGTATCATTTTAATGATGTTTTGAATGATCAACTTTAAGAGTATTTGCAAATAAGAATTTTTACCATATCAGCTGAAGCACTTTTCGGTTAATTTATGTTCCTTGCCTTCATTGCGTGGTAACGAATTTATATGAGCTAATAACCAACAATTGGCCTTTAATAATCAACAATCACTGGGGAATTGAGATATAATTAGCAATCAAAGATCAATTTGACCGGAAAGACTCAGTAATGATTAAGCAATGATTGTAAGTTAACAGAAGCAAAGGCAGCGTAGACAATTTTACGTGAAATACCGTGCAATCACGTTTGGATGTGAGAAAATAATGAAATAAAGCAGAACGACGAAGATGGTTAGTGATATTGTGCTCGAAAGGTAGATGAAGAATGAGGAAAAGCTTGGCGAATGAAATGCAGCGGAGATGAACGTAACGTTTGTGTGTGAATAGACGTGAGGATGCCTGGTGCTAATGATTTATGATGCGATAGGAAAGCACGGATAATCGAGAATATCAGTCGCCATTAGCGTGCTTATTCCGCACGGAAACAGCGTGATCGATAAATGCATAATCAATAAAGATTCGAAGGCACACGAAAAATACAAAAATCTTCGAAAAGTGACAGTGCGAAACGAAAGGTGGGCTGGGTGGCTCCCTCCGTCATCAAATTAGCGGCATCACCACTCAGAAACAGTTGAAAGCGTCGATGCGAAGCGGTCCTTCAAAACAATACAGAATCAAACGATATTTTTTCGGCCGATGAGACGCGTTCCTTTGACAAATACCACCGATTCGAAAGTCTCTCCACCGCCTGTTATATTCGAGACGTAACCTAGCAACGACAGACAATGGGGTGGAGGGATTGCAAAAAGCCGGAAGGGGAATAAAAGAGGCCATTTCAATGACGCCAGAAGGAATTGCGAGGGTTTTTTTTTTAACTCAAGTACCTATGGTTCGCGCGCAAATAGGTGAGAAGGATTTCATTTCATATCCCCCCCAACTGCGGTAACTAAACGTCGGGGGGTGGGGAGGCCTCTTTTGAAGCTGTTCAAAATAATGTACAAGCCGAGAGCGGCGAAAACAGATGAATAATTAGCAGCGCACGTTGGGAACAGCTGTCGGGGAAAAGTTTTTCCAGCGGTCTGAATGACGGGAGGGAGGAATCGACGTTGTATTACGCCTGGGACGGAAAAAAAACTGTACAAAATATATTTTCGTGCTTGTGAGTACGCTCACGGATAAGTGAAAAACGTCTAGCGTCCACCGATCCTGACGCAATGTCGGCGTGAGTTAAAGGATTAATGGATAAACAGGGGGATATGCGAGGAGGGCGTGAAACCTATACGATTTGCGATTTTTCTTGATAAATTCAGACAACCGTGAAGCTTGCGATGTATAGAATAACATAAGGAGTACAACTTATGTTAGAAATCTGTCTAGATCTTGTTACCAACTGGGTTGTTTCCAATGAAAGCGAAGGGTTGAGTGTACGTTTCAAAAGAGAATACCATAGTTACCACTGTTATTTACGCTGCATAATTATTATTATTATTGTGCTGTTCCATATTACGCCGCATTGTTTTTGAATAGGGTATTGTTACCAAAATCATAGTTGTAAAGGTTGTGTTCCGACTGTTATTTACGCTAGTTGTTTGTTGATATTATTGTTGTGCTCTACAACAAATTGCATTGTTGTTAAATAGGATATCGTTATAAGAATATTGTTGTGGAAAGTGTGCTCCCACTGTTATTTACGCTGCATAATTATTATTATCATTCTGTTCCATATTACATCGCATTGTTGTTGAATAGGGTATTATTTCCTAAAATATTGTTGCGGGAGGTTTGTTCCACCTGTTATTTACGCTTCTTGTTTACTATTGTAGTAATTCTTATTATTATAACATTCCTTGTTATATTGTGTTGTTGCTGAATGTGATACTGTTGGTCACATCGTTACCGGAAGCATTATAGTGAAAGTTTGCTTCAATGATTCAAACATATAAACATTAAAGTTACTGAGAGGACGTTCTTTTGTCAGGGAAACCGTTATAACCAATAGCAGTGGTACATGTACGGGCCAAGTTAACCCTCGGCAAATGTACATGTAGCGTCACTATAATATAAGTAATTATCTCAAGAAAGAAAAAGAAAATTTTCGAATTGCGAGATTTTTTCGCGAAATATAACGAGATATTTCGATTAACTCTAGGTGACTGTACCCGAACAGGTACGTATATAATACAAAGTGATACTACAAAAACTAATATAATACATAGAACGATACTAAAAAATTAAATGAAACCCCTAAAGAATTACAAAGCATGATTTTTACTGGCACCAAATAATCCACTGCTTCAGAAGATGATTATCTTCAATCCTGTGCCATCAGTAGGAATTTCTGGGACCATTATGAGAAACAGTGTTCACACGGCAGAAATGATCATAAATTTAACTTTCAATCGCATTCAACCACGCAACGTACAATAAAATCAATACTATTGACGGTGGATAGATAATTTTGGATAAACGTTAATCTACCCAACAAAGAAAATCCCTGTCCACACTTTTCAATATCAACAGAGAAATACTTGACATAAACCTGCAAAAGACTGAAAAAAAAAGAAAACAACGCATCTACATCTGCATAAATACTCTGCAAACCGCCTTTCGGCGTGAGGCAGGGGGTGTAAACCAAGCGTTCGGGTTACCTCTTTAGCTAATTGTTGTCGCGTATCGTTCGCGGCAAGAGTGTCCAGGAACAGTTCACCGGAAACGAATATGCAGCGTAAACTACAATAGAAAAAGACCCACGTCAACTAAGCCATGAGCAATACCACTTCATAATTACTACTCCCGAAGGAAATGAACAAGGCAACAAGGATCGCCGCACAATGTAATTAACTAGCAACGCAACCACCATGAAAAAAACCTGGAAACTAACAACGAAAGAATCCGACAGACGGGAAAAACGACAGTTTTTTAACAGGTCAAATTCTTCGCGACCAAAAAAAAACCGCGAAAATATTTTTTTAAACAGGAACATCTGCAACAAAGGCCCCTGCCGCTTAATTGGGCCGAGCAGACTCGCGGATTGCATTTCAAAAGCCCGCGCGTAACCATGGCAACGGCGCCAGCGAAACCTTTCACCGCGTCCGAAATTGTAATTAAACAAACACTTTAAAATTCGAGAGACCGCTCTCTTTTGTTCCTGCAAGAGTTTGCCGAAACGAAAAAATTTTCATGGTCTGGCCTTTTCGCGTTTTTTGTGCTCTCGATTGTCATTTTTTTGTCGCCGCGTTTGTTGTTTTTCGTCATTGTTGGACAGGTTTCGTTCTCATTGTCCGCGGAATTGAATGCGGATCACGGATTCGCGGGGCGAGTCCGCCTCGTGTCAAAATGAGAGACGGCCGTCGAGGACGAGAGGAATACAGAGAGAAAAAGAGATAAAGCTGATGAAAGGGGGGGTAATGAGGAGGAGAAAGAGGGAACACGTCGACAAAATTGAGAATAAAAGAGATGAAGCAGAGGAAAAAAGGAGAAAGAGCATGGGAAACAAGCTGTGAATCAGAGGTGGAATTAAGGGCTGATTGTTGCGTAAATTAGGAAGCGACCTCCCTCCTCGTCCCGTCTACTATCCATCTGATATCAGTAACAAGTCGGAGAAAATCGTTCAAACAAATAATATTATTGCAACTATATCAGAATTCAGGAAATATCAACCTCGGACAATAGAGCAAACTACCTCACTCCTCATCTAGCCTAAAACACCTCATCCCCTCTACAAAGCCAACTAGGAATTTTTGCCTCGAGGGAAAAAAATTTGCCTGGGGAGTACTTCATCGCACGAAAAATTATTGAGTTTACTCAGTCTATATAATTTTAAACCTGGTAATTATAAAGGAACAACAAGTGTGAAAAATAGCGACACGACTGGGACTCGAACCCAGGTCTCCCACTTTCCGGGCAGGTATTCTAACCACTGAACTACCGTGCCGCGTCTCTCTCACACTGTTAAGGGAATGCTTTGTGAGCAAGACTGGCAGTCTCCACATAGTGGCACAACCTGCCGTCCGAGGTCCTCACAGAGGCAGCC
>KZ308435.1:852500-865232 GCA_000376725.2 Ladona fulva | reverse complement strand
GGACAAGTCCTTTTAGGGACTCATTCTTTCCGCGAAAGAGACGCGATAACAATAAGCTAAAGAGGTAACTCAAAGCTCGGAGTTTACACCCTCTACCACACGTCGAAAGGCGACTTGCAGGGTATTTATGTAGGTGTAGAGATTTTCTGCCGGCAATGGAAAAAACTAAACGAAAATCAGCAAATCCTACGACAATTACTTCCATATAGATACCGAGATATATAAACGGTAATTTCTTCCAATATAAGGGATCATCAATTAAGAAATTAACGAAGAATTAACGCAAATTAACGAGGAAAAATGTGTGTAATCTGAGATTTACAAAGCATGTTAACCTATATTGATTGATATTCTAAGATATTCCTCTCGACACTATGATCGATAAATTTCTCTGAATCATCGAGCATATAAAGAAACTTGGCATCTGCATAGATATTTTATTCATGAATCAACCTAGAGCAAACATATCGAGCTTCCTACAAACGATGCCATTTCCGTACCCTGAGGGAGGGCTAACAAATTCAATACGACCCTAAACGATAATCACATTCGTCTGAAATGTCAACGATTTAGCAAAACATAAAGGTAGTACATCGAGACATATAAACTTTCGGAATTTGGAAAAATATCATACAAAGATTCCCTAGTTTATCTTATTCCATAATTAAAACGCAGTCCAATAAATTCATTTACCTTCATACTCAAAAACTTAATCAGGTGTCATGTCACGAATTTCACTAATTTATTTTTCCAATAAATTTTAAAACCTCAACGAAATAAAAAAAAACGGGTGGTATAAACGTTTGTCTTCTTTAGCTAACTTTTTTACGATTCCATATAGCTGATTCAGAGATGTATAAAAAGAGCTCCAGATAACAAACAAAACAATAAATCCACGTGAAAAAAGTAATACGATTCAAAGAAATTGGAGAGGACCCTTTTAACCTAAAAGCTCGCGAATTCGAAATCGATGCAGAAGGGGTACAAAACGATATAGAATTTCCACACCGTAAAAACCCAATGCCCTGAAAGTCAGTATAAAAAGCACAGGAGAAGATACTTTTTCCATCAAACGCGAGCATTTCACGATGTTGGGCTTCCCTTTGACGATCCATTTTCGCGCTGAAGAAATAGCAAGCTATAAAATTCCCTAGGCGAAAAAAAAATGGAAGTGTTGTTAGTTGTTCCCTTTGGTGCGACTTTGTGGAATTTCTTGACGAGTTCTTTTCATTGGTGTGGAAAAAATATGAGCGTCGCTTAGGAGAACACATTTCAACCTACGACCACCTTGAGAGGAACGTGTAACTCTGGGGGCATAATCTACAACCAGCTAATGACGATAAAATACCCGTTCTCTGGCTAAGATTTCCATTTTTGGGGAATCATACAGTTGTAACGTAATGCGATAAGTGGAGCAATGATGATGATGGCGATGATGATGATGATCAAAATAATAATAATAATAACAACAACAACACCAACGACAATAATGATGATGACGACGGTGATATAACAATGACAATAATGATAATGATGACGAAGATAAGAATACGTCTTTATTTAAGGGCGAGATGAAGACTTATTAGTGTTTTAATTACGCTTATGATAAGGTAATAGGGAAGTAACTTTTCTCTACATCGGGCGCATTTATCGATGTAAACGGTCGGTCGATTTATCAAAATTGATCGACTTATCAAAATTATTCGATGTATTATTACTATTACTATTCCAAGATGTTCGTCATTTATCAAAAACAAGGATCGGTTTTCCAGAACCCTACTACACGTCAAATATCCAGATAAAACTCATTCAAATGCCATTAAAATATGGTACTTAAAATGTATTCAGTTATAATGTCAACAAAAATTCATCATTAATAAAATGGATAGTCACAAAAGAAGTTTAAAATTGTCGATCTTCAGCTGAAGGCGTTGCTAATCAAAGACTGCGTCGTTACCCGAGATATTTTTTTATCACAGCCACCCGTCGTAACCAAGCACGTCGTTAACCAAGGTTCACTGTATCAGGTGACCCTTGAGATGAGATTCCCACTTTGCAAATCCATGAGCTCTCGTTAAATTCAAGAAATATTTAATCATCACATTTATCCTCGGTAAGAATTCCCTATATTCAACGAATTTGTATTATTCAGTAGATAATTTCCGTTCTTCCTAGATCCACTTCTTCTACCTCTAGAATAAATTGAACCTCCCATTCACGAAGGAGACAAAGACCTTAGCTAAATAACCCACCGAGAAAGAAGTAGGTCCCGCATGCATTCCAGCCATCAGCATCTCTCTAACCTCATTTAAATGTCCTCAACACACTCCTCAAAGATCAAGCGCACCTTTGGACCCGTCGCTCCCAGTTTGGGAATCGCAACAATACCATTTTACTCCGGAAGCGCGCGCCCTCTAGCGTCTTGCGAAATTAGACCATCAATCTTTCTCTTTTACTTACTTCCCCACTTTTTTTCGCGTCTTTTCTCTCTTTTGCTCGCGGAAAAAAGCGTACGTAAGATCCTCGTTGAGTCTAAATGGTCCTTCCATCGATTAATCATTAAATTCTCGAGATGGGTCCTCTGTAGAGCCTTGTTTACGGGATCCTTAGCGTCAGATGTATCGCTAATGGCAAATCGATATTTACCAGGCGGGCGATTAATGGCAGGATATCAAAATCGGTATATTCCACCCACTTACTGGCAAAGGCCTTTAAAACTGACGATATAGGGGTCTTGAGGTTAAATAACAAGCCGCTGTGCTATGTTAATGGGGCGTTCCCCCAAGTTTTCGATCGATAGAAATTACTTAAGATTAATTGTCGCCGAAAGCTTTCCTCATTGCGTTTACTTACGGAACTGAATGGCTATTTACCTGTTATGGCAGCTATAAACTAGGAAACTGACGTTGGTTCGGTAATACATGGCAGTGGTGCCAGAGTGTAACTTGTACTGAAATAATTTTAGGGAAAGCGATGATTTTACGCGAAAATCTTCGAATTTTCTCCAATGAATATCCTAAGCCCAAGAAGATTCTCAGGCATTTAAAATTTTTATCCGAATATTTTTTAGTTAATTTGGTTTAATAGCTAACAACTGTAGTTTCACATATAATTTCATTCACCCGGTTCTGGTAGTATCGTAACATTGTCGGGGTAGGGCGATATTTTCGTCATGGTTACCACGTTAAAATTGGAGAGGGAAATATCTTCATAGTAACGGTGGTAACATCATAGCGATTATTCTTTTCACATACACCGTTATACTCTCATAAATCACGGATGATGTTTATGCCTGATTGAGGAAAAATACGTTTAACTGCTATTTTTGTAATTTCCTTACTTCTAGAAAAATGAAAGTTGCTCAAACACTCAAAATCAAATTTTTCGCTATGATAAACTGCTTTAATTCTGGAAAAGAAATCTGAGCTAAATCTGAGCAATATTTTAACATATCCTATCTGAAAAAATTACTACAAAACCCGAAATTGCTATCTTATGAGCAAAATAGAATGTGTAACTTGCTGATAATTACAAATATCGCATAATATGTATGTACTTCATAAATATATTATAATTATAATCTAGCTATTTTTGTATTGTATGCTGCGGTATTAAACAAAAAATATCCTCCATTTAAAAATCAGTCCGTTCTTGAAAAACGAAAGCTGAAGTAATTGAGATGAAAAAGATTCCTTCGATATAATGGGCGAAATAAAATTTGAGAACAGCAATTTAATCGAATTTGAATATTGGTTCGCTAAATTGAGATAGCTGCGACGAAATAAATATCTACAACACAATATTGATGGACGTTTTCCAAAGTATTCCATCGTTAGAAATAATTTCACTTCACCTCTCATCTAAGTTCTCACTCGATTTCCTTACGGAATTAAGAGTAAATTCACTCATGCATGTCAAAGATCGAGCCGAAGCATGGAATGTCTTTCTAATCAACACCGCGATTTAGCAAGACCGTAAAATGCATGGAATGCAATAAAGAATTTGCGTTATCTGCTTCACAGATTATGAGTATGAATGGGATCAAGTCTTCCGCTTGCACAATTTGTATCCAAGCGGATGTGATATGCAAAACACGGTTGCTAAAGAAGCGTATCGGATCTTTCATTGAATTCCGTCATAAACATCATAAATTACAGAGCTGAATGAAATTGGAATAAAATTCGAATTATATTCGTCTAAATGCTTCGTCGATATGGGAGTTTCAGTACATTACGTTGTATACACTACACAGATTACCTAGTATAACAATAAAACTTCGGTTATGTACATTGTCAACGATACCGATTGTTAATTATGATTATGCTTATTATAAACGAAATGACTCATTATTAATTAAAACTGAAAACTAATCAACAATTGGAACTCGCACAACAACAGGTCTATTATACTTATAAAATCTTAACGATGAATAACTGTACTCACAAAAAATGTAGATGGCCGAATTAAAGCGCCTCTATCGATTCAACTTACCTGAAAAGAAAAAGACAAAATTATAGTATCATATAATATAGTCATATTATGATTATAACCTAATTATATTAATATAATTATGATACATAAGATTAAAACTGAAAATTCTAGTTCAATTCTCATTCAATTTAACGTTCGATAAAGCACTGAAAGGATTCAAAGCCTTGAATTCGTTCTACTCTTTGCAATATTTATACATTACACTTATCCCCATAGATACAAGCAAATCTTCGCTAATTTTTTGGTCTCTAGAATATCTAAGAGGGTAGCGCGTTCAATTTATATGAAAGAGGTCCCGGGTTCGATTCCTGATGGGGACCGATATGTGCGGAATGAACTCAGCTGTTGATTCCTCTTCTAAGTAAACAACTACTACCTCGCAAGATTATTCTAGAAATAAAAAATGTTTTCATACGAACATACATTGTGTCTGTACTTTGTCATATTCATAATGCAACTATCCGTTCGACCAATATAAATGCTCTTACAACTTGACACACAGATCAAGTAGATATTGATATCATAGTTATATTTCGTTTCATACGTAATACTTAAAACCATTAAGCGCATTAAATACAAACGTAATAGGAATAATTTTCAAGAATACGCATCGAAAATTTCGGTAGATTTGCTTAATTAATCAATTTTTAATTAATTCTCACTTGAGGGGGATGTGAATTATTCTAGAGACAAAAGAAAGTCGAAAAAAGTCGGTTGTATGTCATAAATAAGATGCTAAGTAGAAGAGATGCACTCAGCTATGAGAAAAGAGGGGAATTGGATGATTAGACTGATGTTTGTATGAATGTTTCTGAAGCGAAAGGTGTAACCAAGTGAATAACTAAATAAATAACGTCTATATTTTAAGGTATAGGAAACTGTAGCGAAATACTATGAATTAACAATGCTATAAACGCGCTGTACATGAAAAGTAATATGCAGAGTATTTTATTACCATTTTTTATATTTACTATGTGAAACTATTTCAAAATTTGTTTCGCTACCATGGATGCCCAAAGAACATTGTTTGAACTATTCCGCGACCTGGCGATTTGATTCTATCCTAGAAACCGGCAGTCTATGTTTTTCTTTCCTTTGAAGGTACTCAATTTTTTGTTTACAGTTTATAAAAAGTATTCGAATGTTGAAAAGATATTATGTTAATCACTGAAAAATTCTATGATTTAATCCTGCAATAAATACATCAACTACCTCGGAATTGACTTTAATAAAGCATACTTAAAAAACACTATTTAGGGCTTCAAGCGGATTCATTTTACCAAATCGCCCGCGTAAAATTGAGTACTTTTCACCCTCCCACACATAAAAAAAAAGAACTCATAGCCTCGTAATGCGCAAGACCGTCTTATCTCGAGAGGACGTTCGAAAACAACCGCTCCTTTCACAGAAAAGGTATGGAAACACTTGAGAAACCGACGCAACTCGGAGCTAATCAACAAATCCAAGAAGGAGTTCGTTTCATTTGCTTCTCTCCCATCCTTTTTTTCTAATCCCGTCCTCGGATGCACCGAGCGCCTGCGGAGATATGCAAAAGACCTCTTGGCGCCTCTTCATAGACGGATCGGAGGCCTTCTTTGGCACCGCTCCAGCGACTCCGGATGCCAGCGAGTTGCGTAAATAATAAAAAGAAGACGGACGGCGAGGAATTGAAAGAAAAAAGTCGCGGATTACATTTCAAAGAGAGCTCATCGCCATGGAATTCATCGCGGAGCGAAGTCCTTCGATACATGTCAATGTCTCTCGTTGCAAAGTATATTGTTCCCTCCCGCGTGAAAGGCGACTGCATTTACATAAACCCATATTACACACGTATGACGTGAATATTTCCTGACAAATATTTTCCAGCGGAACACCTTAAGATAAGATACGTTCGAAGGTCTCGCAAATTTATTTTTTTTTTTACCTTCTGCGCATGCGCGATTGGCATTCCCCGCGCGCATGCGCAGTGCTATTTTGAGCCTCAAAAGTACAAAGTAAAGGGTCGCATATGATCGGCAAAGATGAAACGCGGGTTAATGTATTTATAGGCTGGCTGTCATCGCCGTCCAATATGTCCCGTGCATACACAACCGCCGTAATATCTTTGTCTGCACGGAAAAAACCTCGAAGGGAAGCTTTCATGTGCGTACGATGCACTGAATGTAAACTTGCATTTTAGACAAATAAAGATAACCCTTCCGCCGGTGGATTTTTTTATGGCTCCATAAACATGTGAATGAATCACGGTGCTTTATCTGCACTTGGAGAAATGGGGAGTGTGATGCGTGCATTCCAATGAGAAATGCAGATGCGTGAGTTATCAAAAATAACACGAATCAAGTCTATAAATAAATGATTTATTTTCGTACCGCGGTGACGAGGCATATCTCAAGAGGAATGAAAGCGATATCCTCCGTGTGCAAAAGGCTGAATATGATTCAGGTTTCCTAACGCATTTTCATTATGCTGGACAATATAAGAAACCATATGGTAGCTCTTCAGCAAAAGTATTGGTACGGATATTGATGTTATATATACGTTTTGCGGATATACAACTAAAAAGACATAAAACTTGTATGCATAGCAAGGGCTAAGATAAGGGGCATTAATGACATTCGTTTTAATGTATTTATCATACAATCCAACTTTCCAAATACAAATGTCTAACTTTATTTCAACACAAATATAATAACCAAATATTTCACATCACTAGCAGTACGCCAAGGCTTCTATTCACCAGTCATAAATGTTCCAGATTCATACTTAAGAATATATTCACAGTATTTAAGCAACTGTGCATGAGAATATGTTTAATTTTATAGTGTTGATAATGCTCCATTTTTATGATAAATATATCTAACACACAATACCCTTCATAACCAAAAGATTCCAGCAATTACTGAAACTACTCCTTCATAGCGTGATTCATTTAGAAATAGTTAATTATAGCCAAAATTTCCAATTGAACTTGGAACAATAAAACTTCAATGGTGAAAATCAATAATAAATGTCCAATTAGCTACGTTTTGCTGTTGACTCTTGGATCTATGAATTATTCAGTTTGGAAGGCGGGTTCGAGCCTCAACCCCTCCATCATCAACTACCGAAATCCCTGAAAATTGAATAAGGCTTACTATGCAAGATGAGGAGTGAGGTAGTTTGCTTCTGCTGCCCTTACTAAACAAGAATGCTTTGATTGAAAAGAGTACTTGAAAGTGCGATATAATGATGTTAAGAATAAAACTTTTCTTAGCATTCGATAAGGAGCGACCAAAATGTACACTATTATTCAGCATCACTCAGTTGCTTTCGTCTGCTTGCAGCCATGAGTTAGGCTGACACAAAAGTGAATGAAGGATACATTTTCTCTCTCCTTAACCAAGAGAGATATTCAGCTCTTGAATACCTCAAAAGAAAGCAATAGTTGGATTTGAGTGCTAAATTATTCTACTTCAACTTCCATCGAAGCTTTGGAACAGTGACGCTGTGATTTATAGATGGAAAGTGATAGCAGTACTAAAATAATCCAGTAATGTATCGATAGACCCTCGGCAGAGACTACAAATCGAAGATCAAGGAACACCCAAATCCTTTTAAAAAAATCCCCGCACCCCATTTCACGGAATATCCCCATTCAAATTCCCGCTAAAAGGGTCAAATGGGACGTTAAATGGGAAGAAGAGACTAAAAGGATGCTGTAAGCATTCGGAAGGAAAAATGTCGAAAGCTAAACAAGGGGGAAGGTTACATTACGGAGGGGATGGTATGATACGTGGGTGTTCCTTTACGAAAGAGGAAAAAGGTGAGTTCTAAGGGTGAAAGTGGATAAGTAAAGTTTACGAGAGGGTATTAGCCAATGAAAAGAGATTTCGGATTTCTTTTCGAAAATGACACGTCGTCCCGCCTCCTTTATAAGCAAAGGCTGTGCCTCTTTCTTTTATGGCCGAATTTCGTTGCATACAAAGCGAGCTTCCACCACGCTATCTAACGATACATCTTCCTTCTTTTGAGTCCCATATTCTTTCAAGGGTGCTTAAACCCATAAGGACTTGATTCAAGAAGCTGTTCTCATTTGCTTAAACGAATTATTTTTGGAGAGGGGGTGCGGGTTAATGGATATTAAAATCTTGCAAATATTGACGGTAATATCAAAGATAACATAAGCGCTTAAAAGTTTCATCGTCAAGATTTTTTTCCCAAGACATTGTGGTACCATAACTAATCACAGTAAAGGAAAGGATGCTAAGACTTCATATAATAGTTTGCGTCAAGGAAGAAAATTACAGTAACTCAAGTACTGTTGTGGATTTTTTTCATAAAGTTAAGCTATTGAGTGTTATAGCTCTTATAAGGCTCTCTCTAAGACTTACTTCTCTCAAGGATAAACAGAAGTGAATAATAGCGACCTTAGTGGGACTCGAGCCCAGGTCTCCAACTTTTCGGGCAGATATTCCAACCACTGAACTACCATGCCGCAACTCTTCCAAACTGTTTTGGAAATGCTCAATGTGCAAAGTGAATTATCCTTTCCCTTAGGTACTTCTCTATTTATGCATTCTCTAACATCAAGCACCTGTTCCATGCATTAGTCATTCTTTACCTAACTAAGTTTGGACAAAAATAAGATTGCTAAGTCATTCGCAACATAAGAATACCTCAATCAAGAAAATATATTCTACACTTTTCCCAATTGTACGCTTTTACAACCATTTTGAAATAATCACCCCATCGTTTTATATATGGATGCAAAACTTAAATTCATTCGATACCTCACTGAGTCATTCACACAGTTTTCGGAAATTATAAAATAATATTCATAATAATGAAGAAATAAGGCAAAAACTTTGTAATTACTTTGTAAAGTAAACTTTGTAATATTTTGCCTTATTTCTTCATGTCTATCCACGAAGTACGGCAAGAGATGATTGATTATATTCATCATAATAATAAATTAATTTATGATGAATAAATAAATGAATGAAAGGAAGTGTAAGGAAAAAATAATAGAAAACCCTCCTTAGAAACCGTATCATGTAATATTAACATGTATAATATTCGACAGTTTAAATTTCTCAGCGGCAACGATGAGAAAGTACATCAGCAATAATAATAATAATGACAATAATAATAGTAATAATGAAAATAAATACATATTCGCACATTTTTACATAAAACATAATTGACTACATGACGCATTTTCCCAACTCAGTAGCGGAGTGGTTAGTGCTCTAGATTCCCAATATTGAGATCCCGGGTTCGATTCCCGACTAACCGGGTTTTCCCGGGATGGGGCATGGACGTTCATGTATGTCGTTTGTAATAGTCCAAATGATTTTTTAATTATATATAGGCTTTTTTCCCTCTATGGAGATCTTAATTACAGTAATTAAATCAAAAATAAGTTAAAATTAAATTTAATAAGAATTCATAGATATATTGTATTTTCCCATCTACCTTCCTTCCTGTGAATATATCCTTGTCGAAAGATATGAAATTTTCCACAAGAAAAGAAAACAACAGAAAACACAAGTGAAACGTTTAAAAGGTCTACACATCTACAGCCTTAGCCCTAAAGAAATTCCATATTACTTCAGCTCAACCTTCTTTCAATACACATCGTACTTATTTTTGCCAATCACACCTTTCCCTGCAGAGTTTCTTCTCCTATTGGGAATTGTAATTCTCAGCGAATAGCCCCATAAACGTGATAAAAATATAGGAGTTTCGCAGACCGTTCATCACAGTCATTAACAGGGCTATATTAATCACTGCTGACTCGAACAGATTTACCACGTCCTAAAGACTCAGGAAGGTTTCAGAGAGGTTCCGCCCTTCAAGAAGAGGTCCTAAAATTACATCGCTTCGGTTTGGAGAGTTGGGAAGAAGTTGTGGCTTATTTTGCGTTTATTTATTGAAAGCAGAAGGGGGATATATGTACAGGGTAACAGAGATCTGTAGATATAAAGCAAAGGGTAAAAGTCTATCGGTAGTGTAGGAAAATAAAAACACAGAAATCAACTTTTACCCAAATAGCTAGATCCTGTTTTGACAATTTTGGTAGTAATGGTGGGATATGAATTTGAGACTAGTTTTCAAGAAGGAGAATCGTTAAATGAGGATAAGTAATCCTTGTTTCCTGACGAAAGTTTGATTCTCGTATTTTTTCTTTTTAGTTGGGGAATTTCAAAAAGTTACCGCCACTTCAATAGAGTTTCTATCCACGCTGACTCAAAAACTCTTGCGAAACGTGTAAATTGTAACAAAAGAAAAATATTTACAAAGAATGGATTGTTAGTGTGAGGATAAAGTCCATAGCAAATGTTCCCTGGAAAGAAAAGGACCTTTCCTGGTGGAAATGCTAACGTGGTGGCTTCACAAAGTTTAACAAGGGATCCAAATTGCGAAACACTTCATCTCTTGTTTTCCTCGGAAAATTAATAACATGCATACGTACTGCATTGCACCTTATTACGCAGATTATTCTCTCGAAACGTTGATGTTAAGAGAAAATGAGTCTAATGTTAGACACAAACAAACATCAACTTAAACACATTCAAAACAACGCGTCTTACGCAACCAATGCGCAATTGTCTCGGCCAACAATGCGGATTTTAATTCGTATTCCATTACTAGCTTTGTCATCATTGTTCAGACGGCAACAGAACGGTAACGTGATAATTGATGTAATGAGAGACTAATTGTTGCGCCCATGTTCGGCGATTGTAAATTTACAAGTCCTATTTGAAAGCTTCCGCTGTAATTTCAAATTAAAATAAAACATAGTGATACCATCATTGTTACGATTACCATAATTGTACCACTGTCGGTAGCATTGTTACAAGTATATAATGATAAAAACCTTAAGTACTTCTTGTTTATTACAATGCGACGTATCGACGTAAGTCTATGCTGTCAAAAGAGAGCGTCTTTTTTGAACACCTAGAGTATATAACTTCCGCCATATTGAAACCAAACTTCACACAAAATGGCCGACAAACCTTGGACTAATACTTTTTTCAGCGATACATTTCGCGGTGTGTACTAAGGCTAACGCTTGAATCGATCGAACAAAAGAAGGCAGTTTCGGAAAATTCACGCTCGAGGTTTTTGCGCGCACGTCTTGTGTTTTTTTTTACGAGGCCATCAAGGGTATAAAAAGATCGCCTTTTTCAAAACCAACTGCGAAAAAAGGTGGACGGCGCGTGCTCGAGCGATTTCCATGCGAGCACAATGCTCTCCGTACAAGTCGAGGGATGATGGCCCATTAAAAAGTAATGCGTCCAAACAATTCAAAATAAAGGTTAGCTAAGCCCTTCGCGTTTAAATTTAAAGGAGGAGAAAGAGAAGGAAACGCTTTATGGTTCCCGGATGTTTTCCCAAGATAAAGGCTTGAGGCTGGCGAAAATATCTCACCTATAATTGTTTGAGAACTCGCCTTGGAAAAGATGGACGATTTACTGCGAGGATTCGACATTTGAAATACTTTCTGATATGTCTATGTGAGTACCCTGCAAGCCGCCTTTCGGCGTGTGGCAGGGGGTGCATGCACAATTACTATATTTCGTTAATCGATTATTTCCGCGTATCGTTCGCGGAAAAAATGAGTTCTTGAATCGACTGGTTCACCAAAGAAAGTTGTGGAAATATATAGGGAACTCGAAGTAAAAACATAAACATTGTCGAAATGGTCAATGGAAAATGGTAAAAACGGAAATGGTTGCATTCAGTCAGAGCCTTTGATGGCTTTCCTTGTGATATTGCGGCTTTTGAGCTGTTAGCAATAATTAATAAACTACGGATATTCCTATGAATTTGTGGCAGAGTAAAACCCATGAAAAATTAATAAAAATAATGCACTGTAAAAACTTCTGATAAAAATACGTTAATAATAATTCATCGTGACTCTCGTAGTTGCAATATGCAGAAATAAACACAAGAATATAAATGAGTATGCATAATACTTATACGTAGAAACACAACAATCGTAGACGATGCAGTCCTATTATGTTAAAATGAATAAAGTGCTACCGGATAGCCAAGTGGGCAACGCGTTCGACTATGATGAAAGCGGTTCCGGGTACGATTCCCGGTGGGGGCCTACGTGCGAAATGACCTCAGCTGTCGAAACACTTTTAACGATATTACAACTAATAAAATATAATGTATTTTTTAATACGAAAATATAATAATAAATTTATAAACTGTATACAATATTTAAAATAAAATAAACATGAAACTAAT
>KZ308435.1:796913-852477 GCA_000376725.2 Ladona fulva | reverse complement strand
ATACACATCAATGAGGCCCAATTTATCCATGACTTTTAATCCGTGGCTCAAGAGGAAACTGAAACGCTGTTTACCTATGAAAAAACCACAGGTAATATTTGATAAAAATACGTGCGATTAATTTTGGGTCAGTGAACGAAATACATTACTCACGCACCGAATACAAAAACAAACTCAATAAAATTACAAAATGCTTAGTGAAGTTTTGATCGATGCCCTATTTGAGATTTCCATGAAAAATGCTGCATTTGAGACAAAGAAAAAACTATTACTGTAAGCGTTGCAGCGAAACCTACATTTACGAATGAGTTATTACCTCCTAATATACAGTGATATAATACAGGTAACGAAAATTCAAATTTACATTTGACCTGCACGATTCCAACGATTTGCTGCATGGATTGATCGCTTGAAGATTACCACAATCTCAAAGGAGGTTATTTCGTCTGAGTACATCCATATCAAAAGCATCCCTGTACCTTTTCGAAAAGTAACTATCTTCACCTGTGGTATTAGCAAGATTTCTTAGCGCCTCGCGAGACATACAATAAGACTGACGCCAAAGAAAATTGTTTACTTCTTTTGAGATATGATATCGGCGATTCGCAGGTATATATTCAAGATAAAGAGGTCGTCGGCTCTTTCGCAAATTCAAGGACGAGCATTTCGACTCATCTTTGGACAGAAATATTTACACTTTTGCAATCACAATATAAACTTGAGTTTGCTGACTGCATAAGCCCAAATGGTGCATATTCATGTATATGTTTGACGGGATGCGAAATAAAATATTTATATAAAACAAACAAGGCACAAATATTGCGAAAAACATGTGAGGTCAGTGCAGATAGCTAGCCTCCTGGGACCTATAACATTCACATCAAACAGAAACCACTGAAAATGTTTCTATCAATACAAGAAAAGATAACAAACACGACCAGCTGGTCCATTATTAGATCAATGGTAAATATCTACAAGTAATTGTTGTAAAAACAATTTATTTCAATTGTTACGGTTTTGCTCTGAAACGGTATTATCTTCTAGAGAACGGAAATAGAAAACTATGGCAACCATGCTCTACAAAAAGCTCGTATTGTTGTAAGTTGAATGACAGAAACGCGTTTCTTTTTTTTTTAAAGAATATTCTCATTATTTTCTTAAGAAATCCGCGATGTAGATTCTGAAGCTGGAAAACAAATTTTTCGGACATTTTACAAACAGTTCATTTCCAGAAAAACACAAACAGTAATGCTGAAATACAATTTCTTATGCTGGATAAACATAAATATTTTGAGAAAACAGTCTTAAATTACACCCAAGAGTAATGGAAAAGATCTTCCACATAAAATAAATAGTGTCTCACGACCGTGTAATTCACCGTAACCTCCCTGTTGAAGAGAAATTTCCTTTCATCTCGGATTTTCTGTGATTCATAGCACTGAAAGATGTGTTCCTTGGGTCGCGTTTGCTTTTCATACATAATAATTCAACGTCAGTCAAGATAAAATATGGTTCTCTTACAATACCTGTATGATAGATGCAGAAGGTGATGAATCACCCATTTAGCCATTATATAACGAATTCCCCAGCTCATTCATTAACGCAGTCATTGAATTACCTTCAATGCTGTAGCATAGATTTTCAAGACAGCTTCACATTTTCTACATGTACACAGAAAATCATTCCTCCTTTATTCTATCAGTAAAAGATGGCACTTTCTGATTAAGAATGCCACGTGATGCCAACTACAGATAACAGCATTCGAAAATATTAACTTCGGAGGACGTTATATCACTTCAAGATACAATAAGCTTATTTGTTTCCACATAGAGAAAAAAACTACCAAAATATATGAGGCTATTTGGTACATCATCAAGCTACGCTTTAATCTTCGAGCTATCATCAGAGCAAATAACCGTCTGCCATTCTGTAGGGCAATTAAGGTTGGCTATTCCTCCAAGAAAATTACATTTCTTATCTCCAAACATCGCAACAGGTAAAGAATTTGATACATTGAGCATTTTTTTGCAAAGAACAGCTACAAGATTGGCTATCGCCCTCAAATTATTAAAAATTCAATCGATTTCAAAGTCATTGGTTAAGACGAAAGAAAGTCCAATTTCTGCAAAGCTAACTCGATATAAGCTTCCAATTCTACGTCGATTCTAATTAATAAAAATAGTCCATGCATTAATATTAGCACACGTGCCTTTAATTCGCGGAGAATACTTTATAATGCACACATGATACATTCATAAAGGACGTCAATACGAATACCAATATCTCAAGTATAGAATTTCGTCACAAAAAAAAACAAGTTTTTAAAGAACAGAATTTAAAAAACGACAAAATATAAACGCATCATGTCCCAAAATGGAAATAAAAGAACTTAATCAAAGTGTTGGATATAATAAAAGAATCATATTGGAGTGAAATTTCACAATAAACTTCCTCGATCCATAAAAGGTACATTGGATGTAAAAGTATTTAAAAGTAAATCAAAACAGTTTTCTATTGAAGAGTCCATCTACTCAATGAATGACTACGTAGATTATGCAGATGGCAATAAGAATTGATTTAAATCATGCTAGGCCTTGTTCTTTGGCCAATTAAATTGTATTTCGCTGTTATATCCTTTTATAACTTTATTATTTTGTGTTATATATTCCATCTTGTTGTATTATGCAATGAAAAATGTAAGTTGTAAGTAAGTTGTAAAGTTAAATGTATTGCTTTATTAATGAATCCCTGCAAACTGTACTTTACCTAAGGAAAATAAACTATGCTATACCACTACACCGCCAGAAAGTTAAATATATAAGACGAAGTTCGCAGTAAATTATTCTACATCGTACATTTCTGCCTTTAACAGTTCGGTAACTCCTTCAACAATGAAGGCTTCCAGTCAACAATCACCTCAAAGCGCGCCTGATAGGTGGATGAACAACAATGTAAAGCCAATGGCAACGCAGCGAGCCAACAAACAAGCCTTCGACTGTAAGCGAGCGCTTTTGGACGAGATTAAACATGCATCTTTTTGATTTCAGCCAAGGAATTAAAACGGAATGAGATATCGCGATGTGAGACTCCTGGAGGTAATTAGAGGAAGGAAATTGCAAGGATCGCGAGGTAAGAAAGATACAAACTCGCAAGAGACAGCAATAAAGATTCGTATCAGTCTCGAAGGACTCATCTCGAAGCCAATTCCATACGTACGTCATTCCCCGCTTAATTGCTCCCCATAAAGCCTCCTCCTAAGTCCAGAATCAAGATGGCACTCTGTCAACATGATGTCGGAAAGGGAGTTAAAGGCCTCGGATCAAGAACCCGTGCTGTCTCTCTTTAAGGTAAACAACCGTCTTAAATTCAAGGCGAGTGATAGATTTAATTGATTCGATTTATAAGCGAAATGTTTTCAATTCTCTGAATAAAATGTCGATCTACTGTAAACAAAAATGGTTGAAGGTGTATCTAGTTATGGAACTATTTACAGGGTAGAATGACGAGGTCATCCGACTAAACGCATAGCATACTACAGATAAAATTCAAGCGAAAATATTTTAACTCACGCTCAAAGTTAATAATTAATGAAAACGTGATCGAGAGAATTTTAAGCGGTGTAACACGAAGCTTCGGTGAACCTCAGTAACCCTATTGGAAAGCACTATTAATAAATAATAAGTGATATTTTCTAATCTGATCAACATTGCCAAATATTCACGCTTAAATACGCGGAATAATTTATCACTGGAAATTGGAATTTGCAATGATTCAATGAAAGTATTCCAGTTTTTTAAATTTCATAAATTCGAGCTGGAACCGAAAGGGGCAAAACTTTTAGTGTACCGACGAAGTTAGCCGAGGGAAAATAAATCTGAAAAGTGATGCATAAATACGTGAAAATGTGAAGGAATAGGAAACAAAAATGGACCGAAAAATCTACCATACATAAATTTGATGAGAATCCCGCTATGAAGTGAGACCAACAATGATTTAAGCAATAAAGAAATTTTTCACGGAAAATCCCTTCTCATTTGCAAAATTTTAAAAATTTAAAAGTACGAAAAGACACGCATGGATAAAAGCAATCGCCAAACAAAAAGAATGGTATCGGTCTATCCTTTCCAAATTACATTTATTAGCATTGTATTGTTTCAACCAAACTGTCGAGTAAATCACCTTTGTAGGTCTCTCCTTGTCATCATTGTTGTTTAGTTATTCTTGGTGGCTTGTTTTTGATTGTTGTTAATAGTGAGTTGCTTTTGATTGTGCTATTGAGAACATACTAATTTTCGTTGTTTTCAAACAATTAGAGCATGGTGAAAATCTAAGGCGACAAAGTAAAAAAAAACCGTCGGTGTAAATAAATTATACGAAGGAAATAAAATCGGTCCGCATTAATTGTCGTCAGCATGGATTGTTTAAACCTAATCGTTGCGAGGGTCGTCTTCGTTTGTTTCTCTTAATCATTGTTGTTATTTAGTTATTCGTGTTATGCTTTTTCTGATTGTTGTTATTAGATCGTTACTATTGACAACACAAATTTTTATTTCGTTTTCTAACAATAAAACTCAGTGTAAAATAACTCAGTGAAAATCTAAGACGACGTATTAAGAACTGTTAGCATAAATGAATTATGTAAAAGTATTAAAAATAGGTCCGTATTAATTTTCGTCAGCTAGAGCAAGAGTTTTTTTTTCCTCGTGCAAACTTACTTAATCAATTTTTCTCCTTCAAGAAATAGGTTACCGAAACAAACACTTATGAACCGCTAACACTCAAAAGTTGTGCTCCGATGACATTTCCACATTCCAAAGAATACGGGCAAGTATGAACACATTTCTTCTCGAGAAAACATAACGAGGAAATAAACAAACGAGGGCTTGCGGTGCAAGAGATATCTTTTGCGATAAACACAGTCGCTCCGTAAACAAGAATATGTGCAAAAACCAAAGTTTACGAGAGGAAATAAATTCTCCGCGTAAGACTGCGATGAGAGGAACAATAAACTGCTACGAACAAAGGGAGAAATTATGGGGAAAAGATAAACCGAGGAACGGAGATGAAAAATAAATTTCTTCGTACGCCCGTTTAAAAGAGCATAAAATTCGGAATAATGAGCGCATTCGATACAAATTTGTTTTAAAGCGTCACTGAACGTTCCTTTACAAATTTTAGCCGTATAATATTTTGCACAGCTTCTGTAGAAAAACGTAGTACCTATCCCCAGCGCCGTGAGTGGTGATATTTTGCAATTCTCTTAGAAGTAAATACGTATCTATGGTGATAAGCAGTATAGCCGAAATAAATAAACTAGTACCCATGACAACCGATCCCAAACTAAGTTAAATAATAAGTTTTTATTGAAAATTCCAAATGAATCTCAGCTAGGATATCCCGCACTTGAGACTCACTGTTGGATTTTTAGCGAAAGAATTCTAAAATGTTTTACCCATGCTCTTGGACTATATACCGTCAAATACTGAAAACACCCTTTGAAAACTCAACCCTTCTCTTTTATATAAGGGTTATTTATACTGGTAATGGAGGAAAGATATACTGAATCAATTCTGGCGATATCTGGTGGAACTTCTTCATGATAAGTAAATAAAAACAATCTGACTCCGTCCACAGATCAAATATATTTTCTGTGGACGGAGTAAGATTGTGTTTTTATTTACTAATAATGGAGGAAAGAAACATTGAAATTTGGTTCAATTACGCGCAGAAGTAAATATCTCTTAAATTTGGCACACTTTCTCAAAAAACGTTTTCCTGGCAATAATTGCAACTTATTTTTCATTCTTTCGTTATTATTATTAATCATAATAACTTATTAGTATCTTTAACAACTCAAATGTTTACAAATCGTATCCCTGCCAATAAAAACAATTGTTTTTCATTGTTTCATTGTTACGATCAATAATAATAACTCATCAGTATCTCTTACATCTGAAAATGTTTACAAATCGTTTCCCTGCCAACCCTTTGACCAATGAGAGAGGGGAATAAACAAAAACAGGAAAAGAGCGGAATGGAGCTAAGAGACGACAGAAAGAGCGTGCGAGAGTCATAGTGCTTCATCAATGGCGAGAAGACGAAAATAAAAAGTGAGGAATTCATTCCTGGCAGCAGGGAAAAACACAAACGAAGGAAAAAAGCACGCAGAGCGAGGAGGTCTAAGGTCACGCTTCGCACGGACAAGACGAGAGGACGAACACGGAGATGCTGAAGCAGAGCTTTGATTAAAAGGGGCACTCCCTTAAAAAAAGACGGAATGAAAAGGATAGACAGAAAAGGATATGCAAAGCTGATTCAAAAGTACCTCTCTATGCACGTGAATAGGCATGACGCGAATCGTCGTCATGCTTAAGGGCCGTGGGGACGACTCAATCCGTAATATCCCAGTGGCTATAATAGGTAGTGAAATTCATCAGTGTATTTGCTACTATTTTACCATTCCTACAAGCATATATATGATGAACGGAATGTTTCATATGTTGAAGCATAGAGGTAGAGAGACATTCCTCAGTTTTGCTCATTGCTGTTACGATGTGAAAGCTACTGAGGTATGAGTAATTCTGAATAATTACATTCTTTTCAGTGAGTTCTCATTGAATGCTTCGAAAAAATGCTATACATAGTATTTTGTTCTGTACGTTAGAGTTTTTTCGGTTAACACCATTCAGGCTCGGTGAGGAATGCGAGAGCCTCATTCCTCATACTGCCTAGTAAGCCTCATCCTCTCTCCAAAATTTTTTTAGCCAGTTGAGTACGCGTTTTTTCCCGTGACGATATGAAAGCTAATGAGGTAGGAAATAATTCATCATTTATCACATTCACGCCTCATTGAAAGCTATGAAAAGAATAACTCACAGGGTCATTTTGTAGATCTAACTTATACTTAAATGAATTGCATTCAAAGTTCACTGACTCAGTTACAAGGACAAGGGCAAACTACCTTACTCCTCATCTTGTCTAATAAGCCTCATCCTCTCTTTAAGACTCCTTGTAGCAAATGGAGAAAGAGTTGAGGAGCAACCAGTCACCTAGGTGATGGATTTATCGATCGACTTCTACCCCATATATTTCATGTAAAATTTACTGAAAATAAGTTACGATTGTTTAATGAATGTTAAGTTATTACTTTCTTCAATAAGTTTATAGTCATTAATCTACAATTTTAACATACATTTCAACGATATCTATGCATTTTTATCAAGCCCGAAGCTCAATATATGCAGGAATACAGAGTAGATTCATGTAGCAGAACGTACCACTTTAAAGACGGAACAAAGGTATTCAAGACGTCATTAAACGTGACGTCAATTATGGTCACGCTCGTGACAAAACGGACTCACGCATGCGCCATAACATCACTTCACGGATGATAAATGAAATGTCTACTTCAAGCGTCTTTTTTTATGCTTTAATTATACGCCGAGTGTCACTTCATCTTAAGTAGAGCTCTTATTAAACGGAGCTCTGCTTTGGTGTGAAGGATGTGGGAAAAGGAGAAAACAAAGTATTTTGCAAGGAGTATAAGTACCTAAAATACTAGACTACATTTTGGGTAAATGGCTGTATTTTTATTTTATATATTTTTCCGTATTTATTTCAACAATGGGCCAGACTCTTCAAATAAATAATTATCGTTTCTGACAATGGCCCATTATGATTGCTCATTGTTAATTTTATTTACAGAAGCATTGTTATAAGGAGTTACTACAATTAAATTTCAATTTTTAGAACCTTCTTCATCAACAATAAGATCAAATTCATTAACAAACGGCTCATGGACAGCCAAGTGGGTTGCGCGTTCGCCTGTAGTTAAAGCGGTCCCAGGTTCGATCCTCGGTGGGAGGCAATGTGCGAAATCACCTCATCTGCCGAAGCACTTCCAATAATACTACTAAAACTATTCCTCATTATCGAACACACACCAACCTGGGACGTGGGTTCGAATCCCGGTAGCAACGAATTTTCCTCAATGCTAACCATTCAATATAGCAATAGTGTTTTTAAAAGTACTTCGACGGGTAACGTCAACTCGCAAGTAGGCTCCCACCTGGAATCGATCCCGGGGCCCCTTTCACTGAAGTTGAACGCGTTGCCCACTTGGCTATCCGGGAACCCTGCTAACCATTTCAAAGAGAAACTATTCATTTCATGGAAGCTTTCATCAAAATTATTGCTAAGCAATATTTTTAACATCACAGAAGCTTAATTGTATTACCACATAGTTTTATGCGAGTGTTTGCGCTAACACCTGTCCTAGGCATTATTCGACAAATGGAACTAAGGCTCGACGAATTATCCGATCGAATGCTTGAAATATAAAAGCGATGAGACCTGAGAATAGAGTTACAGTCACAAGTAATAGACTACGATATATTTTCGCTAGTTTCAATAAACGTCAGTTTTTATTTCCAGAGTCTCCGGAAGGTTATTTCATGTCGAACGACCTACTTTCTTTATTTAATACAGCCTGGTACTTTCCACCGCACAATTTATTTCCCGGCGTCCGCTGAATTGCAGCTTAAATTACAGCGCCGAGTTACAAATTGCAAACGTGAGCGAAAATGCAAAATTTAGCTCTTCCGCGCAATTTGCAAAAATTGAATCCCGAAAGCTTTCGAGAATTTTCTTACGCTTCCATATTAATATAACACACAGGAATACGAAAACTCTGAAAAGACACGTCAAAGAAGCGACGTAATACAAAAATGTTAACCTTCGGGAGTTATGCTGGGGCAGGTGTTCCCATCTGCTAATATCAGATGAGGTTAACAGATGCTAATTTTTTTAAAACTCGCAAAATTTCCATGAAGCTTTTCGGATACCAACGAAAACGCAAAAAAATATTTATTTTAGAATATATGAGACCATTATACAGAGGATATGGCCTCGCATAAAGACTCTCGGTTCTATAAAAATAAGTTACGGCAGCGAACACAATTCTGCTAGCCGAAATTGTCCTAGCTTAAACTGTAACGATGTTTTCTCGAGGCATGAAAAATTGTTCAAGGAGTAATTGGTCCAACTATGGCAAACCCTTCCCTAATAGTTACATAAAAATCTAGTTGAGATTTTAAAATTAATGCCAGAGGGAGTATTCTCGACTAACAATTTCAGTGTCCCTAATGACGTAGCTGTAAGTTAATTTAAACGAGTGTTTTTGTAGAATCATAGCAACCGAATTTCAAGTTCTTTCCGTAGCTATGATAATCATCGTAAATGTTGTTATGGTAACGATGGCAGCTGAGTCAATTCTTCTGCGAATAATTTAATGTTATTCTCATTTAATTCACCAAGGATTAACGTCTTTTTCGTCAAATATTTGATTATTTTTTTTCAATAAATTTCGCACTCTTTGAAACCTTAAATTATCAAAATTATAAAAATCTAACCACGAAACAGTAGTATTTAAAGTTTTTTTCTTTTTCAACGAAAAGTCATCACTTCTATGTGTTCAGTTTACGCTGGGGACGAAAAGTCACCAACTTCCCTTCAGATCTTAAGCTGATGTCCTAAATAAACGAACTCTAAGCGTTATTCGCAAGGTGACGCTCCTTTCGCGCTCTTTTGTTCTCCATCGTTGAGAGAGCGCTACCTTCAGCAAGACAAGGTAAGTGAAACGGATGGAAAACGAAAAAAAAGTTTAAAAAAACCCCGCGATAAATAGATCCCCTACTTAAAAAGGACGTCTTCTTTTCTGTTACCCAAGTCCTTCGCGCGACTTCTTTCTTCAAAGCGGAATTTTTTTCATCTTCCACTTCACGGAGAAGCAGGAAATTATACGACTGGGAAAAATGCGGGAAATTCACGAAGACACATTCACGAGTCACACAAACAGGTCGCGAGACCTCGATTCCTTACCGTATTTTTTATTCTTACCCTGTCCTTGAGATAGTGAACCCTTGCTTTTATTTCGATGGAAAAAATGATGGTGCGGTGCAGGAGCATTTCAGGGTAAGGGGTGGACCGGAATTATGACCAAGGCGCTTACTCCTGAACCGTTTGTTTTCTTTGAGGGGAACAATGCGATGAGATATACGGGGGCGTGTGGGTTGGAAGAATACGTTGAATTTTACAATCGAAAATGTTTCGAGTTTCCTCCGTATCATCTGAGAGGAATACGTAATTAATAGAAATCAAATTCACAGAAATTTGCAGCAAATGTATCCATTTTATAGTTTAAATTTCACTGTGCCAAATGCATTGTCTTAAATTCGTTGTACCAAATTCATTCTAAGAAATTAGATGTTCAAGTACATCGTACCACATTAATTTCATATAATTTGTTGCGTCCGTCTGATTTAGATTATACGTCCGGGAAGTGGAAGAACATTGTTCGATTCCAAATCACGTATAACATTTACATCTACATAAATACCCTGCAAGCCTTTCGGCGTGTGGCAGGGGGTGTAAAGAACAAGCGTTTCTGTTACCTCTTTAGCTTATTGATGTCGTGTATCGTTCGCGGAAAGAAAGTCCCTAAAACGACTTTTCCTCGCATTTATTTCTCTTACTTTACGCTCGGATCGGCCGAAGTAGCAGAAGGGGGTCGCATAATACGGATTACGTCTTCCGCAAATGTACTTTCTCTGAACTTATCAATAAATTGCAGCCTAATCTTCTTCCTTTCAAGGATTCCCAACCTGCGTCTAAGAGCATTTGCGTAACGCTTGCTTCTTTATTGAAGCACTTTTTAACAATTCGCCTTGTGCTGCACTTTCTCGAGTTCCCGAGCATTCGTTTCATCCGCTGGGTCCCACATACTCACCGCATATTTCAGTTGTGTCCTGACCATGATTAAATAAAATCACTCTCTAACCTTTTCACGGCATATTCTTTCAATGCACTTTATAAAACAGAAAATTTTGCTTCTGTTTATACCTTTCCTTTTTTTTAGGATCACAGCTCTCCGAGTAAAATTTATTCTAAATCCCTTTCCTGTAATAAACAGAAGTTTTTCTCTTATACTAGACAACGCCGTAGATAAAATACAACAAACTAACTGTATTAAGTGTTGTAACTGTAACCCGGTTCCGTCAGCCTTTTTTCATCTCCGTTTCTCCTTGGGAATTTTCCTAGGTGCACGCCTTATCCTGCCAAGTCACCTTAACCCTTTTCCTTAACTGTATAGATTTAGTTGTTTTCGGGTCTAAAATATTACGTCTTTTGTTTGAGTTATCTAAGTATCGTCCAATCCGCGAATGATTAACCTATTCCGACCGATCTAATGGATGGTTTTATTTTTAAAATGTCATACAAATTTCTACTTCATATCATGCGAGATAAAGAGAAACAAATATTGGCTGAAATTTATCAAGAATAGCGAACCATTATACGTTAAATTATATTACATTACATTGCACATCAATGTAATATAACCCAAGAGCTAAGATTTCCGATGACTACCTACATAAGTAGGCGTTTTTTGGAGAGAGGTTGAGGAAAGAATAAGTAAAATTCTACTTCTACATAGATTTAACGTGTATGTGCATAAATAAGTATTCTACATTTTGGTAGGTTCACGAGCCTTAATATTCCGTATTTAGTGCCATTTCTTTCGCTTCCTGGCAATTTACCCCACCCTTAATGTCATTCTTTGCCTTCCCCTTTGCCTTTTCCTTGTAATGTACCATCAATCCTTTTAAATCTACAAAAAAAGTACTTTCCTACATTATCTGCATCCCAGGAAGTCATTACACGAGCTATTTCAGTCCGCTCTGGGATAAAGCTTGGCCACCTCAACGGTAACCAAGATGCGTAATATGAATGTATAAAGAAAAGGTTTTCTTAATCGCAAAAAAACTCATACCCAGCAGCTGCCATACATTATGATAATGTGCTGAAAATATATACCAAATTTGACTTTTAAAAACCTAATGGAAAGGCAATTTCTACGAAAGCGGTCATTAGGCAGAATGAAAATTGGTTTTTTCGGTAAAATATTGGCATGAAAATGAATAAGGAAAAAGGGTGGAATTAGCTCATTTAAATTTCCAAGCAAAACATTTCAAAGATAAATCCGAAAGTACATACGTTTTAGCCTGATTAACATTCAACCATACAAGGATATTACACTTTCATGCACTGAGAATAGAAAAACGGAGAAATTTAGGGGCAGAAGGAGGCAAATGTATCTATTAAGCATTGCGAAATGACACTCCAATTGGTTGGAGCGAACGTGACGTAATGAGGGTTTCGGCGGCGTTTGAAATGGAAAAATGACGGCCTTCGGGGGATAATCGCGAAAGCACACAGAAATGGATCGCCTCCAGACGTTCCATTAGCCGCGCAAGACGCAAAGAAATTGCTACCTTGATTCGATAATCGGCCGAAAAAAAGCTGCCGTGAAAAGATTTGGCAAATATTGAAGGCTCAGGTGAGTAAATACAGGGATGGGGCGGTTGAGACGTTACTGTGACAGAAATTCTTTCAGACCAGTCTATAAGATACTTTTTCGAGCACCAAAAACACATTATTTTGGAAATATCGTAATAATTCTCACAATCACAAGCGTTCTTTCGGTAGGTTCGTGTACCTTAATATTCCCTATTCAATGCGATTTCTTTCGTTTCTCGTAACTTACTTCACCCTATACGTCATCTAACATTTATTGCTTTTATCTTTCCCTCTATCTTTTCCCTTGCATTCTACACTCAATAACACTCCCCAACAATCACCCTCCTATCAATAGATGAGCAATCCACTTCTTCTACTGACGATTAATTACTTCAATTTAAACCCTCTCCTCTCAAACCATCTCTAGTACCCCTGTTTGTTTTTCTATTGATCCAACTTACTTGCTGATAATTCTCATCGACATAAGATGGTACGAGTGTTTATTAACAACAGACTTAAGTACTCCTACCAAAATATACGTACGTACTATTTAAAACTTTCAAATGATACATATAAGGTTATGATAAACACTATATTACCACTGAATAGCTCAGTTACAATGTCAGCATCGAAGGAAAGAAGGTAAGATCTTCATTGTCCCTTTAGTTTGATTGTTAGATTAAAAGGACAACAATTATGAGTGGTAAGAAATAGGGCGAGTAGTAGAACGGAGATGACAATGTGATAGATAACAATGACCACTTTTAAAGACAGATTGTTGAAGTTCGTTTAATTTCTAAAGTCGACAATTCACAAAATAATAGATCGAAATAATAATCAAAATGCGAATGACAATAACGAGAATTGAACAAGAATTTCCGTGAACAATTAGATAACAACTATCTAAACAAACGAGAAACTGAAAGCGACAATTAAAGCACATTAAGCAATACACCAACTAACAACCAGATTACCACTGGTATCAACAATTAATCTCAACATAGAAAACGAATTGGATAATCCTCAACAATCTATCCCAACCAGCTCTGGAGATGAGATTAAGAAGATTACAAAAAAAATGCAATGAAATTTGCATAACGAGAACGAATCCTTTCACACGCCAGGGTAAGCGTTTCGTGATCAGCGCACCCTATACGATCCTCCTCTTTTCTTCCGTTACCTCGATGCAATCTATCGGACTTTTTTCCCCCCTAGTTTTCGCAAATTTCCTTTATAGTCACGTAGTCTAGCAGAAATTCAATACTCGCTCTTTAGCGATGCCTCGTCGAATCCCCATTTTCTTTTTAATGCGACTTCAGAGGGGAAGAGGGACGGGCTGGCCACGCGCGGGAAATTGCTCTCCTGTAAAAGAAAGTTGTGTATTTTTTCCACTATTTAAAGCTCAATCGCGACCCAGAAACAAAAATGAATGCCCGAGATCGATGCCTTGTGAACGACGAGATTAATCCTCTCTGACGTCACTTTTCCATTCGCGATTGTCTTTTGAGATTCGCGCACCGATATTCAACAAAGAGGTCGCTATAGGCAACAATGCAGCTTTTTTATTTATTTATTATTGCGTTAGTAACAATTCGAGAGCAAAAAGAACTGTAACCCGGTTCCGTCAGCCTTTTTCATCTCCGTTTCTCCTTGGGAATTTTCCTAGGTGCACGCCTTATCCTGCCAAGTCACCTTAACCCTTTTCCTTAACTGTATAGATTTAGTTGTTTTCGGGTCTAAAATATTACGTCTTTTGTTTGAGTTATCTAAGTATCGTCCAATCCGCGAATGATTAACCGATTCCGACCGATCTAATGGATGGTTTTATTTTTAAAATGTCATACAAATTTCTACTTCATATCATGCGAGGTAAAGAGAAACAAATATTGGCTTAAATTTATCAAGAATAGCGAACCATTATACGTTAAATTATATTACATTACATTGCACATCAATGTAATATAACCCAAGAGCTAAGATTTCTGATGACTACGTACATAAGTAGGCGTTTTTTGGAGAGAGGTTGAGGAAAGAATAAGTAAAATTCTACTACTACATAGATTTAACGTGTATGTGCATAAATAAGTATTCTACATTTTGGTAGGTTCACGAGCCTTAATATTCCGTATTTAGTGCCATTTCTTTCGCTTCCTGGCAATTTACCCCACCCTTAATGTCATTCTTTGCCTTCCCCTTTGCCTTTTCCTTGTAATGTACCATCAATCCTTTTAAATCTACAAAAAAAGTACATTCCTACATTATCTGCATCCCAGGAAGTCATTACACGAGCTATTTCAGTCCGCTCTGGGATAAAGCTTGGCCACCTCAACGGTAACCAAGATGCGTAATATGAATGTATAAAGAAAAGGTTTTCTTAATCGCAAAAAAACTCATACCCAGCAGCTGCCATACATTATGATAATGTGCTGAAAATATATACCAAATTTGACTTTTAAAAACCTAATGGAAAGGCAATTTCTACGAAAGCGGTCATTAGGCAGAATGAAAATTGGTTTTTTCGGTAAAATATTGGCATGAAAATGAATAAGGAAAAAGGGTGGAATTAGCTCATTTAAATTTCCAAGCAAAACATTTCAAAGATAAATCCGAAAGTACATACGTTTTAGCCTGATTAACATTCAACCATACAAGGATATTACACTTTCATGCACTGAGAATAGAAAAACGGAGAAATTTAGGGGCAGAAGGAGGCAAATGTATCTATTAAGCATTGCGAAATGACACTCCAATTGGTTGGAGCGAACGTGACGTAATGAGGGTTTCGGCGGCGTTTGAAATGGAAAAATGACGGCCTTCGGGGGATAATCGCGAAAGCACACAGAAATGGATCGCCTCCAGACGTTCCATTAGCCGCGCAAGACGCAAAGAAATTGCTACCTTGATTCGATAATCGGCCGAAAAAAAGCTGCCGTGAAAAGATTTGGCAAATATTGAAGGCTCAGGTGAGTAAATACAGGGATGGGGCGGTTGAGACGTTACTGTGACAGAAATTCTTTCAGACCAGTCTATAAGATACTTTTTCGAGCACCAAAAACACATTATTTTGGAAATATCGTAATAATTCTCACAATCACAAGCGTTCTTTCGGTAGGTTCGTGTACCTTAATATTCCCTATTCAATGCGATTTCTTTCGTTTCTCGTAACTTACTTCACCCTATACGTCATCTAACATTTATTGCTTTTATCTTTCCCTCTATCTTTTCCCTTGCATTCTACACTCAATAACACTCCCCAACAATCACCCTCCTATCAATAGATGAGCAATCCACTTCTTCTACTGACGATTAATTACTTCAATTTAAACCCTCTCCTCTCAAACCATCTCTAGTACCCCTGTTTGTTTTTCTATTGATCCAACTTACTTGCTGATAATTCTCATCGACATAAGATGGTACGAGTGTTTATTAACAACAGACTTAAGTACTCCTACCAAAATATACGTACGTACTATTTAAAACTTTCAAATGATACATATAAGGTTATGATAAACACTATATTACCACTGAATAGCTCAGTTACAATGTCAGCATCGAAGGAAAGAAGGTAAGATCTTCATTGTCCCTTTAGTTTGATTGTTAGATTAAAAGGACAACAATTATGAGTGGTAAGAAATAGGGCGAGTAGTAGAACGGAGATGACAATGTGATAGATAACAATGACCACTTTTAAAGACAGATTGTTGAAGTTCGTTTAATTTCTAAAGTCGACAATTCACAAAATAATAGATCGAAATAATAATCAAAATGCGAATGACAATAACGAGAATTGAACAAGAATTTCCGTGAACAATTAGATAACAACTATCTAAACAAACGAGAAACTGAAAGCGACAATTAAAGCACATTAAGCAATACACCAACTAACAACCAGATTACCACTGGTATCAACAATTAATCTCAACATAGAAAACGAATTGGATAATCCTCAACAATCTATCCCAACCAGCTCTGGAGATGAGATTAAGAAGATTACAAAAAAAATGCAATGAAATTTGCATAACGAGAACGAATCCTTTCACACGCCAGGGTAAGCGTTTCGTGATCAGCGCACCCTATACGATCCTCCTCTTTTCTTCCGTTACCTCGATGCAATCTATCGGACTTTTTTCCCCCCTAGTTTTCGCAAATTTCCTTTATAGTCACGTAGTCTAGCAGAAATTCAATACTCGCTCTTTAGCGATGCCTCGTCGAATCCCCATTTTCTTTTTAATGCGACTTCAGAGGGGAAGAGGGACGGGCTGGCCACGCGCGGGAAATTGCTCTCCTGTAAAAGAAAGTTGTGTATTTTTTCCACTATTTAAAGCTCAATCGCGACCCAGAAACAAAAATGAATGCCCGAGATCGATGCCTTGTGAACGACGAGATTAATCCTCTCTGACGTCACTTTTCCATTCGCGATTGTCTTTTGAGATTCGCGCACCGATATTCAACAAAGAGGTCGCTATAGGCAACAATGCAACTTTTTTATTTATTTATTATTGCGTTCGTAACAATTCGAAAGCAAAAAGAAGTATTAGAAAATAAATTACGACGTACTTAGCTCAAGATAAATAACAAAAGACGAAAGAAATCGATGCACAATTGATACTGCATAATCCTCTGATAGTTCAAAGAGGAGTTTGTTAGCATATCCTGATGGATGGAAATTATTTTGGGTTCAAGATGGAGGCTAATGCATCTCTCATTTAACTTAGTCTCATTGTAAGTCCTGTTCAATTCAGTCTTGATGCGAGAGCTACTGATGTATGAGTGATGTTGAATTAAGGTATTAATGTCGGTCACTCTTCCACAAATCAATACAAAGAAGAAGGTAAGTAGATAATGCACGCCATTGCTTTACTTTTACGAAAACTTTTTCCACTCTCTAACTACCTCACTTTGAACACTAATTGAATTTAATTTGAATAAAACCCTCCATTTAACTACAAAAAGTCATGGAGAGGGAACGAGGGCGAACATTCATTCCACCAATAGCTATCAAAAGCTTTGGTAAGGCTTACTAAGCAAGATGAGGAATGAGGTATCTTTTCTCCACTTTCTCAGAGAGCCAGGCTGCAATAAGTGGAAGAATTGCTCGTCGGTGAAACACAATAAACTGATAGATAACACTTTTTAGTCTTCAGTAAGGAGTTGTCTAATTGAATAACATTACACAGAACCTCCCATAACTTCCATATCATTTCATTTAACAATAATCAGACTACAGTAAATGGAAGATACATTTTCCTCCATTTTGCTCCAAAAGCCAATTGTAAAGTATTTCATTCGATTTGTTCTAGTAACAAGAATAATAAAATTGCTACAATAAGAAGATCACACTGAAATTGCAACAAAAAGCAAAGTGATCGAATTTTTTCTTATTGTGAGACCCTTGAGAATGGAAGCTTTGTTTCCGAAATGCGAATAGGGTGATCCCATGATCCCGAAATGCACATAGGCTGAAATCGGTAATCCAAATCTTCCCGTTTGCCTCTAAACGTGAGTTCCGCATGCCGACATACCGCTTACGGAGTGTTTATTAACCTCTAACATGATCAAATGTTGAAAAACGACAAGTGTAACGGTAATGACACCATAAAAGCTTATATTATGTATAACGATTTCGAAAAGAAGTAAAAGAATACCTTCGCAAAAAAATCACGAACTAGGAAGTATTCAGTGCATGAAAATGGCCATCTTACGATTCCTCCTAAAAATCGGAATCCGTCGTCATGGAGTCGGTATAAACAGATTTATCTCAGCGCGAGTTTTCGAAAGCAATTATCGCTTCGCTTGTTGTAATGAATGTATTGAGTGATGAAAAGTCACGCTGAGGCATCCGCGCAAACTCCTGTTCGTAACCCTATTAAAGCATTGCGCTTTATGAGCGGAGAATTGCGATAAAAGTTTGTTCGCGTAAATGGAGTAATGCGGGCGACTACTTGGAAAGAACTCACGCGAAACTTTATAAGTCTGAGAGCCGTGTAGCGCGGATTTTGCTAGCGAATCCCCTCGCAAATTCTAAGTTACATAATAAAGCAATAGATTCTATCGCCGCTATCAATTTTCCACTACACGACAACGCTTTTTTGCCGAGTTTTATTCCGAGAAACGCTACGACTGTCATATATCAATTGGGAAATGGGAGTAATAGAGGTTTTAAATGGGATTTAGCTGTGATCGTAAAATGTAGAAGGAATCGCAAAAAGTAAATAACTAATTTGCAAACTCGACAAATTTCGCAATGGGAGAAAGATGCGGAAGGAACGTGTTTCTTACTGAAAATTATTCCATAACAACTTTGAATCGTCGAAACTGTTTACGAAAGAAATTCAAAGCTTGCATAACAAATTATACATACGAAATTAAAAGCGACGATATGAATAAGACCAGAGGCGTGCCGAAATATCTGGGAGCCCTTTCGCAGCGAACAATGCGGAGGCTTTAAAGCAATGCAGCCCCTTAATCTAGGAGGGCCCCCAGATGCGGAGTATCCTAGCAGTACGCCCCCGACGAACTGGATCTAGCCCATTTTCCTGATTGTTGCTCTAATAAATTGAGTAAGCGCGCCCAAAAGTCTTACTCCTAAACTTTCAATACCTTTTGTATAGATTTTCCAAGCAAAAACTGGAGGATACGGGTTCAAATTCACGTCACGATGGATTTTTTTTCTTTTTTTCCGCGAACGATACGCGATAATAATAAATTAAAGAAGTAATTCTATTCTTGGTGTTTACACCCCCTGCCACACGCCGGAAGGCGGCTTGCAGGGTACTTATGTAGATGTAGATTTTCATCCATCCCTTGCTTCTCCAGCACACGTCTCAACGCTAACCGACCAAAATGACACTATCCTCTATCCCTTTCACATTTACACAAGTTTTCATTGACGTTATTACTACGCAATTTTTTAGTATCACTAATGCTTAATTGTAGATAGTATTTAATTTAATTCATCAGGCTTCATTAAAAAAACAATTCACAATCTGCAATCGTAAGCTTCACCCATTGACCATGTGCAACACTACCAGAGTGAAGGTTCATTAGATACTCATGCCCATCGCCTAACTAACTAACTAACTAACAGTGTCCGTAGAGATTGAATGAGGCTTCCTAGGAGGGATAAGGAGTGAGGTATTTTGCTCTAACTTTCCTCTCAGAGCAAGAATGGGAAAATATAAGTAATAGATGGCTCACTTGATGCTCATCCGACGACCATCAACTAAATATGTCTGTAGATTAAATGAGGATTACAAGACTTAATGAGGAGTGAGGTACTTCGCTCTTGCTTTCCTCTCAGAGAGAGTACAGAAAAATTATAAGTATTAGAAGCGAGTAACACTTTTAGTACTCAATATAAAGTGACCAGGATTAATGCTATTATTCAGCTTCAAACCTCAGTAGCTATAATATCGGTCCTGATACCATATCTTAATGAATAAAACGTTTATCATTTGTCTCTTGGTACGGGATGGAGAAAAATGTATCCTTTGTATACTTTTTTCTCAGTCTTGTTCATGGCATTGGTGATATGAGAGCTACTGAGGTATGAGTTATGCTGAATATTGGCTTTAGTCAAGGTTTCTCCTTATTCAATGTTACGGGAAGCGTTACTCGTAGAGTCATTGTGCTTCATTAATTTCGTGGGCTTGTTCTGCTTATAGCATTCCGGCTCAGTGTGGAAAGCAAGGGCAAACTACCTCACTCCTCACCTTGCCTAGTAAGCCTCATTTCCATCTTCTATCTCTTTGTAACTGATGGCAGAGGGGATGAGGCCTTCGGGCTGAATACTTTACAGATAGCTATCGCACCATCAAACCAATAAACCGAGAGAAAAAGTAATCGAAAGCTGCATACTTCATCACCCTGTTCCAAAAACATCAAAACTTTCCCATTCATTAACATACGGCGACTAATTAGACATTTAATTCACTGATCGACCATGAATCTTCTCAGGCGCAGTAGGGCAAGGATCAGCTTCTTTAAGGAACGCTCACCGGGGCAAAGCTTTAAAAACTCGCAAAAATTCCCGGCCCCTTAAGAAGATTCGAGTTTGACACCGAGAGAAAAAATGTTAAATGCAGTCACCGGTAAGAAACAAGGTCACGCTCTCTCGGAAAAAATAAAACATCCATTCTTCCACGGACTCTTGTACCCGCAAGGTTTGCTCAGAGAGCGAATCTTTAGCCGAGTGCTGAGAAAATTCCTTGCCCGCCATCTTCTGTCGCTGGCATCGCGTTCTACGAGATCCCGTCAATGCGCCAACTCCTCTTGTTTACCTTAGCAACGGCCGCCTTCAGTAAATGTCCTTTATCCTTTCCTACCGCCTACTTTAACCGAGCCTGTCCCAGTTTCGTCGCCGAGTAAACATCCTCACACCCCCGTATATTTCCTGGCATTATCTACCCCTTCTAACCGAAAATCCTTTATCCGTCCATCTTTCAATTTTCGTTTCTTACCACAGTAGAATCTCCCTCCAAAAGATTTCCCTTCCTACCCTTTTTGAGAGTCTCACATTGATACCCTGAGGAACCAACTATGAAGGTATCTAAGTACAGAGGTACCTTGATTCAACTCAGTCAACGACGAACTTGGTTAACCACGAGATTCTGTGATAAAAGATTGTCTCAGATAACAACAACAATAATAATAATAATAACAACAATAACAACAACAATAACAACACCAATAACAAAAATAATAAACGTCTTAATTTGGGCGAAATTGAGACAAAGTCTCCTCTTCCATCTAACCTATAACGATAACAACGTAGTCTTTGGATAACGACGACTTCTGGTGAAGATTTAGAATTAATCATTTAAGACTGTTCATTTTATCAATGGCAATTTTATTTTGTTGCCTATATAACTGAATAAATTATATATGTCACATTTTAACCAGTTTCATCCGCATATTTCAAATGCAGTATGGTTCTGCTAAATCGCACCTTGGATAACGACGGTTAACGACGACGATCTTGAAACGGATTAACATCGTAGCCGAGGTACCACTGTAAGTTGTTTCGTTTTCTATATCTTAACTTAGCTTCTCATTGGAAGTCTCTCAAATTAAATTTTCAGAGAGAAATTATAAAAAAACGACAACAAAGGTTTCTCCTGGCAACCAGTGGAAACAATATAACATTTGGGCATAGATTTAATGAAGTCCAAGAGCACCATATTGGTTATAAACGAAATTATGTTGGTCGATAATGATTTTCGAATATATTACTACCGGTAATCGGCATATATTTCATTAGGTTTTCACTGGTTTTATCCGCACTCTTACCTGTTTTTATTTGGGAAATAATGTTCAGAATCGCGTAATATCTATTAGTACCATTTGCTTTTTATGTTATATTATAAATGCGGCGTATTTCCCCTACGTTACCATTTAATAGAAACATTTAATAATACACAGCAATGGAATTACTAATGGCTTGCGGGCTTAATACTTAAAAAACAGATAATACAGCTATTCAAGCCCAGATTATTGTAATCCCACGTTACATTGTTGCATAATAATTGAATACTACTTATTTTACTTGATTACTAATTACATCGCAAGGAGAAACGGACATAGACAAGAGTATGACATAACAGGGACTTGAACCCGAATCTTCCGCTTTCCGGGTGACTGCTCTAGCCAATTGAGATATCGTACCAGAGCAATTAGTTCGACAAACTTTGTGGGCAGAATTTTTTAATGCCCGTTCCTCCTTGGGAATATTCCTAGGCGGTCACCATAATGTGCAAAGTTACCTCTCATTTTCCTAATTACGCCACCAACAATGAAATTCAACAATCTGAAGAGTCAAATCGATAACAATGAAGAAAAATGACTTCAAAATAACTCCCCAAGAAGGCGGTAATACATGACCCTACACAGGCGACTCGCTCTCCTCTGAAACATCGTTAAGAGTTCCGAAACTTAGGCTAAGAATACGACGTCGCAAGTTTTGAGCGGAAGTAATGTACGTAGCGCGCGCCGCGACGCTCAACTTTTCAACCGAATCACCCTCGAAACTTCTCCAATGGGTATTAATTAATGTAACGCGCATGTGACACGATCCACGAAGCTCTTAACTGAAAGTTTGGCAAAGAGTTATACTTCGGAAATTTTAAAGTAACGGTCGCTTAATAATGGGAAAGATAAGGCAGGGAAAAAACGGCGTTAATGGACATCCTACTCATTAAAGAGTTAACCCATTGGAATGATATCTACACATACATTTACAGGAATTAATCGGCCACTGCTAATAGCACGATGTGAAGACAACATTTTTAATTAATTTTAGTTTCGCTCTACAAGATTCCACACTAAGATTCTCTTGACGCAGTATTTATTAAAAGTTTTTTATTAAATCATATTAAATTTCGAGACAGATATAAAGTTTCAATATTCCTTTAGTGCTGAAGAATCTTTGACAATAACCTAAAATCATAAACCAATCAAATCATAATCGATTAAAATTTCCGAAAAACTGCCTTATGTTAAACGAGTATTGTGGAGCCCTTGAGGATGGAAGCTTTGTTTCAGAAATGTGCATAGGGTAATTCCTAAAAATCTGATATCTCATTGAGGAACCCTTGACAATGGAGATTTTGTTTTCGAAATGAGCACAGAGTAATTCTTATAAATTGGGCATCCGGAACTTCCCGTTTGCCGTTTGCTTACGGAGTGTTTTTAAACCTCTTAGTTATATCTAGTAAGTACTAAAGCTATCTATTAGGCAGCTTTTACTTTTCTCAAAATTTCTTCATAAAACACCCACAGAATGCCTGGAATTCAGAGCCGTCAGGAAGTAACGAAATAGCGCTAAGGGAAAATTTTTTAGATATAATTCAACGGGATATTTACATAATAAGGGTATAAAGCTTACGAAAAAAATAATAAAATCAATCAAAGAATATCACTCCATTGTAAGTCTTCCAAGCATCAAATAGTAGGGGTAAATGCTAAGCCATACGCTAACTTATGTGCAAGGAAACAAGTACGAACAACGCAGTTGTAACTAACTGAATGCAGATTTTTTAATGTTCGTCACAAAACTCAAATAAGCTCGAGTGTAAAAGCTATACGCAAAAAATAAACTCCTTTCAAACCGCTATCTCTTTTAGATCAAATTTAACGCAAGGAAAATTGAAATTGAACGTCGCCTTGACAAAAATGTAACAATGAACGAAACTAATCCTCAGGCTATGATGCAAAATGTAAAAGGGGGGTTCATTGTTGAGCTAAAAACCATTTCGACATGTGTGGGATCATGAATGAGCTCACAACACAACACACTGCCTAGCCTTGAAAAAGTTCTCTTGCACAGTTTCCATAAGAATTAAGATAAGCTTCCTTCGAGAAATCAAAGAGGAATATAACTGGGTCGAGTGCTGCGTCACTGCTGAGCCGAGCGTGCTCTTACGTGACTTCTATTTGCGGCAACAGCCCAACCTTGCTACTCTCTCGAATATTTTTCTCCTGTTTACTTTCTTCCCGCTACCTCGTATCTTCTTACTCCGGTAAAGAATAACTGGTACGCCAGAGGACAGAAACGTGTGAAGTATAAAGTTCAAATGTTAAAGGTTAACGCGCAACGTTAATTCTATGTCCTGTGTTCAACAACGTTTATTCAAAGCGAATACTTCAAAGCGAATACGTACATTATATAACGTATACCCAATAACGTTTATTCTATAAAGTATACCCATTAATGTATGTTCTACGTTAAACGTGAATTCTATTACGAATATTCTGTAACGCACATTCAATAAAGTATATTCTAAAACGTATATCCAATAACGTCCATTCGATTGCGTGTATTCTATAACGTCACACGTGTAATCTATTACGTACATTCTGTAACGAATAATCATTAAAGTATATTCTATAACGTATAATGTGAATTAATTTCACTGCACATCATTGCCAAGTATCTACCACACTTCTACTAATACAATTAACGTTATTGCTATCATCCTTTCAATCTTCATAGGTTATATTATTATTAGTACTATTACTTTTGTAATAATATTGGATTAATTACTGTTACTCATCTTAACGTTTGTTTCTATTACCTGTATTATTAGAATTATTTCGTCTTTGTAACTATTTTGTCTTTGTAGTAAAATCTAGCTCTACCTGACGAGTCTACCTAGACTCAGGAGGACTAGAAGGTTTCTATTATTGTAAAAAAAATAATAACTACTACTATATGATACTTAAATATAGAATATAATTTACCGATGTTTAAAAGTTGTAGTTGATCTTCATATTCTCTCCTTTTGTATCAAAACAACACAAGTAAAAACTATCCGAAATATACCATTTTCTTTCTGCCTACATTTCTCCTTCATTATTTTCAGGTGTAAGACCTCACCCATAGTTGAAGGCCACTCTCCATACAAAGCCATCATAGGACGAGACGGAAATGTCGATATTTAAAATAATTCCTATATTACACCTGACTTTAGTATTTTATTTCCATGTTTTTTCCGCCACCCTTCTTGTGTCAGCGTTTTCCCGCACCGTGGGTTTTTCTCTGAAAGCCTTCAGCCGAGGAGTTTTTTTCCCACAACCCCATACTTTTTGCTGTATTTTTTTAATAATTTTTAATTTCTGTAATTCTATAACTAGGCCCACATGCGCCTAATCTCGCCGAATAATGATTTTTATAATGATAATATATCCAATAACTTATATTTAATAATATAATACAATATGATAGTTTTAATTCTAACTCCAATTTTCTCATACTACAAGGATACAGAAAATCTTTAAAAAAACAGCTCTCCGAAAATCGGAGTTCGTACAGTATTAGCTTTGGTGCCGAGGCTCTCTCTTTTTGATAAAATTCGACGACATGAGAAGATATATATGCATTAGTAACAGTAGGTAAACTCCGTAAAAGGCTGTTTTAAGTGTTCGTGCAACGTCTGTACATCCATTACAGGCCTCTGCTACAGATAAGCAAACATTGAGGTATCTAGTTCCGAAATGTCAACGCCATCTCTAACATAAGAAGAACCGTTCCGCGACTCCATAGCGCTACTCGATAAAAGCTTTCCAAGTCTTCGTTCTAACCCTTATTCGCCATCTCCATCTCGAGTGAGGATCAAATGTACTACGCTCTACACTCCCGACAGATACTTCTATAAACACGATCTAAAAAAGAACAGGACCGAAACATGTGCTTTGGGGAACCCATTTGCACGTACTGACATCTCAGACACTCTCGGCCTGCAAGAAAACACACGGAAGGGACGAAAAGAATGCAAGCTCTACACTGCATTCTACTTCAGCGAAAACGTAACAACAGGTCAAGCGGAGTCTACGTCCTTGCATCTCATGGCAACGGAGAAGTGGGTGAAACGTGGGAGGTCAGCTTACTAAATCTTCCCTCTTGTGATCCGCGAGGACTAGAAAACTGGGATCGCGGAGAAGTGCTACCAGTAAACAAAAGGCCTTGCAGATAGAAACGCCGGCTACGAATCGCTTTCCAGAATGTCAAGGTATTCGTAAAAGGACGGTTGCAATGTCCAATGTAGAGGGTACGACAAACAGTGAAGACCTATGTTCAACAATGAGCAGATATTTTTGTGGATTTTATTATTCTTATTCTTATTGTTAATTTTATTGTTGTTACTATTATTATTCTTGTTGTTTACTTTTTCGTTCTCGTCAGGCGTTATAAAAAGGGGACGGACAACTGTCAAGTTCCATACAATTTTAATGATCACTTAACTTCATTTAAAAACAATCACACTGTTGATTAAATATATGTCAACTTCAGCGTTTAATTTCTCCATGTTGGTTGCAAGAGTTTTTGGTACTACCACTGTTGTGGATATTACTATGGGTACGATCATTTCATTCTTAAAATTCCAATGCTTTTATATTTCTTTTCTTAATTCTGTATACTTGGCTATTTTTCTTATTACACTATTATACCGTATTTTTTCATTTGGCTACTTTAAGCGCAAATAGAAACACTTGTAAACGGTAGAATTCATTAGAATGATTTCTCTGAAATGCAATAGCTAGATATATACACATGAATGTAAATTTTCCGCATAATAAATTATATGCTAAATTTTCTGATGCTGAATCATCCGCTCGTGAAAATGGGTAGAACATTTCATTTTCAAGATTTCTCAATGAAAAAAATATGGCTTAAACTTCAACCTTATATAATAAATTTAAAATTACAAAATAAAGCAGGCTGAAGGCCTACGAAGTCTTGCCTCAATATAAGCTGCGCTTAAAATTGCAATTACTTTTCAGAAATTTGATAAAATTCGATCACAGGAAGAGAAAAAGCATCTAGCCATATCAATTTGTTAAAATATCCAGAGTTCGGAACTTCTTAACAAATAAAATCCGCTTTAATCTACTGGATTTCTCTCAAGCTTGCTCAATATAAATAAAAACGCTACTGAGGTATGAGTGATACTGCATTGTCTTCTTATTGAATTATATGAGTGTTATTCATAGAGCCGTTGTGCTGCATTTATGGGTACTTTTCCACTAACAGAAGTGTAGCTTAGTTACGAAAGTAAAGAAAGCTACCTCACTCCTCATCTTGCCAAGTAAACCTCATACCCTCTCTAAAACTTTTCGCAGCTGATAATGGAGGGAATAATAATCCAATCAACACCCCGCAGATATATAAATCCTAATTGTGGCAATATTCAAGCTATACTTCATTCGTTGAGAAAAGATGGAAAATTTAAACGCATACACATGCATTTTAATGACCACTGCGCGAGTGAAACTGCGCATTCTCTCGGTGAGACTCGAACCAAAGCGCCCTCCAGCCAATCACTACACCGCACCAACAGAAAAATTCCCCGCGAAATAAAAGCGAAAATTTACGCATAAATACACTCCTTTTCTTTGATACAATCTCAAAGGAATCCTCCCGTTTCTCTAAAGAAGCAAGAAAGAGACAAATTCCAGCGTCTAACAAATTTCACACTCTCCTTCAGTGGACTGATGAGACCGTTCGCACCTGCGTGGAGATGGAGAGAAGCCCCCCTTTCATATCATTTCCACGGACCGTTCCCTCTTGAGGAGGAACTGAAAGAACCGTGGAAAAAGATAGGGGAGACCGTGAGTGCCATCCGCTGTTACTCCCCCATATCTCGCCTTTATCATATATCCTTCGAGATGAAGGGAGAATTCTTTTCTCTTGAGGGATTCCACACCTATCCTTGGCTGGCACGGAAGGGGAGAATTGGAGAATAATAAGGTCCATTCATCCCTCGGAGGAAGTTGGGGATAAATATGACACGCCTACTCTTACCCAGTTTCCTCCGATCTTTATCTCCATCTCAACCAAACACACTTCTCCCCATCGTATTCTTAGTTCCCTTATCCATGGCAACTTGGCTTTAGGTGCGAGCCGCTCCTCGGGATAACTTCATTTTCACCCGCTATAAGGCATTCGATGGGGGTAAGGAAGTCGTTGACAACGTTGGAGTGACTAAAAAGTGAGAGCTTCAGGAAAATATAATACTTGAATCGAAACGGAAATTAATTCTAGAATCGAGACGGAAAATAAAATAGTGGAAGTGGAAATGAAAATAATACGAAAATAGTACGGAAATATTAGTAGTGGAAATTAAACAGTTTTCATAGAGCTAACGCTGATGCTTTTCGCGACAAATTAAGAAACTAGTTTGAGAGTTAAACACTCAAGGATTTTGAGGAAGTGGTGTATTGTGGTGCAATGGGTATTTAAGTGGATTGTTAAATGTACATGCTGTTGTAGATGTGAATCCTGTTGTAGAATAATACAGTTGTAAATCATGGCTGCTTAAATTGTGAATTTGTAATCATATCCAATTGTACTATAAAAGTCATGGCTTTTTAAATTGTAAACATGAAATCATATGCAACTGTATTTTGCAAATCGTAGCTGTTTATATTTAGAATTAGGAAGCTTTGTAAAATATTGCAGTTAGTGGACGGGGTGACTGTTGACAAATGTACCTATATATTTTTATACGAAGAACTTCAGTGTTAGTTGTTGAACGTGAATTGCGTAACGTCGCCACCTGACCTATTCTCATCCGGCGGCGTACTTATACAAAAATTTAAAAAAATAATTATCATAAGCTTCCGTGGTACCCTGCCAGTAAAGTACGCAGCCCAAGGATTGAATTGAGCCTCACCAATAGCTGTCAAAAGCTTTATAGGGGGGATGAGGCGAGTATTGAAAGATGAGGAGTGAGGTAATTTGTCCTGGTTACTCTAACTGCGCCAAAATGCAAAGAGCAGACATTTCGACTTCATTGCAGCACAATGGCCCAATGAATATCACGATAGCATTCGATAAAGAGCGACTAAAATTAATACAACTATTCACCATCACTCATGCCTCAGTAGCAGAGGTAGCTAAGGCACGACAGCTGAGCTAAGTCGTTTCCTACACATTTAAAGGAAGGTTGAAAGGATATACTCACCAATTCCTTCATTATGGTTTCATCAGAGGTAGAGGTAGAATCAAAGGTTTGAACTTACCTGAAAAAGATAAGAATAAAAATTAGTAATGCAAAAAGTCATTCTTCGGCTTACATTTTAAAATTTTAATCACAATATATTAAGGTATTAAGACAGCTGCATACAGTCAATGTCAGAAGAAGCGAATTGCTATTGAGAAACTCTTTATCACGCGTGATAAACGCATAGTTTCCACATTCCGAACTCACCACGCGATGCTTGCTGCAAAGATGTTCAGATTACCGCATAGATAACAGAGCTTATGTCACACGATGAAATATTATAATCTAAAATATTGCAAAAGTTTCATATAATCATTCGATAAAATATATCATAAAAATCTGGTGTTGTAAGTATGAACATTGATAAAGTCCCTATATATCGAAAAATATGATTCACATACTTAATCAGCACCCGTATTTGTCATTTTATTATGGATATTTTGATTACAGATATAGGAAATACTTCAATTATTAAAAAAAGAGAATCATATATGTCCCTATGGAACTTTTACAAATACTTATTATATTTACATATACATATTTACGTTTAATAATACATTTTGAAGGAGTCTGAACACTTGCGTGATATATTTATTTATTTCACCCTTACGGCGAGGTTAGGCCCAATGAGACTCTCTTACACCTAACCTCTGAGTGATTGATATAAAAAATTACTCAAATTCAGTCAACTTACAACTAACATCTATGGTAAATTAATACAAGTCAAAAAGATGTAATATTATATAATGCTAAACCTGAATTAATGCAAACATTAAAAAAATAAAATAAAAAAGTAAAAAGAATAAAGAACACAAAGTAATAGATGTATATAAATAAAAAGATTTTGGTTGTGGGAAAATAACTCCTCAACTGAAGGTTTACGGAGAAAAACCCACGATGCGGGAAAACGCCCACACAAGAAGGGGAGCGAAAAATATATATGTCATTCAATAACGTAGATTATCTTTTCTTAAGAATGAAAATTAAATTTCTTTATTAAGACAAAAATAAAACCATGGACTTCTAATCTATTGTTGAGGTCACTAATTAGTGACATCAGGGATGTGGGGGACAATTCTGCAGCACTCCAGGCGATTGCCAAGCCCCCCCATGTCCACGGGAATGCACCCAATGCCCATTACCAACGGGAACCCCAAGATATCTCTAATGAGGCTCATTGAATCAAGGATCAGGGAAGATCCTTGGCGGTCAGAAGCTCTAGGGTTCAACTGCGCTTCTGAGTTTCTGCCAATGGTGACCAGTTATAAGTTTAGCGTAACTGCACCCATACGTGATCGTTTCGGGCGAAATTTGAAAGATATTCATATTTTTAAAAATTTAAATAATACGATATACTGTCAAGAGATTATTTATATAAACAACCCCTTCATTCGTATAGTATATAAGCTGTTAACTTCTACGTCTACATAATTACTCTGTAGGCTGCCTTTCGGCGTGTGGCAGGGGGTGTAAACACTAAGCGTTCGAGTTACCCCTCTAGCTTATTGTTCCCGCGTATCGTTCGCGGAAAGAAAGAGTCCCTAAAACGACTTTTCCTCGCTTCTGTTTACACAGGAGAACGGGTTAGGGTGATTTTGCGAAGATGGTGCGCACTCAGGAAAAATCCCAAGGAAGAATAGACTTGAAAAAAGTCTTCCCGGTCCCGTCAGACTTTTTTCAAGTCCATTCTTCCTTGGGACTCGCTTCTGTTTCTCTTATTCTACGCTCATTGACAGATCGGCCGAAGTAGCAGAAGGTGGTCGCACAATACCGATTACGTCTTCAGCTATTGTACTTTCTCTGAATTTATCAAGCAATCGCAGCCTAATCTCCTTTCCTTCAAGTATTCCCCACCTACTTCTGAAACATTTTCATAGTTTCATAGTTCGTTACACGTTTCTTTGATAAAACTCCCTGGAACACGTACCAAGGACTGTCTCCTTATCAAAATGCTACAATCCACAAATTGAAAGCTTGAAATAATCGGGTGCTACATAAGCTCCTCTAGCGTTGATATCGCCTCCTGCGGACCCATTATATGTCGAGAGCTACTGGCGTAAGCGATGTATAAGACGGTTGAGCGACGCTGGAATGAGGAAGAGGAATCGCAGATGAGAGAGCGATACGCAGCGATTGCGAAACCGGATGAAAAATGGATGTGCAAACGGTTGCATTTTCGCAAAGCGGAAAAAAACGGCGGTAGACCGAAGTGGAACAGTAGGTCCATCTCAAGGACGAACCCATGGGCACGCAGCGTCTTCAGACACGCGTCCGCCCTCCCCTCCCACACTCCTCTAAGGACGAGCATAGGCATCTATGCCATCGCGACCTTTCCAAAGGCTAAGAACTATCCAGATCGCATGTTTCCACCAGGCCTTCATTCGAACTGCATAAAGATGCGTTCCTCCATCTACATGAGGCATTTCAAACGTGAGCGAAATACAGATCGATGCGTTGAGAGAAAAATTGGATTTTCTCAGTCGCGTTATGTGCAGATCTCGATTTAAAGCTTTTACAGTTCATGCTTTTCTATTATCACTCAACTAGTTAAATAAATAAATTTCAAACGATCGAGATGTATCACTCAAAAACTAAACACTAAATTCACTTGTTTTACCTATACCAAGAACGTGTTTTGACTGCGAATGCAATATTCATGCAATGCAATAAATTTAAATTTCTAATAGGCTCAACTTTAATTGACAAGGAATAATCATGTTCTGACATTCATTGTATACGATTATAACTTTTATAATTTTTTTTATTCTTAATGTAACACATCTCTCTCTCTCTTTCTTTCACCGTCTCCTACAACTTTTGCAGTTTTTTCACTCCCTCCTTCTTTTTTTGAGGTTTTTCTGAGGCAGGAAAATTTTTTTCTGTGATAAAAAAGGTTTTTCTTCCACAATAACACCAATCTTTCTTTCCTTCTTTTATTTCTATCTCAACTGAGCGTATTAAAATTAATATATATATATATTTTAATACCTTACATCCTGTTATATTTTCGTATTTGTACATTATTTTGATAAGAGTTAAGTGGAAGATGGGACTCTCTATTCACACTTTCGCTCAATAAAGATGATTTTATGTACGTAAGCGTAAATTCTGTTGAAAAGAAAGATTAACATGAAAAATTTACTTCCAAGCAGCTTACAGTAACATTTAACATTAATATTCAACGATAAAGACTTCCTGCGATGATGGATGAAAGCATATTTAGGTGATAATAAAATAAGCTTCAACAATTAAGGGTATGAGCTATCATAGTTGTATCAATTGTCTGGTTAGACCCTCGTTTAAACAATCCATTGTTCCCACAACATGCATTGATGCCGCTCTTCTAGTTGCTCTTTAAAAATGAAAAAGCCCTAAATTTTCATTATTAGAGTCGCTTTCCATTGAAAGAGTTGTTTTGAGAAATTCGAATATAGGGATATTTTACATAAAAAGAGATGAATGACTAAAACGTAAAACAACATAGAAAAAAGGCACTTTTTTTGGCAACAAAAATAATGGAGAAGAAAACTAATGTAGAATAAGGAAGGAGTGTCAGGTAAAAGGCTGTCTAAGGGAGAGTTATATGATGGAATTGAATATGACTTACGAGAGGTTGAGGAGGAAGAAGAAATTGTCATTGTAATAAAGAATGATGGAGAGAGAGAAGAATATGAAGCTTTCGGTTCAAACTCAAACTCAACTGTAGCTGTACGGACAAAGAAAAGAAGAATATTATTAGTTTATAGGCAAACATTTAGATCACAAATTTAACTGCGGAAAAGGCATTTACTTGATCTGGGCCAAAGTATGACTAGTTAAATTTACGGTTTAACTTAGATGAAATAGGTTATTTTCTTAAAACCATCCGCAAGTTACAAAAAAGTTCTCGGAAGTAGATTGGAATCCTCGAAAGGAAGGAGATTAGGCTGCAATTGCTTGCTAAACTCAGAGAAAGTACATTTGCGGAAGACGTAATCGGCATTATGCAGATACTTCGGCCGATCCGAGCGTAAATAAGAGAAATAGATGCGAGGACAAGTCGTTTTAGGGACTCATTCTTTCCGTGAAAGATACGCGACAATAATAAGCTAAAGAGGTAACTCGAACGCTTGATATTTACACCCCCTGCCACACGCCGAAAGGCGGCTTGTAGGGTATTTATGTAAATGTAGATTATGGACAAGTTTAACGATAAAAAATATCGCACAATCACGAACCAAATGTCACCCATAGCATCTAGCAATGGCAAACACATCAATCGCTTACTAGCTTAAAACCATGAATCAACTTGCGCCAAAAAGTTGAACGGCTTCAAACATTTATTGCACGAACCCTTCCCTTTCACCAGACCGGAAACTTACACTCCATTCGTATGCATTAGCCAGGTTGCAAATATGTTCCACCAACGTGACATTCGGCGTAAGATTTATTCACATAGGCAGGGATTGGACCCAACCAACTGCAGAGGCGATGTCATTGACGGATGATTGATGAAGAACGCAAACTGGGACGCGATGTCGGGAATCGAACCAGAAGCTCAAGTCCGTGGGTCATGACCGAGGTCGCCGACCCCTCTTAGCTTGAAAACCCATTTCCTCTAATAATGGCCTACACGACAAGGTATATTCACCATTACAGGATATGAGAAATTCCATCTTTCACGCCAAAATGCCGATCCATTCCTGGTATAAATTCATGTGCTTGCGGTCTCATTACTTAACAATATGCTGTACGAAGAGACGAGTTGCTTTTCAACGATACCTTACTACATCTATTGCTAATTGTTGTGATCGATAACCTGCTGAGATACCATTGTTACGATGCTCTCAATAATTGCGAGTGTTTGCATTGAAATGACTCCTTTGTTAGGGCATTTACTGGCCGTGGTGGCGGAGAGGTTAGCGTGCTAGCGCTTCAGCCCAAAGATCCCGGGTTCGAGTCGGGATTCAATGGGATCTTTCTGGTTAGGGAATGGTTGTGTGTGTGTGTGTTCGTATATCGTTTTTGTTCCTCTAGTCATCCAATAAATAGATGGTTGTGAGGGCACAGGGGAATTAATTAATTGATTAAATGAGTAAATCTCCAGTTTTTTAAAAATAATTCTTAAACAAGGGAAAATAGATTCTTTAACCCTTAAAACGCAATAAATAAAGGTATCCTTGGAATATTTATTTATATGTGTGTTATGACTACAGATAAGAGGCGACAGACCAGGAGGTAATCACTGTTGATAGGAAGACAAAAACTGAATCAGCCTGTCGGAAATTCGCCTCAGTCGGGAGGGAAACCCTTCCAAAGCTTTCCGAAGGCATTACGTCATACAATTCAAGCCAATTGTTACCCAAAGAACTCAATGAAATTACACACCAGTCAACTGATACATATTCAGGATAAAGGCAGGAAATAAGTTAGCAGTCAACTGCTTGAACAGGGATTTATTAAAATTCCCGAAGAATATTGCCTTAATAATTCCGAAACGGGATTGCTGACAGATTTTCGTTCCATTATAAAAACGAATCAATTTCAGATCATGTAATATTAAAATTGCAAACAGACTAATACGGCACTTCCTGGATGAAATTCTAATTCATTTTTTTTCTTTCGATTCAATTTCGATGCATGCTCGTGTCCATAAATTCATATTACTACGGCAATTCACAGGTAAATAGAGGCACAATCCAAATGAAGCGCAGAATTGGTTGTCATGGTGATATAAAAAAGTAAAAATTTATGTTGTTTAATTTTAAGCTGTTTTTGTGTTTTACCATCCGATGAAATGAAATATCCAACCCAACATAAAGACTATTGTCCTTATGATATCCAGTTTCCATCGATTGTGGTTTGAACTAAATATCGAATCCATAATTTAATTAATTTTGTGACGATGGCTCTTCCGGTGAATTTTTCCGATGAAAGCTTCGCGTGTTTCCAACCGGGTCGTTTCCTCGATTAGAATAGACGTCTAGACTCACGTCAAACAGACACTGCTCGACAGAATTAGCGTAAGTATAGTGTAGCGAAATGACCAAAGTATTCTAAGCGCTTTAACAATAATGAAGATGATGATGATGGTAATGATGATGATAATAATAATTGATAACAAACTGGTTAGAAAAGAACGAAATTACATGTGATGCTTACAAAAATTCTTATATCACATTGAATACCTAAATAAAGTTACGTAGAGACAAACAAATGTCATATAAAAATATAACCTACGCATAAATCACCTTAAGAAGCAAATGCCTAGAAAAAAAATCGGAATGTGAACAAGTAAGCAAATACACATAATGAATTCACTATGAATAATGCATATCCAAAGCAACGGTATGAGGAAGAAAAATGGCCTTTAAATAAAGACACAACATGATTTCAATCTTCAGGTTCAATTATTCCACTCGAAAGCAATAAAGATTCCGACCCCAGCAAAACTTCGCGACGCGTTCATCTCAATTTTACCTCGGATATACACGGAAATTCGACATCCCCAGTCGATAATCAAGAAACAAAACTGCATAAATGAGTATTTTAACGAGTCGACGAGAAGATATCGTAAATGCGCGATGGATGCACGAACCGTTACGCTAGAACGATAAATTATTTATTCAAACTAGCCTCGTAGAGTAGGACATTTGAGAAAAATTGCAGCTAGGCAGTCGTCCATTCACGCCACCTCCATCGAGGGCTTTTTTGCTACAGAGTGGTCCATGGATGCGGCAGATGCTGCATTGAATATAATCCCATCGGGCTCTAGCGAATACACCCAAGTGTGCAATTACTCTCGAAAGATCTCCCGTTTTGCAAACGTATCAATCGAGTCGATTCCAGCACAAAACCTCTCATTACGAATCAAGATATCGCGTGCCGATTATCCGTCGATGGAAACAAATGCCTGGCGCAAAGCGTTCGAATATTAAAATCCTGTCTTTGGGCCGATTGAGGAAGCGGACTCGTGCGCTATTTATCCGAAATCAATGGCACGAGAATAGAGCGATGGCGTGTCTATAGCGTCGTGACTGTCAGAAAGTTTTATACCGTCATTCCACGACTGCAATTTTCTCCGATAAATGACATTTTGCAAAGCAAAGAAAGGCATTTTTCAAAAAAAGAATGACATTTTGAAAAAGTAGAACGACATTTTGCAAAAGGAAGAAAGACATTTTGCAAAAGAAGAATGAGATATTGCAAAAAAGAAAGACATTTTGCAGAAGATGAATGACAATTTGCAAAGGATGTGACACATTTTGCAAAAGACGAAAGACATTTTGCACAGTAAGAAAAAAATTTTGCAAAAGATGAATGAAATTCTGAAAATGATGGAATTATTTAATGAGATAATTTCATTACCATAGCGATAGAAAGATTTTACCGATTTTATGTCAAGTAACCTATTGAGAACTTCGAGGGGAATTATGTAAAAATGGAACCCAACGACGATGAATCGTAAATCAACCTAAGAATTAACTCGATATTTCTATAAGGTCTTTGTTAAGGGGAGATCGAGACTTTGACGACAGGTTAGATGGAAAAATAGACTTCTGAGATATTAATAAAAAACATCTATAAATTTGTAAATTGAAATAGAAAAGAAAACGTAAGAAAGTTTGTGTAGTCAAAAGCCTAAATAGTGACTTAGGAAAATAATACGTATCCTGGGCAGGAAAACAAAGAAGAGGGGTGTGAAAAACCTGCGCAAACCATCAGGTAGTACAAGTTAAAAGATATAAAGGAAACTGTATAGGAGATGTATGGAAATTACTAGAACAGTACCGTAACAAACTTAACTGAAACTAATTCGCTAAAAAAATAAAAATCACAAATAAATTAGCATTTTAAACAAAAAATTCGATGATTTAAACCTTGAAAATTTAAGTTAAATGTTCAACTGAAAATACACTTGAGAAGCATTAAGGAAATTTAAAAGAAAAATAAGGAATTAAAAAAATAATAGAAAAAAACATTGAATATTATAGCAAAATTTACAGGAATAAAAATAGACAATCAGATAATAGGGGGAGTTCTCCGTTTTTCCGAACCCACGAGGTTAAAATTCCTTCTATCGTATGTACCCTAAATTTACCGGCCACAGATTGAAACCAGAGTCCATACCATGTTAGCCAACGACTGATCACGGGATATAATTAAAGCAACTATATCTCCACAATCTGTTTCTATTTGCCTTCAGGAAGCTATCGATCGTTTGAAGTCACTGTCATCAATCCACAGCTTCCAGGTTCACCCTCGTTTCCACGCCAACCGCGATAAGATGCGAGCATATAATATCCTTGCTTTTACACCTGGTGACCGTCACTCGCCCAATTTCGACGCTTAGACCAAACATACGGCAGCAAAGAAAGTGTAACGGTAATAAACACCCTTTCCAATTTTCTCTAGACAGTAAACATTTGTGGATCGAATGGTTAAATGGGGAGGGTAAATAAACCTTTTTTATCACCTCTCGACAAACAATGTAAAATATTTCCTATCGGAGTGGTTCGATAATAAGGAAGTGGCTTTCGAAGCGAATATTCTGTTACACGAAAACACGCTAGAAAGAATTTCTCCAAGCCATTCCGCGAATTTAATTCCAGGATGGAAATAGTTGATGAAACACATTTAGATGTATTGATGGGTGATCTCGTATTTTTATAGCAGTACTGGGGCTCAAGCAAGGGATAGCAACAGGAGAAATTACATCCGATTTCCGCAGAATTTAATGTGGTATAATTTGATTTAGGAAGCGCTTGAATAATGAGATAAAGCAAATTTGATTCCGGTAAAGAAGCAGTAACGGAAGCCGCTAGGTTACACATACACTCCTATACTAGCAGGTACTTGGTTGGCGTGTTAACATGACAACAGTGAGGCCCCGGGTTCGAATTCTGGCTAGGAAATGGTTATTTGTACGCCCTCATTTACACAAGTTAAGGGAAAGAGAGGCCAAAACAGACAAATATTCGTCTGAAAGCAGAAAAATCCAGGGAAGGGGGTTTGTGGGGTCCGCACCCCCTTCCCCTCTAAGATATGACTTCAAGTACAAAAAGGAATGAGTCCTGAGAAATTTGGGAAAGAAGGTGTGCGATTTGCAAAAATTTCGCAAATTCGCTGGGAAAAAAACTTTTAACCACCCTCCCCTTAAAGGAATTTCTGACAATGCCCCCACCACCCAATAAAGAGGATGTCATAATTATTATTAATACACGTCTTTTAAGGCGTCATCCAGATCAATTAGAAAGGTGTGCAGATATCCTTTCATAGCAACTCTCTTTAAGAAATCGAAGATGCGTATTTATTTTTCTATATTATCAATGTCGCCTGGACGAATCTTTTTGTCACATAAATGGTACTGAAATTATTACATTACGGACTATGCAGAAATAAATTACCAGATTTATCTCCATATAAGCAAGAAAAATATTCTACCGTAGAGTTCTACAGGTAAATATAATTAATTTCATTAAATTATCTAAAAAAAATAAAGGAAACTTCAATCATACTTTCAATTATGTAGAAATCGTACCATTAATAATAATATAATTTTTAAAGTACGACTGAAAGCTTCCTTTCGCTTTCCCATTATGAATTTCCCGCAAAATTCTGTGAATTTATTTTTTTTAATAATCATATTGCTTCAGAGGAATATTCTTTTGTCATCAAATTTCACGAATTTTAATTCAAAACTGTATTTCTATTAAAATGAAAACGTTTTAATTCTTTATTGCAAATCCCTGAATATTTCCAATTGTTACGAACGTCTTAAAATAACCTTTCCCGCCGACTCCGTAAGATGAAGGATAAATTGAGCATCTGAAATGACAGGAAAATTTCAGCCACTTGAATAAAGGAGGAAAACGGAAGACAATTATATATCTCTACGGCGACCTGGATAAATTGATGATCAAGCGCAATAATGGGGTTTTCTCTATAATGGAACATCTCACTCGCAATAATCGGATGAGGCGTTCTTAAACAATTAGGATAACTGGATAATTGCCATGGAAACGCGCGAAACAGACGACTAATTGGGTAACGGGATTAACTGGTGATGCGAGCCATTTTTATCGACCGAAACAAAAACGAAGACGGCGAAAATAATTTCATGCAGAACGTATTCTCGCAAATAAAACGAAACGTGCGGTTATTGGCATACGGCGCTCGGCATTAATATTTCCGCGCCATTTAGCAAGCGAAAACAGGGAAAAGAAGTAAATGATAAAATATTGATGGACCCCAAATAAAAAAACATAATTCCGAACGTTCTCGCTTAGCTAGCGGTTTATTAATTGCCCCAAAAACCTCAAAGCGTGAAATTTAAACAGGTCTGGAGAGATACACGCCGATTTCTAAGCGATACATGCATATTTATAGGAGGTATACGTATAAGATATTCATGAATTAATTACAGACTTTTAGGCTTAGTATTTATGTTTGGTGCGGTCTGCAGGAAATACTTAAATAGAACGAAGCGAATTAGAACCGCTGTTGAAAGATAAACGCTAGATTGTGTTGTTGCACGATTACGGAAATAATTGACTACAATGTTACGCGTTTAATTTAATTACTCGATTGTAAATATAATTGACTGTTGGTATAATTGAATTATATATCATATGTAAATAACTCATATAAATTGATTTTGACTATGATTTCATTATTGTACCTGTATTGTATATATGGTGCTAAGGTTACTATTATTCCTTTATAATGTATAATTATGTATGCAGTTGTCAACAAGGAGTAGGTTCCATATTGCAGCCTTTTCAATGCTGCTGCTGATGAGGATGATGATAATAATTGATTGTTAACATTATAATTGATTGTTAATATTATAATGGACTGTTAATATCATTAATTGTTAATATCATTAATTGTTAATAAAATTGATTGTTGATCCGATAAATTTACAAAACAGATGAAAAGCGTTAAAATTAAAAATTTTAAACTACCTGAAAATTTAATTCACGCCTAATTTAGAAGAGATTGTTGAGATTTATAAACTCAACTGAAGGTATTTCGAAGCACTCATAGGCGAAAAGTTTACTGAAGTTACCTAGGATTCGGTTATCGGTGTTTGTACACGCCCTGCCATACACCATTGATGGCTTGCGGGTTTTAATGTTAGTGTAAATGATTTAAAATTGTTGAATTCGATTAATTTTTTATTGAGATTACATTTTTCTTACTGAGAACATTTTGGGTGCCTAAAATAAGATTAAAATGCTTGCAATTAGCAAAAGTCAGGGCCGGTTCGATCCCTTATCCCTACCTAACTACTTCAGAAAAGAAAGACAAAATATAATTTAAGAGAAATATTTCTGATATCTGTGTACGTGAAAACTTTATACAGCTAAACTACTAAGATACGGAACATAAAATTATAAGAATTCAGTTTTGGTGAAGCTTTCGAAAGGTAAACCTAATTACGTTATGGATGCAATTCCACGAAATTCAGATATTCCTGCTTGAGCGATGGCCAAAGTATAGCAAATACTTAAGGTTTTCCCTTAAGATCAACTTATTTCTCAGTATTCAACAAGATTTCTCCGAATTCATCACTAAAAACTCACATTACATAAACCTTTCGAACCTACTTCAGTATCAAAGATAACCCTAACAAAATATCCAACACTAGAACAACTTTTTCCCGATATCTTGACCTTCAACTCACTTGTTTCGATGCAGAACATCGCACGGGTTGCAAGCGCAAACATGTATTCAACCACTCTCTAAACAAACTTAACAAAAGAAAGGGGTTAAGCCCAGCTTTCGCAGACACTAGAAGAAAGACGCATCGTTTCTTGATATATTCAAATATAGTCTCCCAAGCTCTGGGTCATTCAGTCTTCATCAAAGAAGGTGGTAAACTTCAAAAGGCTGAAATAGTTTCTATATCACGAAAAGCACTATTCCCCATGAGGAAGCCCCCCTATAAGAATAATCTTGAAGGCTAGAAATTTTGCATAGACACCCTTATCTGATAACCTTGAACTTCACGTCCGTGATGCACCAATGACAAACAGACAAAATTCAAACACCATCCAAATACAAACGTTCCCTTAATTCCCAATACAGAAAAATGTGAAGAAAAGCACAAGTATTCACCTTAAATTAACAAGAGTGAAATTATTACTTCACTTTCCTCACTTATATCATCTGCGTGACTGGGTGATCAAAGTTAAAATTATTGATTCACCAAAGGTTTTCACATTTAAGAGTGTTTCCAGATTTTATATTAACTTAATGTGTAATTATACATCCCATCTCTGTTAGTCATCTATGTTAGGCAATAGTTAAGTTCCAGCAACTTCGTCTTTTCTTCATTTATAGGATATCGATTGATCGAAAACAGCTTTCTCTTCGATACATCAAAGAGCGCCAGTGACGATTTATGAACTGTGAGCTATTCCACCCTCAATTGCGAATAATAGAGCACCTTTCTCCTTTCCTTCGTTTCTCGCTCAACCAAATACTGATAAATCGAAAACAGATAACTTCGATGGATCGAACGGCCGTAATAAGAATTTATTGCATCTGCTTCGGAATAAAATAAATATTTTCTGCTCTCTTTCCTACCATATCACACCGTCATCTACGACCCTACCACCTATCCGGGACATCGATGTTACTATGAATAAATTCGATATATCGGTATCGATAAATTTAGATCGATATATCGAAATTCGATTACTTCGATATCTCGAAATCTAACATTAATTCTCCCCCATTTCTTCCTTGTTTTCTCGTCCTCCACCTCCCTTCTGCCCTAACGTTTCTCATTCCATTTTGCTCCCCTTTCCCTTTGTAAACTAGGCGCACCGTTTGATCCCAGTAGAGCATGCCCAAAGAGACTCTCCCCTCTTTCTCTAAATGGGGGACTTAAACTTCGCAGCCTGCTCTCAGGGACTACCACGCTCCTGTTCCGCCAGAAAATTTAAGCGCCGGGCGCCCTAGAACAATATGTTTGGCTGACAGGATGTCTTGGGAGACTTTGATGGCGCCCTTTTACGTTGCCTGCGGACCGAAAGGCGAGCAGGCACGCGAATGGCCACTTTTTTCCGAAGAGCTTCGAAAGAAACAAAGGAAATCCCAGAAGGAGGTTTACACGAGAAAACCTCTCGTGTTACACACAGAGGGGCATTTTATTACCCTTTCAAAATCGGTCGGATGAGACGAGGGTACTTATCCTGAATGGCTTTCGCAATTTTTCGGATTTTCTTTTTTTAAGTTTCGGAAGGTTTCGACAAGTGTATAAATTTTAAACTCAAGTTACGCATGAAAAACTTTGAAATTATTAGAGCAAAATCCGACAGAATTGCTGTAAATTAATCAGAACACAGGAAAACGGGTAAGGGTGACTTTGCGCAAGATGGTGCGCACCCAGGAAAAATCCCAAGGAAGAATAAACTTGAAAAAAGTCTGATGGGACCGGGAATCGAACCCGGGTCTCCCAATTCCCTCCCAATGCAACGGACAGAGCACCCGACCGGCAAATGGGAGACCCGGGTTCGATTCCCGGTCCCGTCAGACTTTTTTCAACTCCATTCTTCCTTGGGATAATCAGAACACCTTTAGTTTATACCTGGATGAATCTGAATTTTCGATACTTTTAATCTTCACCTTCACTTAACAGCATAATGTTTTTAATAAAAAGGTTAGCCTCCTTGATGCTGAAAGATAATAAAATTGGAATACGGCTGTTATTGAATTAGAGGTTTAAAAAGACTCCGTAAGCCGTATGAATATGAACAATGATTTTTCCAACTTTGGAACCCTTGGGAATTGAGACATTGTTTCCGAAGTGCGCATAGAGTAATTCCCAGCTATTGGCGATCCGGAACCTTCCCGTTCGCCTCCAAACGCGAGTTTCCACCGACAAATAATGTACAACCGCTTGGTAATATACACCTATAAGCCGTGATAGGAATGCCAGGAGAGCCAGCAACTCTCTTCTCTGCAAATAAATTTTAGAGTTCTCTCATTGATATTTCTCTCATATTTTTACACCGAGGAGAAATTTTGTCCCTTCATTTGTAGCTAAAAAAATAATCACGCAATGGACGACTTTAAACACAAAAGATAGCTGAGTTTCCTGGAGATATTAAAGCAATATTTCTTTACGCTGTTGACTAAAATGTCCGATTTGATTCACATTTTTCAAACCGAAAAAGGTGTGGTAATGAATTGATAACGATTAATCAATGACATCAAAGATGCCTATATGTGAATCCATTAACACTAAAGAACATTTCTTCGAGTCACTAACTAACCCAATAATGAGCTGGTCAATATTGGGCTAAGACGAAAAGGTCCATCGATGACGTAACAATGAAACTTATAATTAGCAACGCCGAATTCATCGTGTAGATAACAGAACAATGTTAACTAATCCCTCAAGTGTTTACAACAATATGGCTTTGCTTGGTAGGTAATTGTAACAAAACTGAGGTAATACAATACTAATATCATCTAACAATGCTAATGCGTTCGTAGAATAATTTACCCTTCCCAATACATTCGTAACTTCTTTGCCCTATAACCAGAATATACGTCAGTGGCCGTATTTCACTTGAAAACCATTACGTTGCACGACAAAATAATATCTTACATTGTTTTGAGGCCCAATTTCCCTTAAACAACCCGATCTAATCTTTGAATTAGGGTCATAAATAACGGCCATGAATCGAGTTAGATATACCCTTTAGTTTCAAAATACAAGGTCTGTGTTTTTATCAAAGTAGCATGAAATTTTACGGCCGTTTCGACCCAGATTCTAATTCTCTAATTGATACTTTTTGAAACTACAACATCATCATTTTATATCATACACTATTTCGTCTATATTAAGCTGGTATCATAGACGACTGAAGTCGCACACAAAAGTTTCATTAAAAAATCCGAGGTTATATTTCATTGACAGATTTTACGATGCTTTCAATCTAAAAGCCGAATAGCTCGTTAAACGTGGAATTCCCCTCATGATAAGTACGATACTAATAACATAGATATAACTTTATGAATGAAATTATCAATTTTCTACATTGAAAGCGGTCACTAGGAAGGAGAATTATGATCACAATGAAGTTCTTTCATGAGACATTTAAACATCCAAATTAATCCCATGTTCTGCAGTAAAATTTTTACGACGGGTAAAAGGTCAAGTTCGCAAGGCACTCTAAGTACAGCGCGCTAAATCTTGAATTTTATTAATGCGATGGGTCCTAACCTTTGGGCGGATGTTGTTTCAAAAGCGAAAATGAGATCATTCAAATTTAATGCTAATTATCTTATATCATTTCAATTACACTAACACAAAATTATACAGTAATTGATTGTAGAACCTTATCAAAGGCATATGAATTAAATTTACCCGAAAAGAAATTCTGAGACTAAGATTACGATGAAATGATTGATTTAATACATAAAAAATTAATTAATATAAATAACGCTGATTGGATTTTGGATACACGGACGTTAAAAAAGGACTAGGTGGATGCTCTAACTACAGAGTTAATTTGCAGAGCAATCTCATACCGTTTTTCGAGAGACTGTAGGCAAGCTCTGCAACAAGGACTCCGGGTTCGCGTCCCGATCTGGTAGTATCTTTTTCACGTCATTTACTTCTTTGGAAATTTCTAAATTAGCCTTGATGGGCTAATTTAGCTCAAATCCTTTCACTGTCATAACTATACTATAGCAAAAAATCTCTCACAAGTACTGTTCAAAATCTCAAGCTATAAGAATCTTATTACTTGTTATTCTTAGGGATTTATTTCGAAGAAAACTAAGTAGTCAGTTATCAACTTGAAAGGTTTTTACGTTCACAAATGAAAATTTTAATTATGTAGGCACGTGAAACACAAATAAATCCGTTACTATTTCCACCGGCAACAGTACATTGAATTGCACACATGTTCAATAAAGTGCGGTCAAAATGATATATCAAATGACATGAAATGATATTAGAAAGCATCAAATTTAGTCCAGGTCTAGCCCGTGCTGAAAAATCTCTTACAACCACTCACCAACGATCAATAACGACGTTTTATCATTGATATTATTCTTCTTATCAATAGTATTACTATCAACAATAGCGGTTCAGATGATTGGTGCGTAATACTAGGATTATTCGAATTGGGGTGGGTTACAGTAATTATTAGAATGAATCATTGTTAAAAGTCTTGATTTATTAGCAGAGTCAATACCAACTTAATAAACAACTTCTCTAACTGAAAATGAATACATCTTAGTACTTAAAATTCAGGATTTATACGTACTTTCCCAAGTTTATGTCATCGCCAATAATAGACTTGAACCCTGAGAATTGCATCATTTTTCTGACTATGCGAAGGTTAAGGCGCAAACTCTAAACAATTAAAAGAACTTTCCATTCCTTTCCAGTGCAGCGTCAAAAATAGACCACGTTAAACACACTTCCGGAGCTAGCGGAGCTTTCTTGAGAGAGAAAAAAATTAAAGATATCTAAAAAATTTAAACGATTTCGAACTGCGCACTTAGACTTTCTTTTCTTTTCCTTCAGAACCGCCTCCGCTGCTTCTAAGAACCGCTTCCGCTGCACCGAGGCGCCGCATAAAATCCTCCAGCTGGCCAGAGTACCTAGGCAACGATCGCTTGCCAACTCGCTTTACACCAAACAGGAATTAACGACCACAGTAAAACCAGGTCCCATAAATACGCGGCTACATAAATTCCTCGTGTTTTTTTTCGAGAAAAGTCTTGAAACGGAGAAGATGGCGGGTCAAGGACCGAGCCGTCTGCAGTTTAAAATTAGGAGGCGGACTGCGTCACAGCTCCAATTTTGTTGACAACTGGAATATCTTTTATTTTTCCTTCCCTCGGAGCTCTTCTTTCAATTTTGGCTTCACTTACGAGGGATTGGATGGCATAAAAATATTTCAATTTGAGTCGGGAGAATAAAGCAGGATTATGGCACATGTTTGCGATATTCCCAGACTTTTATAATTCACGATGAATAACTCGAACAGCGAGGAAAGATGTGCTGCATTTTAGACTTACTCATTCTTTGCAGACCGCTGTCTGGGCCTTTCAAATGTAAAGTAGTATTCCCTATTCTTACGTATTTAATGCAGTCTTTTGATATGAAGTGATAGATTTGATTAAAGTTCTTGAGAGTTTCAACAATAAGTTGTAGATATTTCAACGCCCACAACAACGAAATTGAAAGAAAGGATATTTTAGGATAATGAAATATCACTTTCCATATTAGACTATAGAAATAAAAGGCTGATTTTTAAAGTGCCACACAACAATACAAGGTGTAATTGTTGACAAGAGGCGTAATTGTTGACGATATATTATTGTTTCGTAGTGTGAAAGTTGTTGTTGTTGTCCTATCATGAAGTCAAAACCTACGCAGAAGATTCTAACAATTTTATGACTATCGAGGAAAAGAATTTTCTGTCACGAAAAATTTACTATAAGTTAAATCCTACTGACGACTATTAAAGATATCTGTTTATTTTTTATCTCCTTCAGGATCTAACGATTATTTAACCTTCAGTACTCAATCCCTTCTACCATATACCGAGGAATTGATAATTTTTTATTTGTTCTTATAACGGGCGAGAGAAAATGTACCTTTCGTTTAATATATTCTATACGAAAGCTACCGAGGTATGAGAGATACTAAATATTGGCATTTATTTAGGCTACTCCTTATCGAATGCTATGAAGAGTTATTTATAGAGCCACTGTACTTTTTGAATAGGAAGTTTTCCACGCTAGCATTCCGGCTGAGTAAAAGTAACAATGGCATGATACCTCACTCCTCACTATTCATTTCTAGGGCATCGAAAAACGCCTACTTCGACACATAGAGCGGCGATACTTGCGGTTGATAAATTTATATTAAACAGAGAGCTGCTCCAATATCAATAACGAATATCATATCATTAGTCATTCAGCTTTTCCTTTATTTCTCGACTACACAAATGCTAATGAATCGAGATCAGCTAACATCGATAGATCGAATTTTTACTTAAAGATTTTATTGGATGTGTCATGAAGAAAAGAAAATATTAATTTTGCTCTTATCTTCCCAATGCTATCCCCGTCTCTATAACGTATCTGGGGCGTCGATATAACTATAAGGAAATTCGATACGTCTATTACGATACATCCATATCGATACATCTACAGCGATGTTTACATCCCGATACATCAAAGGGCCAAACATCTAAATCACTCACTTCGATTTAAGGAACTTTCACATAAATATCTTTAAAACATTCTTGCTCGGGGACAAAAGTAAACTACCTCACTCCTCATCTTTCCTCTTACACCTCATCCCCTCTCCAAAGCATATCGTAGCTAACGGAGGAGGGGTTTAGGTTCAAACGAGATTTCGTGATGATAACTGTACCACAACAACAACAATAATAACAAAAATACAACAACAATAATTTCTTTAGTGGAAACAGGAAGATGATCCCATTATAATATTTATTATTACTAACGAACGCATACAACCATTCTCTAACCAAATAAATCCGATTAACAGGGACTTGAACCCGGGATAATGGCCACAGACAGACAATATCTTGGTTATCATAGCTCGCGAATTGAAACAAATTCCTCCACCATACAAATCTATCCACTTTAACTAATTCACTCCGAGAACCAAATGCACCCTCTCCGCAAAAAAAGAGAGAAGAAAACGGTTTTGCCAAAGTAGGACAGAACAGCTTCGTGGGGGGTCTGTTTTCAACTCAACCAATAGATGACAAAAATAAAACAAAAGAAAGTAGGGATGCGATATTTTTTCCTTCCCTATACACACGCGCCCGTGACTCGAAAGGGGAAGCAGAATGGAAATCCGGAAGAAGTGGAGTGCATCGAGGTCCATCGCACGATTTTGCATCCCAGGAGGGGGGGAGGGGAAAGAAGTATCACGTTACCCCTGGAGGGTAACAATGGGGGCACAGCTGTGTGACCAAGCGAGTTAGCGCAAGCAACTCCCTGCACATCGAATCGGCTCCAGAATCAATGGCAAAGTCAACAAGAAGGATCGATGCGAATACCCCCTACCGACGATTCATCACTCTAAGTACATACATAAAGGGGGTGGGGGAGGACGTGAAAGTCATACGTCGGTATCGTAAAAGAAGGAAGAGGTTGAGGGATGGATTTTTCGGAGACGTCGAGGGGAAAAGTTGGCACGTCGATTCCTTTACACAGGGGCTGCTTAACGTCATTTCCTTCGGCGGAACTGGGGTTGCCACCTCTTCCGGAATTCCGGATATCTCCCAGATTTTGACACGATAAGAGTAATGTAGCCCCGTCTCCGGGCTGGAAGATAAATTCTAACGGCGTATCTGCCGATTCCTTGTTAATCGGTACTATAGTTTACATTTTCTCGTGTATAATTTTATATTGTTCACTGTTCCCACGAGTAACTGGGTAAAGGAGGGGAAGGGGTTAACCTCGAATTCCCCCTCCATCTTATACACCACGCAATACGCCGTTCGATATTTATGGAAGGAGTTGTACATCAGTAAATTCTATATACTTTATAATTACAAATTATGTCTTGTATTGTGCTGTATATTGTACTATACTTTATCATTACAAATCATGATTTGAATCAATCCGAAAATGAGGTAAAGGATTAAAACATTCTCAAATTATAATAATTTTATCTTATATTAATAATAATATTATTCATTCTATTTGCGTCCAAATATAACGCGTTCAGACGAAACAAGTTACACAAGAAAATAGAATGATATAGAAGTTAGTGATAAAAATATACATCCACAGCTCTACCAATTGTAATGACTACGTAAAATTGATGAATTTTATCGTACATTTGGGAAAAAAGTTAAGAGTATCCCGAAATATCCCTGAATTTCTTTGCGTAGCTAGAAATACCTTGGAATCAAAATTTCGCGAGAGGGAACCCGGACTTTAAAGAAAATTAAATTTAAAAAAATAATTAAACAATTATCAGGGCTGATACAGACTGTGAGGCAATCGCCTCAGAGCGAGGTAATAAAAGGTTATAACATCTGAAAAAAGAAGGGGACACACAAAACCCAAAAATAATATTTTGTTGTTTCCAATCTTGTTTAACGATGACTAAATGCTACATTTAGCCGTGACAAAAACGGCGTTTCTCACGACAGTGGAAGTGATTTTTGAAATGTAAATCTAAAAGGTAAAAGATATCAATAACGACAACGACTTAATCGACACATCAATCAATAATGCAGCACTTAAGAGGAGCGCAACAACGAAGAATAAACAGCTGTAACTAAAACAGCGTTTCACACAACAATCGAAGAGTATCGATCAGATTATAGATAAAAAGACATACATCATGAAATGGTGAATGCTAGGGATCTTGGAGATTAACAAGAAGTACGAAAGTTATAATCGCAACTAAAGTAATTCGTGGTACGGGAAAAATTTTATATCACGCTTTACAAATACATCACAGAGAAAGATATCACTAACGTAGTGGGCAAAATAATAAGATAAAATCTATAATGAATAACTAATCCTTATAGTAAACCAACTTCTTGAGAATAAAATGGACGAAGAAATCAGTATCTTTTACCATTATATCCTCCACAACGATTAACTCGCGGCTAAATTTGATTGCTCTATGCTCTAGGAGAAGTAAATGTCAGCCTAAGGGAATGGTATCGTATGGGATCTGCATCCAATAGCATCTCTGGTTCAATCTGTGGAACATCCGGGTTTAATTTCGCATCCTCCGGAGATAAACCCTATGGGGTACAGCATTCACTTTGGGTGGGGATATTTAATCAATCAAATCCTAACGTAATTGACATTTTCCATTATCACTACCTTAACGGATGCGTTGCAAATCATATGGTTCGTGGTCCAACATAAAATCGGAGTCAACAAAAAGTTAAAAACTTAAGATTACGGGAGGAATGGTTACATAAATATTTTTATGAAGCTAGGACATGATAAATACTTGTAGCAATGATCAGTCGATAGAAACGTTGTAACCAATGCGGCGTCCATCTTACGTTATAAAGTATTATATATACCTTATAAAAAAAAATAAAGTTTCCAATTGCTACCAATGTACATTTCGGCGAAGGCGGTATATTTTTTGTATAATTTTTCTATTAGTTTCACACAGTTTTTTTTTATTTTACGTAAATTCGTGATCTCTTATTTTCAGTATGAATTTGCATTTATTGTTTTATTTTAGGATTCCTGCTGACAGTTTCCTTTTTTTATTTTCTCGTCTTCTTATCAAATTTTAGTTCCTACTTTCAGTCGGTTTTCGCAGGTTTTTCACGCCCCCATGCTCGTGGCGTTTTCCCGCAGGGTTTCATTTTTCTTAAGTTCAGACTTTGGTTTCTTTAACCCACATAATGTTTCCTTTCTTTTAAACTTCACAGAATCAGGCAAGCCATTGAGGAAATCCATAATGGAAAGACACCCAGAAAATGGTATTCTTCCACTAGTTTAACATGTGGACTTGTGGAAAACTTGAGTTCTTCTGAGTGTCCTTCCTTACTTTTGTTGATTCTTCTTTTTTGTATCTTCCAAAAGCTATCTTTTTCTTTCAAATATTTAACAACAAAGAGAATAAGAAGTCTCAATCTCTCCCTTCAATAAAGATATTTATAGTATTATATTGCCATTGTTATTATAATTGCTATTGTAGTCATCTTTATAATAATAATAATTGTTGTTGTTGTTGCTGTTATAATTACTATTACGAGATTTCCCTTAACTGTGTAAACTCGACGCATGACATCGGCAAACCAGATAAATTCAGCTTTCATTCAGTACTCATCCACTCAAGACCGGAGCAGATAAGAGTACGAAATTCGACAATTTCCACACACATATTTCGCAAGCTTCTTAACAGGTTGATCCACCATATTGAGAGAGATAGATAAAACATACTAAACAGTTTATCGTAATGGCGCGGAAAACCGGAGGAACACGAACACCCGCACAAGTTTACACAGCCACGCTCGATTCTCCCACAAATATTTCTTCGCCCCTGACTCATCTAGCCAAAGACCAATAAATTTTCCGCCAACCGAGCCAACGGATACAGTGGCGGGAAACATTCCATAAAAACCGCGATAAAGTCGTCGTCACCGCCGTCGCCATAGAAACCGATATTATGAATAAATAAATAAACACAAAAAAAACAAACGCGATTCGATCTAAACAAGATCCCATCTTTGACCCCGCTCTGGTCCGAAAGTGTGAAAACATATCCCGCACGTCCAGATAACTAAGTGGAAATGCGTAAATAAAAGAAAAACAAAAAACTAGCGGTCGGCGCTACAGAAACGCGTGCTCAAACGTTACCGAAGCGATAAATCATCCTCGGCGAAGACGAGATATGGATGGACTATATCGAATTGCCTACGAAGAAAAAGGACCTCGAACTCCCGTAGGATGCGGCACGAGGGGGAGTGGAAACAAAACACGGGCGATAAAGGATGAGAGACACGCGTGTTTAAGAGGGAGAAGCCACGCAACCACGTGAAAGAAAGAAGGGGAACGATTTATGGCGACAAAGTAAAGAGGAAATGGAGCAGAAATACGAAAAAGCGAGTGACAAATGAAAAAAGTAGGGAACGATAAAGCACTACGAAACAATAAGTTGTACACAATTGAGTATGCGCAACAATTGCCTTCAACAAGGACGCATTGAGGATTAATGAAAAGGTTTCCTTATTGTTGCGGGAAAGAATAACCAATAAATAACAATGCCTTACAATAAAGTATCCACGACAACTGCCTTCGACAAAGACGCAAAGGGTGGCAGAGAAAATCAGTTTCCTTATTGTTGCAGAAATAAAGTTTCCAACGGTAACAATGTCTTTTTATTCAACCTTCCTTAAAAGACCTCCAAGAAGAATAAATTCTGCGTCCTATTACAAATAGAGACAGTAAATTATATTGCAGTTGTTATTGTTGTTGCAATTGCATTACCCGTGTTTTACTTATATGAATCGTGTCTTCTGAGACACGGAAACTGATTGCTGGGTATTATTCTGTTATAATCGCCGCGGTTTTCGCTGTAGCCTCGTGAGCAGCATATTAATATTTTAAGTAATAATATTATTTTTCTTTTAACTTATCATTCTTAAGGATATACATTTCGGAACCTTTCATCTTTCAACTGGAATAATGACAGCATAGTTAGCAATTATCTAATAGACTGTTATCTAATCTATGAGAGAAAAGCAACCATCGCACCAACACCGATGGAATCATAAAGCAGCGAGTATAAAGAAAAACAGCGAAACAAAACAGAGCTAACAAAACATTAATTATTACAAATTATCTTGAAAATAGAAGATAAAAGGAATCCTCAGATTAAGTTGGGTTAGGTCACTTTGATTGGCTGTTTTGCAGGACTCTACAACGGTGACCAGGATAAAAAATTCGCCATGCGGTGACTGCAACAGAAAATAACCAAAGGCTGTGCCCACAAGAAATTGTAGTTTGGGCTTTCGGATAGCAAAGTGGACTGCGCGTTCACCTTAGGTGGAAGTGGTCCCACGTTCGATTCTCGATGGCGGCCCATATGTGCGACATAACAATAGCTGTCAAAATTCTTTTAACAACACTTCTATACTCATACTGTGAGTTGTCGTCATCATCATCTTCTTCATTGTTATTATTATTATTATTACATTACCTTAAAACCTTTGGAGCTTGTTCAAAATAATACTTACCAAAATAAGACTTATCTTCCGAACAGATATTAAATGAGCTTGCATTATAACTGGCTGTTACTATCCGTCGACAATGAGCGTAATTGTTGCCTTAATAACGCTACTCCGCTGAAAGCAGACGCCAAGCTATTTCAGCAAAAAACACGACCAACACTTACAGTTAAAAAAAACGTTCTCACATAGCCAACGTGAGTTTTCCAATGGGCAGAAATAAAAGGGATAAAGAGAGCCATAAAGTCAGCGAGAGATAACGAACAAGAGATAATGAGACAATAACAAGACTTGCTGAAGGAATAAGGATGAGAAAATAAACAATGAACGAGAGAATACAAAGGTTGATTGAGTGATTGATTGTTGAATGGAGTGATTAACGACTTAATTACAGCAGTACAAAGAATAAATAGAATGCTGTCCAATCAATTCCTTAAGTTAAAGAGAAGGTACCAAGGCAACGGACGGGAAGTTTAAACATAAAATAGGCTTCCTAGGCGTTGGTACAAATTTATATATAAATATGCCAAGAAATCAAAAGTTGGAACTTGAATAGAAATGATAAACGAAAACACAAATTAAAACCATTTTGATATCGATGACAAAAGTGACATATCTTTCATTCCTTAATTATATGAAGGCAATCCGTAACTGTTTCAGTTAAACATTTTAACTCAAATCAATTTATAGATAAAATTTATTTTGGCGAAATCTGAATGTATGTAAGCTATGATTTCCAGTTGAACCACGTTAAAATTTCAATACCATCCAAGCTTCTGTTTGGGAACCCTTCAAAAATGTATTTTATTCCTTGCGCTTGAAAAGTGGGATACAATATTTTAACTGTTTTTTTTTACTAAATGAGTATAGAATTTAAAACTAATGAGAAATAATGGATGGTAGAGTGTATACATTGTTACCGATGGAAACTTCATTTCCGCAACAATTAGGAAAGAACTTTTCTCTGCTACCCTTTGTAGCCTTGTCGAAGCCAATTGTGCTAAGTACTCTCTTGAAAGCCATTGTTATTTATTGGATATTCTTATGGATGGGAACTCATTTCTGCACCAATTTCTCTGTTACGATTTGCATCCTTATCAGGGATATTGGTATTTTTATTTATTGGATATTTTTTCCCACCACAATAACGAAATTGCATTTCATTAATCCTCATTGCGTAGAAAACGGCACATCACATTTATCACTACTCCCATTGGAAGACAAAATACCTCTTAAAATAAAGTAGGTATATCTGGGATTGGAAGCCAGAGAAATAAGGAATGTAACCCTCGCATGTATGAGATCGGTTGGAAAGTATGGGTATGAAATTTCTGGAGAATACATAGAAAACCCTGAAGCTTCAGGAACCCTGAAAAATCTTACATGATAAGTAAATCTTGACAAGAGGTATTAATGCTTTTTCAAGGAAATGACAAATTTGTTGTATGGACTGTAAATGTACATGCCGTTGTAGATGTGATGTATCTACATTAATGTTGTAGAATGTTAATAATATTCTGTAATTTTAATACCTAAGGCATAGCTTTTTAAATTGTATAAATGAAATCATGTTCAATTGTATTATGGAACTGCATCTGTTTAAAATTCAATTAGTAAGTTTTGTAAAATATGCAGTGAGTTGACGGGGTGATTACTGACAAATTACGTATTTTCATATGTAGAAAATACGTTAAGTGTTAGTTGTAGGATGTGAGTAATGTGACGTCTCCACCTGACATATTGCCATCCTGCGGTAGAATTGTATAATAATAAAAAAACATGCATTCTTCCGCTTTTCCCAGCCATGAGAAAGGAAAAAGAGGTAGAGTGACGTTGATTAGGCTCTAAGAGAAGGAAGTACACGCTCTAATATCCCTACAAAGACCGCGGGAACAAGGTAAACCGCGCTGGCTATAAAAGAACGCAATAGATGTACAGATAGGCAACGGATGAACCCAAAGAGGGAAATCACAGTTGAAGGAAAGGACGGAAACCAGTGAAGGTGGCGGATGGAAGACGAACGGCAATGAAGCAGAGATTTACAGGGGGGTAAAAGTAGAAAAGGGATGGGTTGATAGGAAATACGAAAGATCACCCCTTACGGGGGACAAATGGGGACTCGGAGGGGGTGAAACGATGCGTGAAACAAAAGACGGCGTGTGTGCGGGAAAAGGCTTGGGAGGGAGAAGTTGAAAAAGACTAGTGGGTGGTCGGGGAGACACTTCAGATCACTATCCGTTTGTTGATTCCATCTGAGACCTTCCTGGACCTCTGGAAACAGGGGAGGGTCCGGTTACTAAAGGGAAGGGGTTGAAAAAACACCTCGGAGATGGGGAGAAAGAGAAACACGAGGCGCAGCGCGACCGACAAATGACTATCAAAGGTCTCCTTTTTTCTCCAACGACTCTGGGCGGATGTGTACGAGAGTAGGTGTGTGTGGTAAATGTGCGTATGTGAATGAAAGCGTAACAGAAGGCAGTGCCGTATTCTGATGTGCAACCGCCATAAGGCAAAGTTTGCTCGCGGTCTTAATCACCCACTTTTTCGGCTAACGTTTTCAACAATCTCGGTGTTTATTGTTGCCAAACACCAAAAACTAATTGTTGCTGTTGCATAGATTTAAGTCATAACTATATTACGACTTGCAAAAGTCTGCCATTGTTGAAATAGGATGAATACTCCTGGGATAATTGGAGAAGATTATCCACGTTAAACCTTATGAACACAAAACGTGCACAATTTACATTTTTGTCACAAAAGTAAACGTGTTCCGTTGTTTTGTACCTAGGACCTTAAATTACCATAGTTACCGTTCATTGTTATGATTGTTGGCTTGGTACTTACTCGCAACAATAATAGGTTTGCATTAAACTAATAATAATATTAATACTATGCTTTTATTAATTATACTATTATTATGACAAGACATTCTAGGCATAGCAGGACATATAATGCTTTAAAATATGTTATATAGATAAACTAATTTTTGTT
>KZ308435.1:759753-796744 GCA_000376725.2 Ladona fulva | reverse complement strand
TATATTTTTAAAAAATTATTCCTATTATAATTAATATTACTACACTTCATACTACTATCGGTTTTTTTACTATACTACACTTAATTATATCATTCCTATGGTATTGTTCCATGCTATGCATACATTAAGGATATCAATCGCAGCAACGTCGACGTATATCTTAAATGATTCACAAAACGCAACTTAATTCAGAAAACGTCATTATTTATAAAAGATCGTTTTACAAAACTAGACTAAGTCCATCTCTGGGTGGTGAGGCGATCCCCTCGAAACCGGTAGCATTGTGTTTTTCTTTATTGTAGATTTAGTCTAGTTCTGTAACATAAACTTTAATAAATTATGAAGATGTTCCTCCAAATCGCGCTTCATATATTTCGTTAAAAACATCATTATAGCATACCTTGAACGAAAAAAGTTTAATTAAACGCAATCCATATTGCTTTTCGAATAATAATTGCATCAAATTTCATTTTTCCCACAGGCAATATCAGATAGACCAGAGAAACAAACTTGTGGTGTAAACCCTCCTACGACACGCCGAAAGGCGGCTTGCGTGGATATCCATGTACATGTAGAGGTAATGTATACGCCCCTTTGATTCCTGCCCCCCTGGGGCGGCTTCCTAAGCGTCTGAAGCCGGCCCTGACAATAAGAGCCGGAAAGAGGAAACGCCTGAGACGAGTTAAGAAAAAACACATAAACTCACGTGGTGGATCAAAGGGATGCTACAAACTGAGTTAGTTTGGACTCCCGCGCTAGAGATGGAATAAAAAACATATAGCGCGCCCAAGAGGGGGCTTTTTTATACGCCCCGCTCCTCCTTAAGGGAAACAACCAACTGTTTGTTGCGTGAGCTTCTTGGAAATGCGATTTCCTCGCACCTTATTATCGTTTAAAGCTTTCCCGCGATAAAAACGATGCTGTTTCTCTTTCGAGCGTTATATCTCGCCTGGAATGCATTCCCAACCAAAGCCAACAGTACTGAAGCTACATCGATGCCGTTTTTAATAAACAGGATTCAAACGGAATGTAAAATAAACTTGGAAATTGTAAAATATTTAGTATAATAAGTAAATGATTGATGCATTTATTTAAATACTAATTTTTAACTCAGTTTTTAATGCTGATAAACTAAGTAAAGTTCCTAAAATCAATTTTTTCACACATTTCTTGGAATTCCATATGCAAGGGAGTGATACTGGCGTATATATAGTAGTAATAGTTAAGTCATAGCGTAGTGTTTATGTATGCGTAGTGGTTTTATGCAGTTGATTCGTTACGTGCATATTTCTCTGTTGAAATAAAATATTACTCCATTTCCAAGCATATCTCAGATGTGTACATATTCTCAGAATATGTACATAATTATTATACCTACATCCTAAGTCGTTCCCCTGAAACCATCTCCAGTATTTTATATCTCCAAACAATTCTAATGAAGATAAGACGAAAAAGGCGAAGCTATCGAAAAACGTTATGCAAAACCGTTATACGATACTAATTTCAAGATATCAAAGAAAACATACTTTCCAAAAGTTCAATTAATATATGACTGACATTTTGTACCAGACTGAACTGACCAATCGCCGTAAATATTCTAACAGCAATAAGTATGTATGAAAAAAGAAAATTTCTATCACTGTGCTTGCAAAATTTGACACAGTTGTTATCTAATTGTTTTCAGTGAAATCTGGTGGAACATTTAATGTATCTGGTGGAACAATGTTTCCATGACGATATTAAACATTTTCATAACCATGGTAGTATAAATAATCTGTGAACAGAGCAACCTAATTTCTATTTGAAATATTTGATACAATTATCCACTTGCAGACCTATGACGAATGCAGGAACGATAATAAACTTTTAGTGAAGTCGTTAAAAAAATAAAGGAATACGATGGAAAAATGTCATTCAAAATATATAAAAACAATATTAATATAATATAATATTACATTTCATAGTTTGCATCGATTAAAACTAAATTTAGTTAATTTTCGATAACTTGACAACTTAATATATGCACTGACTGAAATAAACTTTAATTAATATAATCTCTGTTTTAGTTTGAGAGTAGGTTGAAAATTACAGTTTACCTTGATGTATAAATAATTATGTATAACAATTGAATACCATTTATCACGAAATTTGAAAAATACACAGCTTTTATAGTACTACCATTTCATCTCTTTATAGCTAAAAACAAACGAAAGGTTGACAACATAAGCATTTTCAATTCAATATAAACGAATAAACACTCTCTCAATTCTCGATTTAAAAAATATGATCTCTAATCTCCTTTAAATCAATAAAATACTATAATCCAGACTACGGAACAACGGATGACAGAAAACATCAATCTCCCTCAATACGGTTGCATGAGAGATTCAATCTTATGTCACAACGTAATCGGTTTCAGGGTCGCCTGAGAAGCTATACAAACATAAGAGATACGAAAAGCGGAGCAAAAATATACTACCGAAGATAGGATTAATCAGAATGGATAGGGCAACATACAGAAAAAAATACTCGGAGCTATCACCGAAAATAAATATTAGATAGAGTATTCCGAGAAGGTTTTGCCTTTTTATGCACTCAATCGCGGGGAATCATTCGATGTAGTGGAGCCCGTCTTTCCTCCGTTGCTAAGCAAATGTTTCCATACGTCATTTATCAGAAGTACATTATCAACGAAGAAGTGAAGCTTGATAAGTTTATATTTATACATGGTCTCCCCGACCAAAAATAAACTGAGGAAGAAAGGTAATTTTTTTATGCTGAGATCTGAATTTTTTTAGTAGAATGAGGGCATAAAGAGACATTAGAAGATTTAATTTAATCTTTAATTTTAGAGGTCTGTCGAAAGTTAAATTTAAAGCAGAGGCACCCAAATAGCGAGTAGTTCACTGTGAGCTTGTAGCTAATTAATGTAAGAAATTTAATAGTTTTCTCTCGTGCAATTAGATAAATTAACGAAAAATAGAACATTTTTGTTTAAATCTACCCTAAACATTGAAAACAGGTACTCGTTCCAAGCTTAACATTATACAACGATTTACATCATTTCTCCAGATGTAAAATTAACACCCGAAAACAGCGAAGATAATTTTATGAGGCCCGTGAAATTTTTTGTAGTGTGTACCTCATGCGACCCACAGGAGATGAAGTCTTAGACACTCCTGTCTTGAAATATTCTATAACTTGGGTTGAGAATCTTATTTAATCACGAGACAAAGGGAAACTAATACAATAGTTAAATAACCTCAGCAGAATAATTCCTCTTTATATTCAGTAGTTTAATAAACGAGGCCGTAAAACAAAATTACAATTATACCTCGGCTAACGAATATGCATTCGGCTTACGAATGTGTTAGCGGCTGCACGTTACCAAACATGAACGGTCGCGCCATTCCATTATCTTATATTTTTCCATCTGTATGCGTAACAGAGGAATTAGCTGGCTACATCACATAGAAGACACACAGTAACCCAATAGGTTGTTTTTGTTTAAGACGGGGAAGTGAGACGCCTGATAACATCACGTTTCGACTAACGAAGCTTTCAGCTAACGAATTTGCTTCCGGAACGAATCACCTTCGTTAGCCGAGGTATCGCTCTATTTTAATACATGAAATTGTTTGAAAAGGCCTTACGTTCCCCACCAACGTTCCAGAAACAATATGAAGCGGTAAAAAATGTTTACGATTCTCCATTTCATAAAAATTCATGAGTGAAGTGAGGCACGTAGGGGTTACGATCGATATTTATCGATTAAAATCGAAGTCAGCATTTTTGTAATCATACTCGAGGCATGAATCGAACATAAATTAGGACTAACGTCGTAAATCGCCACGCATGCACTAGCCATCCGTCACCTGATCATTCCTTTTTCCAATAATAATTGAGCAATTCTGCCCCATTTGACTTCGGAATTCCGCGCTGAAATAACAAACAAACTTTGGTTGCGTGGAAACAATATATCAGCGCGACGCAAAGGGACAACAAGTGCAATCAATCTTAAATCAACGATGGGAAAATATACACACCAAAAGGACGTCCGACTTAAATTGGCAATAAATAAAAAGATAATGGGAAAAATTGCAAAGAGGTTGAGGGAAAAAGCGTGCTCACTTCGTGGATTCATCTTAACATCTCCTAGCAACCGTGGTTAGCTGTTACCCAACGTTCATAAACCAATCGAATGAAGCGCACTGATGGAAGTATTCTCAGAAGTATGCAAGCAACTCCTTACGTAACCATGGAGATAACGAGAGTGATATTATCGCTTCTTTTCATTACACGGGTCAAATAGGTCGAAAAATAATAGATTAATTGAATTTTAGAGAAGCAGAATATCGCCATAAAATTAAAAATGAGAGACAGCAAATGTGACTTTAAGATAAATATTTTTTCTATGATTTGCTTGGAATATGGTAAAAATTAAATATGCAGGTAAATTTTTTTTACACCAGTAAAAAGAATTTCTTTCTGAAATTACCTATCAAGATGCAGAAAATTCAGAAAAAATATAGCAGGCGAAATCTGAAAAAGGGGTTAGATTTCCAAAGATGGGGGTTAGAGATTCGGCAACTGTAAATACAAGATGAGGGAGGATTGCCTCTTTGAGTCCAAGAGTAGAAGCATTTCTCAAGAAAATAATTATTAAGTGCTCATATTTTTTTAAACGATGCACATTAATACATAGCCTATACATCATAAGTTCGGTAGAGCACAACTTACTTTGTCACCGGAATCATCCTTTGTATTAGCAAAGGAAAACTGTGGAGGACGTTATCAATATTATGCGACCCCCCTGCTACTTTGGCCGATCTTATAATGAGCGCAAGATAAGGGAAATAGATGCTAGGACAAGTCGTTTTAGGGACTCTTTCTTTCCGCGAACGATACGCGATAATAACAAAATAAGGAAATAGCGCGAGCATCCGGTGTTATCACCCCCTGCCACACGCCGAAAGGCGGCTTGTAGGGTATTGATGTAGATGTAGATTATAATAACAATGGAAACAGAATAATAAAACCCTATGGTTTTCTTTAATCATCCTGCATATACGAGTATGCATTTCGGAGTAAAGAATGTGACCTTAGGAAACCGCCCTTCACGAAGGTAAGTAATTGTTAACTCTTGAAGAAACGGAAGAAATAAGGAAGAATATAACGCATTCTTCATAAGCAAAATGAAAAGAAGTAGACGTTTACAATGCGAAAGGGAAGGAACAACCTCGAGGGAAATTTTGTGAAAAGAATACAAATGATTTTAGGGCGTAGCAGAACTAACTATACCGTAAACAACAAAATAATGTGGTAGGATTGATAGCACGCTCAATAAATGACAGAAAAATACTTGTATTTTGAACAAGGTAAAGAATTGGAAGAAATAAACAGCACTGTAACAATATTATTCTCATTGGATTACGCAGAAAGGAATTATGAATATATATGTATCAATATAAAATATTTGAAAACATAATTACGTTGAAATCAGTCTTTTCGTTTCATAAGCAGTGATTACCAAGACGTATAGCAACTTCTGGTAGTTTTTACCGCGAACTACTATAGAAGCTAATGGTAGTTATTGTGAGATAGAAGTATCAGTGTTTTTACACCGCCTGCCACGCACCACTGGCGGCTTGCAGGGTTCAAACATATATGTAAAAATGATCTTGAGCATGTGACTATGACTATGATTTCAAAGGAAAGAAATACAAAGAATATCAAAGAATAGCTCTGTTAATGGTTGAGGGATGGGAAAACGGGTATGATTTTGGTCATGCTGATAGCCAGAATCTATCAATGACGAGAAAAGAGTATGGCAACACAGAAAACGAATGGAATGGAGCACATTCTAGAGGAAAACTGGGAGAACTAGAGTCATCAATACTTAGGTATTTCACAAATACGGAAATTTTTTCAAAGAGCGTTCTGAAACTAAACAAATTACGTCTTTTTTTAGTGCAACAAAAGTCCGGATGATCAAAATACTACGTACATGGATTTCGCACGCATTATTTATAAAGGTGTAGAGGACTTACAAATAGATGTAGTCAAACTTAATCTTATATATCCAATTCTGACACACTTCAATATGGTTTTCAAATGGAAAGAAAGCGCTGGGAGATACGGTAATGTTACAGGAAATTCTTTAATAAAAACCGTCAACGATAACGTCGACCGTTACCGTTGACTAAAGGTGACGTTATAGTTTCTTAAAAACGGCACCTCTCAATGGTATCGTCCTTTATATGGTTGTTTTCTTTAGCAACAATAAGAATTTGGAAGTGTTTCAATATGCATTCTTATACTCAACAATAAAGGTAAACAATAACAATGAAACACACTTAGAAACCTATCCACGCCCTCTACTTTGTTTATTGTTAATGTGCACCTATCCTCCTATTATACACAGATTGACACATGTTAACTTTGAAAATCATGGGAGGTTAGAAGTAGCTTTATAATGCAAAATTAGCGGCGATTTCGATTTAGGAATAACCACGGCAAGATTGACTCTTACTCATTACCACTGCCGAATTCAGTGGCAATCTCCAAAGTTCTTCTTTAAAGAAATTGAATCTTCTCTCATTCCTTGAATTAATTTTTTTCAACAACCGCTCCCTCTTAAACCTGGTCGTGGGCGAACCGAAAACGCGATTTTTTTGGGAGGGGTCAACGTTCCGCGGAGTGGACGAAACAAAAATGCTTAATTACCAACAGAGGGTAACTAGGAAGCGATAAGTTGAATCCCTGGCGACCGTTAATAAGCAAGAACACAATCCAACAGATCCGTTCGCTAGACATGAATAGTGACGTACGATAATTTTCTAGACATAATTAACAACATGGCCAAAGCGGATCCGGGTTCGATTCCCAGTGGGGGCTCACGTGCGAAATAACCTTAGCTGCGGAAGCACTTTTTAAATTACTAATACTACTGGTAATAAATAATAATAACTTATAACAGAATTGAATAAGTAATAACTGAGTATAATAAATAATAATAGATTCACTACCGTTACTAGGGCAACCCGTTCCGATATTTCCTCTCAACAATGACGAGAAGTTTTTATAATAACAGGAAATAATTAATGCAGATCTAGTGTTGAACATTTATTCGGGTTCGATTCCAGGTAGAGTTTCAAGTGCGAAATGGCCTTAGCTGTCACTTATAAAATTACTATTACTATTTCTAAATTTTAAGCCAGGGGTTATGAGGGCGCAGTTTTGATAATTAAGTGGATGTCATGAAAGTAAACCACCCTTATCGGACAGGTTGAGGAACCCTGATTTAAATAAAATTTATCCTCCACATTTCCCGCTTTTTCGTCCGTTAGCATCCACTCCGCCATCCCCGCAATTCCTCGCTCGTCTTCCGATATCGACCTTCCTTTGACCTCCCGTTCTTCCATTCACTTTCTGCCCTTTTTGTTTCTGCGATATTATCCCCCTTTCGCCCGAGGCCAATCCTTTATCTGCTCCGAGCTCGCTCTCGCTGACAAGACAAGATAACGCTCGGGTTTGTTAGCGGTCTCAGGTCAAGAGGGGAGGGCGGGGGTGTACGTTTCGGTGGCTGAATTCGTCAGGCCACGCTTCTCGAGCTTCACCTTTTTTTTGCGAATCACGGTTTCCTCTAAAGGCGAAATTTTCGGCTATGCCATATCGCCGGGTTTCAATGGGTGAAAAGGGAGATACTCCTTTTTTTGACTTTTTGGTTTTCCTCGACAAGAGCGGGTGGTTGCGTTGAAGAAATGGAAGATGTCCGTTCGGAGACCGTCGGAGATGGTATCTGTTATCGGAGCGCGGATTTGCGAATTTTTCAATGGGAGTTTGCGGATTGTCTCGTGTTTCAAAACAAACATGGGACCCTGCGTCGGTTGCGAAGTACATACGTCTGAATTTTGGGGATTTTTCTGGTTTTTTCACATCTTGATAAATATTTTACATCTTTATTTTGATATGGGATAGAGAACTTCTCTGTTGTAGTCACTGCACGGCGACTTTCCCATTACAGTCACCGTTATACAGTCCCATTAGACAGTCACCGATACTGACCTTATCAAACAATATCGGAGAATGAACAGCATGCTTAAATCATGATTTTAAAAAGAAATATCTATAAAATCAAGTCAATGGAAGAAGCCGTTACTTTATGAAATTCCATATCAATGGAAAAAGGAAAACTCAGTTTGTAAAGTAAAGTACGTATATTGTGAAATTTTACAAACTGAGTTTTCCTTTTTCTATAAAATCAAGGTTGCGCTTAGAGTGGTTAGGGGTTTTCCGTTATTGGCACTTCTATAGCGTCCATTTTAGTGTTGTTGCCATAGTGATCATGTTTCTAGTGCAAAAGAATTGAAATAAATTTACATTATATATAGAANATTTATATATAGAAAGAAAAGAAGTAAATTTACGTTCTAGACTACGAAAATCCATAACAAAAATGAAGATATTCTTAAGCGAATTTAAATTTTAACAAACCACTCTTACAATCATCCTCATAAGTCACGCATATAAACAACCACACCGAAGCCAGGATTCGAACACAGGACCTTTGTGTCGCTAGGCATGCACTATAACCCCTACATCACATTCCTGAACAATTTTCCAAAATATTAACAATTTTCGAAGGAGCTGAACAACAATTACGATAAAACAACAAGTTCAATTGTTGCAAAAAAGAAGAATAATTAAGAAAAGGCGACTTTGTGCCGCTGGATACATGTAATTAACCTTTAAAACAATTTAAAATTTCGTTGTAGTTAAAATATACACAATTGGTAATAGACAATTCGTACATCGCATACAATCCAACGTCTCCCTCAAAAATGTCCACGCAGAGATAACGGTAGAGGGCGTATTAGCATAGGCTGTATTAAGAAGGAGTGCGGTGGCCATTACAGAAAAGTACCGATTGAAACGTTAAGAATAGAAATAATGGCACCCGGAGTTGAAAGAAAATCAAAAAACGATACTATAAAGAATTGAAATCGTGGGAAAGAATATAAAAACAAATGCAAAGAAGAGGGAAAGGAGAGGGTGAGTAGAAAGGTACGCTACGTGGATTGGGCCTTCTCGGGAAAGAATCCGAGATAAGGAAAGGGAGGGAAAGCAGAACGAAATAACAGAGAGATAAGAGGAAAATCGAGACATAAGAGCGAAAAAAGTGAGTCTACGTGGTTGGAAGAGAGCGAAACAAATAAGGGTTCGAAGGAGAAAGGGATAACATGGGTAGAAGAGGGAAAGGCAACGACGTGAAACAGGAAGGTATCAGGCAAGGAAAGAATGGGGAAGTAACTGTTTGCGTGTGTGCTATGCGTGATTGATTGCTCCCCTTTAAAAACAAGGGCGCGTGTAACCCTTTTCGTGAGGAGATGGAAAACGCATCCACGTCCGGTGCAGACTTATAAACTTCTGGTGGAGAGCAAAACATTGCCCGGATCGATAGCAAGGTCCGAAGGGAAACTTTAGAAAAGCGCGGCTCGCAAAAGGAGAAAAAGTATTGCTTTGGCGGCATTAATTCTGCTGGGGTTGCGCAATCGAGCGATTGTTCAGCGAGCAACAATGCCGCGGTGACAGCTGCGAAATAGTGTAACGAATGGGGAAAACTAAGCGATAATCGTTCTCAAGGCTTCATCTATTTCCACAGTTGACCTCGCGCAACAACGTCGTAGAAGCATTGTTGGGAAAAAGCGTAACAATAAACGAAGCGAAACAACAATCTGGGACAACAATGATCGCGCTTTAAGGAACAGTTTTGAGGCACGACAATGGCGTGATGAATTTTAAATATTGCAATTATCCATCCACAAACACGGAGAGACCGTAGTGGAGGAGTGGTTAGCTTGTCAGGGTTCCATCTCCAAGCTCCTTAGTTCGAGTCCCGGCTAGTCGAGTTTTTCCGATTAGGATTTTCTTAAATATCTGTTATTTGCAATTGTAAATAACAATTATAATTCAAATGGATGTAATTTGAATTATCTTCCAGTTTCCATTAAAGAAGTTATCACTATTTTATTGTTGTCGTTATTATTGTTATTATCACCGTTGTCATTATTATTCTTATTATAAATGGAGATGTGCGCCACGCAACTCCAGTGCGACCTGAAGCATTCTATGCGGCTTTTAGATGGAAATACTTCCTCACCATTATTCCAGTCTGATATAGATCCGTAAACAGTTTGCTTCTTTGAAATTTCATTTCCAATACGAGCCCCCGGGCTATCATTGCCTAGAAACCGAGCAATCGCGGAATCTGATATTATCCTAGAAAACACTGCTTGCATTAAAAGCGAGCAATGCAAACGGAGAATCGCCGGAAGGGTTCGCCGCGAGAAAGTACGCCTTGAGGCGCATTTGAGAGCGTTTAATCCGGAAGGATAACCAGAACACGGTCCGTCCAACAGAGCAGAGGGATGTACGCCGGAAGCCTACCCTTGAGGCATCAATCGCATCCTGTTTGGTCTAGTTAAAGCTCACCGGAAGGTTAGCTGAAGAATTCAGACAAAGATCTGCAATCTCGCTTTCTAGAATTACATCCCGCAATCCTGGAATTGTCTCGAACTCCGATACTTTGAAGCAAAAATTTTGATTACCTGCACATAGAAGCCAATATCTTTTATGAGAAATATGAGAATGGGATGACTTAACCTTACATCGATGGAAAATTAATTAACGTGAACCTCTTTCTATTGAAGCAAGGTCAGGATAGCCAAATCCTTGCGATTCCTACCTATTTTTTAGGTATAGAATTAAAATTTGAAACTTCTTACATGTTAAAACGTAAAAATTTCTATCTTTACACACATTACCGGCAGGTGTAGTGGATTAGTTACGTGAAATTTAGTGGGAGAGTAGTACAAACCCCAAGGTCTCGGGTTCGAGTCCCGGCTAATCGAAATTGACTGATTAGGGAATGGTAGTATGTACTCGTCAATTGTAATAATTATTAAAATGAATGTAAATGGGGTCATCATCTAGTTTCCATAAAAGACGTTTTTGTTGTTATTATTAATATTACGCTTGCCGACCGTCTAGGTTCCTTCTGTACAGTCCAGGAACTCAAAAGTTTGTCCGGTGTCCCGTCTAAGTCCCAATATTTTTCTTATATTTATTTTTATAATCACCATTGGTTAATTTAATCTTTCTGAATAATAATACAAAAATTAGTAATACAATAATTTTGCCTCTCCTCTCTTTTTCTCATCTTTCCCTATTGGGGCCCGAAAGGACCTTTCCAATACCCGTAGGAGATACTTCGGAGGGCCCTTGAACGCATTATTGGGGCCTTAAGGAAATTCTGACTACAATTGGTCCCAACCTTATCTTTTCGTTAAGTCTCAAACACTTCGAGCCCTAAAGCTTTCCGTTCCATGTGTATTTCTTATAAAATACAACGTGTAGGTGGCTGGTGTCAAACTAAGGATCATCTCGACAAGTGTTAATGCCATTTCAATAGTATAATCTTAACCTACACCGATTTCTATAGTGACATACATCTATCTCTCCGGAAACAGCACGAAGAGTAATTCATTACAATTCTAATATTCCAGCAATTTTTTATGGAATCTCCTAAGATCGAACTCATGACAGCTAGGACGCAGACTATTCTCCCCCCACCCCCCAGTTCCTCCTTCCTGGTCTAAACCATGCGCTTTAGGATGATATGAGAAACTGTTCTCATTAGAAGGCCACATGCCAAAACGTTCGACCGCATCAGGCCGCACTTCAGTCTGAAGCGCGGCCTGATGTACATACTTTGCCAATATCTAAGAATTTCTTCGTCGAAATAACGAGTAGGAAAAGAATTTTAATCGCTAATTAAGTAAATAAACATAGAATATTTTCTATTTTTCACTTGACGTGAAATACTGAAAATTTCAACATCGGATTGGGTCCAAAAAAGCGAAAACACTACCGCACCGAACGCTGAAATAGGCCGCAAGCGGCCTGGATACCACAGGATACTCACTCCTGATTTTAACAGTAAATCTGTCTTCTATTGAGTACATATTTACATGAGATGTCGATATCAAACGTGCACTCAGAAAGATACTCAAGAAGACGTGTGGAAAGAGGGGAATGAAGTTGATGGAGAGATAAAACAAGTACAAGATGGGGAAACGAAGAATAAGGTTCCGAGAGCAGATAAGAGAAGAGGAACACGAAAAGTTGGGAAGAGTGGAGCGCGGATTTAAAATAAGGAGGAAAGATTGATGTGAGCACTTTGAAATATTGCTGCGGAGGAGGAGAATGAGTTCGGAAAAAGGACGAAAACGTGGCGATAAAACAGGGAACATGCGAAAAAAGAAATGCGCGAGGACATTTAAGTGAACAAGCTCGGGAGAAGGAAATTTGCGGAAAAGGAAAACCAAGACAGGTTGAGATAAAATTTGGGCGAATGAGTAAGGAGTGAGTGAATTGAAGGCTCTGGAGTGATAAAAGTTGCCAAGATATATCTACGGTAGGAAACAACGCACAATTTTACGGTTTGGGTCATTAGCAACTCGACTATCTCCTTGGTTACCAAGGTAGCGATCAAGACCTGCCAACTCTCTAGGGGTGTTTAATGAGGTTACACTTAACATGGTAATTTGATAAACATAATAAATAAATTAATGGCCTATTCACATCTTTTTCTTATAAAACTCTAAAGAAAACTATTAGAAGCAGAGAAAAGTTGGGGTTACGCGACGACAACAGAAAAAACTTGATTTATAAATGCTAATTACAAAATCCTTAGTAAATTTTGTACTTTAGAAATTAACTTATTTATTAAATAATGTATTGAAATATCTCCACTTAAGAACCGCTGTACATGCGAACTTTTCCCTACCTCTAACTTAATTTCGAGATACGAAACGAAAGAACCGAAAATAAATATTAGAAAACTGGGTTTCAAGATACAAACTTTTCGAGTTGCGATCTTTGAATTGAAATGAATTAAGTTCGTAAGTCGAGGCACTGTTCTCAAAGAATTTACCGCATAGCTTTCTATCCTGCGCAAAAATATCCTTTTCCTTCCTCATAATCATTTTCAGAATGCAATCAGAACATAATCATATTAGGCAGAAACAGGAAATCGTAGAGGTATATACATAAATGAAAGCAGAATACTCGAAAAGAGATAATACTATCAATATTAGAATTAATTTATGAAGAATGAATAACAATGCAATTGGGCTAGGGTGCATCTTCTGACAAAGATGGACAAAGGAGTAAGAGCTGACAGGGTGAAATTAACCTTGTAACCGTAACCATGGCAACAATATAATTTTGTAGCTTTTCAACACGGATTTAGTATATATTGACTACGAAGGAGTATTTCACATTGAAAAGTTTGGTAAAAAATCACAGCCGGAGGCATAAGTAAAAACAACAAAGAATTAATACGGTTTATGCGAAACATATTCGCAGCCGAAAGAAAAACCCCATTAAAAATAGCTGAAAGTTATGATCAATAATTTAACTCACAACACTGCTTGGCTTCTTAATAATAAAGTAAACCTTTCCTGCTGATATTTTTGGAAAAACTGGCCAATTCAACAATATTTCAACTTTAATTAAACATCTCTAACAAGGACAAAATTAGATTGCCAAGAATAGGATACAATAATCCAATTATTCAATAATCAATCCTACAATAATACAATTATAACCCTGACTACCACTTCCTATTTTCCTATGAATATCAATGAAACTTCTCTTACAGAAACAAATTTTAATTACAAATAATGGATACAATAATTCTATTATACTCGTACAATAATCAAACCTACAATAATTCAATTATAACCCTAACCACCCCTTTGCATTTTCTTATGAATTATAATGGAACTCCTCTTACGGATATGATATTAAATTTCCAATGATGGGATATAATGATTCAATTTTACAATAACCAATACCACAATAATTCAAATATGAACCCGACTATCACTTAGGATTTTCACATAAATTTCAATTAAACTTCTCTGACAGGGACCAAATTAAATTGCCAATAACGGGATACAATCATTCAATTGTACCATAATCAAACCAATAATGATTAAATTATAACCTTGATTATCACTCCATATTTTCTTATGAATATCAGTGTAGCTTCTCTGACAGAGTCAAAATTAAACTGCCAATTATGGGATATTAAACTTCAATCCTGCACCTATCGGAATATTAACTCGAGCCAACAGCCATCGGCATTGTTGAGCCCCATTTGACGGTAAGCGATATCTCGTGTAACGCGCTTCCATGTTAAGTGAATTTCACTGTAAATGCGTATTCCACTGCGTGCGTAATACACGAATAAAAAGAATCGGAGACCTTGCTGTTGAAGAAAATAGAGAAGCATTATGGCAAGGAAGAAGAGCGAAGTAACGTGCAATGGAAAATAGAGGATGAATGACTCTTTCTTCATCACCCTTAAGAACTCGCAGGGAAATATAACCAACGGGTCTTTTTTTAAACGAAAGCAGGGGAAAGCTGTAGAGAGTTTTGCAGGGGACGAAGGTTAGGGGGAGTGTTGGAAGTGAAAGGAGGGTGGTTTTCGGGGTGGAGAATAAGATGGAAAGCGTAGCGCTTTTAGATGAATGAGACAGCAAATGGAATGAGGTAGGGATGCCAGATAAGGGAGGTGATACAAGGACTGTTTCGAAGTAGTTGAAAAGGGTGGAAAATACAGCGCAACGGGGTGAGAAATTTTCGAAGGCGTTAGGTCGCTCTACCTGTCAAAGGGTATTACTTTGAAAGAGAGAAAGAACGGATAGAGACATAGTCCGACGAAGCCGCGATTCGAACCTAGATCTCCCACTTTTGATTTCCAGCCTACTGAGCTGCCTACAAAATATTTTCACTCTTTTAAGAAAAACCTTATGATCCCTTATCTCACTACATTAAGACATCTATTCTTCGACAATAACAGCAAGATACAACAGCGATAATATAAACCATATTGGGCGATGCTATCACGGAATAAAAATTAAAGAACATGAACGGAAATCCGTTGTGAAGAAATATTAATTTATCAAATGGGAATAGAATGCTTCACCAAGGGAACTGCTCATTATAGTACCGAAAAATGCTAATATTAAAAAAAATAGCTGAAAAGCTTATGAAATTTAAATTATTCACATAGTACATTTTTTAGTCATAAGTATATGACAATGTTTCCAGATATGTTATGTAAAATTTTCAATATCATTATCAATAATTTCTATTTGATTGTGTCTATGTCTTTGTATTTGTTTGTATACAACTATACTTGAAAAGATGTGTACTGTCCACGGGGGATTTTGAAGAGGTCTCCCTTACGTATTTGGGCGAATACCGGACATATTTTCTTATTTCTTTTCTTACGCCCCCTCGACCGTTATCACCTGGCCCAGCAACCAAATTGCAACGAATTATTTAATAGATACAACTATACGAACCAACCTAACCAGGAGAAATCCGAACAACCGGGACCCGATCCCGGTACCACGACACTGATAGTCCAACACACTAACACATTCTGGCACGGAAAAGGAGAAGTAATGCATCTATAACAACCGGATCGTTAAATATATTTCTACGTAAGGTGTTAATACACCCCCTGCCATGTGCCACTGGCGGCTTACGGAGTACAAATCTACACCTAAATATATTTTGTCACCTAATCGTATTCGGTGCTGAAAATTCAAAGAAATTTGTCCAATGATAGACATCTTCATCGATAACTTTGATTTTCAATTGATATCTAAAGCGTGTGGTTTGGTGAGCCGATACGTTTAAGTCATCACGTTCCTTGTGCCGCGAATGACAACACCTTGGCAATTGCACACTAAAAGGATAAGTCGTCTAAAAGAATTAAATTACGTTCAGCAGAAAAACAAGCCATCAAAACCCCATATTAAATTATCTTCTATTAAAATGCTTGAGCAAGAAAATGTATGACACATTAAATGAATTTCACGTTCTTAAATAAGCATATCCAAATTCGTAGAACATGTCACCGACCAAAATTTCACGAGCCATAACAAAAGATTACACGAGTTCGTAAAATATTTAGCTTTTTTAACGAAGCTCACGCGTGCATTTGTGTTCAAAACAGGGTCGATTATTCACGCTGACGGTGATAAATGCCGCCGAAACGAAAATATGAGAAATTTGCGTGTAACATTTAATCCTGCAGAGTGAGTATTTTATCAGAGATTCTCGTTTACGACAAAGGAATTTGAGATAAAATAGTATAGCTTTAAAAGCCAACCCGCTATAAACGACAGATATGCAAACAACGTTAGGATTACCCAAAATTAAATACAACTGCATTGACGCCCAGGTTTACGAGTGCCTTTTATAAAAAAAGTGGATTCGGAATAAACGAATGGCCTATCTTTTAAGTAGACCGTGTAGCATAAAAATGGAATAAAGATTAAAAAGGTGGCTGCAAAAATAGAATAGGTACTGCACGAAGCCCTTCAACAATGCAAACACTCGAAATTCATCACTATCACTTCACTACAATGAGAGATGAAAGTCAAAGCTAACAAACATCCAACAATGCTGAATTAAAAACGAAAATCAGAGTAGACTAATTGGCTCGTACTATTAAAATATAAAATAATAAATACATAAATTACTACACGAGGAATTAAAACTCCAGAGAGAACGTAGAGTCTTATAGTAGGTACTCCTAAAGCATTTCAGCAAACACATATACTCAGAACTTTACAGCTTGTTCATTAATAGCTAATTAACGAACTCAAAAAATGGAAAAGTAATCCAAACAAATATTTCAGCATAAAAAATACAAAACCTGTGAAATAATGAAGAAGTACAAAACCTATGAAAATTTTTATATCAATACACCTGTATAATTTGATTTGCAAGGACTATCGAGCGAAAAACTTTGTAATTTACACTTCTATTAGGTACTATCAGTTATAATATTCATTCTTGAGTTGTCATTCTATGAAACTGGACGTAAAACTACATATTATTAAAATAACTTGCTAAATTTCGACTGTGAAGAGAAGAATTTAGGCAAACGTTACCAAAATCTCCAGGTGAATCGATTTGAATTGGAGATGAAAATCTGGGTTGGCATCCCAGAAACCATCCACTTTGTTATGTGGATCTATAATATATATTAAAGTTCGCAAAATGAATGGGGGCTACTTCCCAATAAAGGCATGCATTTTTTTCTTATGTAGAGTATGTATCTTTTAATTTGCGTATATCCTCTATTAATTTTCATTAGTCTCTTTTCCTAAAGGTTAAACGTCTTATAGATAAATTTACCAGCAAGGATTTACCCTAACGATAGATTATTTAAATAGATGTTCATAATATACTCTCATAATAATACAGTTTACATAAGGAACTTGTAAATAGCTGTACATTTACATTTTCCTCGAAATAAACTACCTTATTATTACCGTGTTGTGACACCCTTCATTATAAGGATCGACTAAACAGATTCTTATGGGGGAATTGCTTAAAAAAACAAAAAAATCATTAATTAGGTTGCTAATTAATTAGAATGATTAAGACAAGTATGCAGTTCCCAGGTAGTCGAATTGGTAACGCGTACGACTTCGGTGATAGCTGTCCCAGGTTCGATTCCCGGTGAAATCTATGCGTGAAATGATATCAGCTGTCGAAGCACTTTTAAAGAAGCTACTATAAAAGTATAGTATATGATAATGTATACAACTACTGACTGCACAGTCTTCAGCCTTAAGGCTGGTTTGTACCTCATCCCTCCAACATAAGCAACGAAAAGCCTTGGAGAGGGGGCTGAGGCGACTACTCAAGATGAGGAGTGAGGTAGTTGGACATTGCTTTTCTCACTGAGACAGAAGCGGAACAACCCCACGTTGGTGAGGCATAATGACTCTACGAGTGACACTTTTCGTAGTTTCAACGACTTAACTTAGTTTTAACGACTTTCAACCTTAATACACATCATTATTTAGCATCACTCATACCTCATCAGTTTTCATATCATCACAGCCATGAAAACGACTGAGACAAAAGTAAATGAAAGATACATTATTCTCTATCCAGCACCAAAAGACAAATGAATACTCAACTACTACTAAGATAAGTGTTTGGCGGAATCCTGCAGATATTAACTTTCCAGACTTCCCCCAAGAGATCTCTCTCATTAGAAGAAATAAAAATTTTGGAATTTTCCTACGCATTCGTCCAATGTAACGAAATGGAACACACGTCTAGTTTAATAAAGAACGCGGACTACGCCCTAAAATAACTACCACGAGATTTTAGCTAATATTAAAGGAAAGGTCACGCAAAGGTCGAACGTTTACATTCAACTCGGCAAATCAACTCCTAAACGTCTCTAATGAGTCGTCCAGACCCTCTTTTGCAACTCAGCACCAGAGATTTGGACATCTGCAGCATATGGCGAGAGACGCCAAGAGGGAACAACCGACTTCCAAAAGCCCCGCTCTATAATCTCAATAAGCCCGCCAAAACTTCCCTTCAAAAACTTTCCGGCCGCGCGTCCCATTTGACTGAATAATTTTCCCTCCTCAGGACCTCGGGAGGAAGGAAGAACAGAGGAGAAGAGGATGCAAAAGAAGAAGAGGAGACTCAAAAGGATGAAGACGCAGAAGAAAGGGTATGCAGTCAATATGTTCCCTTAAGTTGAATAACTCCAGAAACCCTTTTCCTGAGCCCAACTTTTCTCTCGGACGAAACTTAATATCTAGAAAGAAGGGTTTGCGGAAGCGTCGTCTTTAGAGTTTCCTCATCAATTTCATACCCCAGCAGGACTTAACTAATCAGAATTTCAAAAGACTGCCAATTTGTCAGCAATTTGATGGAGTGCGAGAGGAAAATTTTTCGGCATGGTTCTCCGATGCTCCTCAAGATTCTCTCTCTTTCTCATCCAAGAAAAGGGGCATTAATGGCTCGTTGGAGATTAACCGTTTCTTCAAAAAGACTCCTTTGTGAGCAAGAGGGAAAGTAATAATTGATAAGCAAACCGAGCTCCTCATCAAATATTCCCCTTCGGATTCATTACTTTCCTAAGAAAGACTAAGGACTGCTTCTGAATCTATAATTAACATTCGCCGTAATCTTCGTGATCATTTTCAAATTTTCGGGGATATTACATTGGATTGGAAATGTATCGATAATACTTCAATCGTTTCAACATTACCATAGCGATCCTCCATAGTAACGAAATAACAACCACTCACGTACAATATACGTATATGTAAATGCATACAGTTTCTAAGCCGTAAGGAAATTTTGTGTATTTTAAGTGGACAGTTATGGATACTAAATAAATGGCTAGATAAATATAGAAAGATACACATACTTGAATCATTTATCAATTGTCTGCCATGTGATATGTGAACTGTCATCTAAAATGTTTCGAGCAACTGGTAGCCCAGTCAAATTATACATCCGACCTTGGAAAAGGTCATGCAGTCGTAATTTTTAAACTGTTTTTGGGACATATGTCGTAGGTACGATAGCAAAGCGATTTTGCACCTTCGAAAGACCTGCGGAAGTTGCGCGATTCCAAAAAAACAGCAATTATTTTGCAATTTTTTCTGTTTTCGCTCAATATCTCATAAAGTATGCGTCATATAGAAAACGTTAACGGATCGCATTTTAAAACACATTAAATCTCCTACGTTTTATGCCCAAAACAAGCTCCTGTAAGTACAGAAGTTTCCGAAAATGAGCTCTCAAAAACCTGGCCATTTTTTTACAAAAAATTGAAAACTTTCGTTTTGATCGCGTATCTTACCAAACATCGGGAGAAGTTCCAAGAATTAACTTATAAGAAATGAATCTGTAGTAAATTTGTCTAGCTTTAATTAGAACAATACATACAATTCCAAAAGCAAATGTTCAGATACACAAATTACATAAAAGAATCAAGTTGTATCCATAAGGTACAACGCAAACGTTTCGACGTACGATATCATTAGTGGTCCAGCTCAAAATTTTTAAATTACAATACATAGACTATTTGGTATATTTTTAATTTTGAAAAATTGTATCATTGCGCGTGTTATAAAGCAAGTTATGTAACCAAGTAACTACAGTTGTTAGATCTGTTATTTAAATAAGCATCTCTGTTTATCAGATACCAAGAGACTGTACCAACAAATAGAGAAAAAAGTTAACTACCGAGTCATGAAATATACAGTAGTTTAAATTCAGTATCAATTTAAGTTTTGGTTACATTGCAGAATGCGAATGATGAAAGAAGACTCTTATATAAAAATTTAAATAATCACTTAACTTTTTTGAACTGAATCCCTAAAATTCGAATATAACCCTTTTATTTAGAAACCTCACCTTTAATTATATAAAAATAGCTTTAAGAATTATAAAGATAATATCTCAAGGATGGTTGATTCCAGCATGGCCTATACATGGTTATGACAAATTTTGGAAAGCACAACTATTGAAAACTTGAATCATAACTGCATCTCCTATTTTTCACTTTCTTAAAAGTAATTTTTCTACACGAAACAATTTTCAAATTACCCGTACAAGGCTTAAAATAAAACTCTTTCTCGCCAAAAACTAGCATTATTTTCCAACATTTTCAACGTCAAGGTTTCGCCAGGTTATTCACGGTACCAGGTGCTCGGGTTTGCTACTAAATGCCTAGCAACCTCGCCGCTGCATTTCCCGAAATAAGCATCAGGGGAACCCTCCCTAGCAACACCTGAGAGTCGTAGTATTAGGGAATTTACCAAACAACCTCCATCGGCCTTGGGGCTAATGCAACGCTTGTATATTCAGACTCACCGTGTCTCGGCGCTTTCATGTACAGGAAAACAAACGAACGCATCCTCTGAACTCGACAAACAGGACATTTTCTACTCACCTGAAAATGGAAACAAAAAAAATCAGTTCGACTCATTTCTGAAGTAGCAATACATTTTAATGTTATTTCACATTAATAAATTTATATAATCAACATTAATACATTAGGATGTACGGTTAAAACAGTATATTTAGATATCTAATGAAATAGACAACATGAAATATTCAGTGCAGATAATATATCCATTTCTTTCAAACTTTCAGTATCCTAATTATTACAAGGGATAACTTACGATAATTATCACAATCAAACTCTTATTTTCAAAATTATTTAAGTCAGGGCATTTGCCTATTGAAACACATAAAATAAGACTACAATATGTGGCTACAATAACTTAGATTTTAGATTTGCACCCTGCGAGCCGCAATGGCATACCACCACATACATGGCTACCATTGCCACCTGGTCCACCGACCAACTTGCAATGATTTATTAAATAAATAAATAAATACGTCCTCCATATGTGACTACTATGTCGTCCGAATGTAACAGGAAGTTATACTGTTGCTGATGTAATACTCAACAATGATCAATCAACTGGAATGTTACTTCCACTGGAAACAAAACCATTATCTTTAAGAATTAACTACCATTCATTATTTATTAAATTTACTGGAATTTATAAATATGCACTGATAGAACTTATAGTTTGAAAAGTAGAAAATAAAATTTTTAGCATGAAAAAGGGATCAATTTATTGTTTGAGGACGACTTATCTAATTTCTGAAAGAAACGCGCAAAATTAAGTAGCTTTCCAAGTCTTAAACTGTTCTCGTTAGTTCTATTAACTCAGAAAATAACTCAAATTCTTCCAGTCAACTATTTTATTCACAGCCACCACTCCAAAGCATTGGAGGCGAAAGAAATAACGCTAAAAAATAGAGAGAACGTGCCCGAAATCTAGTAAAGATCAGAGATTTATTCGACACGATTCTTTTCAGATGGACTTTAGTGCACCATTACATTCAACCTTTCTCAAAATGACCCACCGGGACAAAAATTAACGGTAACTACGCATCTGGGCGCAGAAATCGGCTTGAAAAAACGGACCGAAATCCGTGAAATGAATCAGAGAGCAAAACCTTAGGAGCTTAAAGAGTGCAGCCATTCGAAAACCATAAAAGAATAAGCAATGCGTTTTTATCCGCGCGAGCACTTAAAATGCGGAACTCGAAATATGTTTCCATGAAAGAGATTGATGGAGCCACTTTTGCCCGAAAATATTTTCGGCGACGTACGCGAGAGGGCGAGATTTAAGGCTCTTTGAAAGCATGAAGGAGGTTCAAGAAATGCGATGTTTACGACCCAGAAAGCCTGGAATACCTTATGGTTCACGTCTAAAACCTGAGGAGGAGCAGAAGTGGGGATTCTATCGTCACGCATTCCTCTCTCCATTCACATCATAAATACAAAATATATTCGAGGTAAAATTTCATAGGTTGTCCACTTACATTACTGAAATTCATCGCATTCTTTCTTAAGATTTGCTTGGCTATATCAAAGTTCATCAATGTAAATATAAAATATATTTAAGGGATATAATGAACACAGATTTCTTAGGAAATTCTAAAGCCTGTCCATCCTGAGAAAAAGGTAGCATTTTATTGCTGTTATTATTATTATTGTTGTTGTTATTATCATCATCATCATCTTCATAATTTTATAAACATTTCCACTCAGGATGGCAGTGTCTTTCTTGATTTAATAGGATTCCGAAAAATGCATTCCGTAGCTATTTACGAAAATTCATTTCCTGTTTATTTTTTTGCGTATCCAAGGAGAATCTTTATCTTATCCGATCGTACAAAAGGTATTGGTGGTAAGATCTTTAGGTTTGGTAGTGTGCATCATATAACCCCTCAATATTCGATTTTCTTGATTTCCTTCACTCCTTTCCCTTTTATTGAATCCTGGCAGATAGGCCACAAGCTAGGCGGCAAGGTCTTCACAAGTTAAAATACATTACATTATTATTACGGGGCTCCCGATAGCCAAGTGGGCAACGCGTTCGACTTCAGTGAAAGCGGTCCCGGGTTCGATTCTCGGTGGGGGCCTACGTGCGGAATGACCTAAGCTGTCGAAGCACTTTTAACTATACTACTACTACTATTGCTACTACATTACATTAAATTACAGCGAAGTAATCAAACCTACAAAGGTCTTTAATTGTTTAAATATATAAATTATATTACCATACATTACATAACATCATAGCAAACTATTCAATATAATATACACAAAATATAAAGAGGTATCATTATAATTCTCATGTACTACACCACCAAAAATTAAACTTATATCCATTCATACATCAACTTCGTTATATCTTCAAATCCCACACTAATTTATACATCCCACTTTCACTGTTATCTTCCCAAGGAATATATTGATCGATTTATAAGTTTGCGTCTTTTTTCCCTCCAGTGGTCAATACGCGATTCATACGTAGTTTGCTAGTTTTGCACAAGGTTTCTGCAACGTATGCAATAATGCAATTATTATTTGCAAATCCTCATTGTTATACCTCTCTATGTATTGAACACATACAATATTTCCAGGAATGAAAGAATGAAAAATACAAATGCTATCCTGGAAAAACCGTAAAACAAATCGAATGGGCTTCTATCTCGCCGGAGCCTTTTTTTCTTTAATAACGTTACTTTAAGTTAGAGAGGCATTCCTTTCTGCGAAATAGACTGCATCAATATCCTTGTAAGCAACGTAATTTTTTGAAAAATTTCGTTTCCAACACAATGCGTTTCCCAGGGCAACGTATTCCCTCGTCATTAGCTGGTTGTAGATTATGCCTCCAGAGTTAGACATTCCTCTCAAGGCGGTCGTAGTTTGAAATGCGTTCTGCTAAGCGATTCTCGTATTTTTTCCACACCAATGAAAAGAAATCGTCAATAAATTCAAGAATTAAAGACGTTTTATTATTATTATTATTAAACTCCATCACCAACTTTGTACCCCGCCTACATACCGATACAGCCCACAAAAACATAAAAAAACCCTTTAAATACGACATCCTCTCGTGCAAAAGACTTTCACAAATACAACGCGTGAGACCGAAAGAAGTGGAAAGAAGGAGCGCTATAGAGAGAGAGCTCACGAGGCAAGGTAAATTTACCTGTCGCCCTGAAGGAAGGGATTCGAACCCACACCACCGAGAGGGAAAGTCTCCTCGACATCTCGTGGGAGAGATAGAGGGAGAGATACACACAACCCTTCCCATTGAAAAAAGAAAGAACCTTACTCTCTCACTCGACCCCCAGAGGGTGAAATGTTGAATAGTGAAAAGGCTCCCAAACATCAAAAGCGTTACAGAGGAGGCGAAAGGAAGGAAGAGGATGAAGCAGACAGATGTGCAGACTGCAAATGGTTCTCAAGGTGGAGCACTAGACTCCCCTTTCTTGTTGACACTGGAGGATTCGTGGGGGATGGGTGTCTCGCGGGCGGTGTACCCTTCAGCCTGCAATGGGAAGCCTTGCAAACCTTGTTTTTTTGATAACTGTAGGCCGAAATATGAGGGATTCTTCCCTTGTGTTCAATACTAAGGGGGGTGTTGAGGGATCAATTTCGTGGAAGCACAGGGAAGGGGAAAACGCACAGATTTTTTTTTTTTTTTTTAAGGTTTCCACTGGTCCTGTGACCATACCTGTGACATATGTGATGAAAGAAATATTTATTATTCGTATTTTGGTAGGTTATAGAGAAAAATGTATCTTTTATGCACTTTTGACACAGTCTTGTTCATGGCTGTGATGATATAAAAGCTGCTAAGGAATGAGTTACGCTGAATAATGGAATTAATTATGGGTTCTCCTTATGCAATATCAAGGAATTCAACTTGATTTAAAAAAATCTGAAGGAAATGATTTATCTCTGGGAGGAAATATCGTTTCTATAATGATAAAAAAAATACTACTATTTAGTTCTTATAAGAATCCTGGGAGTTCTTACAGGAAATTACCGCAATATGATTTCCAAATGCCAAGCAATCATCCAAAATTGATGAAAATTTACCTTAAAATATGAACTAATATATTTTGAAATAGAACCCGATATCAGAACTGAACAAACATTAGGGTAGATACAACAAAAACTACGTCAAATCAATGTATGAACGTTAATTTACAGTCAACGTTAAAATTAGCGTGTAGACTTTAAATTAACGTATTACTAACGTAGACGTTAAATTAATGTTAAAAGGTTAAACTTGAAAACACGGCAAAGTTAAATTAACGGCATAAGAAGAAGGTTTTAGGAAAACGTTAAAAACGTTATGACCAAATAAAACCCGAATTGTATGAAGAGATACTTGGTAGAATTGACGTCAAATCAACGTGTGAACGTTAATTTACGGTCAACGTTAATATTAACGTGTAAACTTAAAGCAAACCTATAAGCATTAATTTAACTTATAATCGTTAATTTTGCATCAACCCATAAACACAATGAACATATTGACGTTAATTTAACATTTAAAAGTTTAATAAAACATTATATTGCAAACTTTACAAAAATAAATAAAAAATTAACCCTAAAAATAAACTGCATTATACAGTTGAAAAATAAACTGCATCAAACGGATTCAGCAACCTTAATTCAACGTTAAACAGGTTAACGTTAAAAAATAAACGGTTATGTTAAATAAACGGCATAAAAAGTGCGTTAAAGGAAACTTTAACCATAAAAATCATAAGATAACCTAAGTCTAAGTTATAAAAGGAAAACTTCACGGGAATTTTCCAAAGCCCTTTCACTCGACGTAACTTTTCCCAACATCGTAGATGACAAAAAGAAAAAATACAAAAATCCCTTATTAGCCAAGACCTCGATAACATTTTGTCGCACCTTTCCCGACCGTGGACTTATAAAAGGATCGTATATAACACGTGGGGAAGGCGGCGATCAAATAAAGACGGCGTAGGAGACCTTCCAAGCCCCCTTTTATCCGCCTCCCCGACACCGATTCCCAGCCCTACGCCGATCGTGACGTGTTTTCAACAGGAACGTGACTCCTGTTCTTAAGGGATCGGCAGTTGCTCACAGACACTCCTGTCCTTGCCTCCTTCCGGTGTTGCTGCTGAAGGTGGCAGGGGCGGCAGACACGAACGCTTTCCCTCCCAATTCTTGACGCGTTTACTGTTTCGTCGCCATGAGAATGATATCCTAACAATTAAAGATTCGTATTTTTCCATATCGATGAAATTTGATGATTTGTTTATTAGAGCTGAGATATGTAATATAAATTTAGTTCAAGCTTGATAATTAATTAGATTCAAATAGCAAAAATGAAGCATCTTCTAGACTCTCCCTCCTATTTTTCGTCGCGCACAGTCTCGTTGCCAAGACTACGAAATCCCGCCTATAAAAGAAATTCCGTTAAATTATTATCGAGTGTGATGCATCGTCATTGTTTACAAAAATATAGCCATTAATTAAATTATGCAATAAAAAAAGTAATTCCAGACTAATCCTCCTTATTCTTGACACGCTAATACTTTCGTTGTCATGACAACTAAATCCGACCGATAAAAGATTCGGCAAAATTGCCATGGAGTATGACGATGTACTCAGGAGAGCTGAAATGCGCACTTTTATTTATGTTAAGAAATTCATGATGCTGCATATTAAGCAAAAGAACTATTTCTAACACTAACAAATAGGAAAAATACCCGTTCCTAACCGTCAGAAAATCCAAAAATATTCTTCTACTTATAGTCACTGCTTTTTATTAAGTAGTTACTAATTATTTTGTCGATTTTGTACGCAACATTCTGAGGAAGAGTTTCTCAATTTTTTGTATCAACGAAATTCTTGACGGTCGGATTAAAGCTATTTATTTAAAGAAGCATGCTTCTCTTTAGAACCCTATGTTGCTAAAATGATTTTTTTCTTGTCAGTTATTAATTGAAACTTTTAACTTAAAAATATTAATTAGAACCAAAAGTACAACGGCAAAAACATCCTAGACTTATCGTCTGATAGTATAACCAAGAAACTGATAATTATAACCAAGAAAGGACTAAAACAAAAGCAAATTTCATTTCCCCATCCCCAACTTTGCATTCCATTTGGCTGAATATTTTTGACACTTTCCTTCTTCCAATAAATAAGGGAGTCGCTCCCACCTGAAAGGGAGTCGCTCCCGCCTAAAAATGGAGTCGCTCCCGCCTAAAATGGAGTGTCTCCCGACTGAAAGGGAGTGTTTCCTGCCTGGTCAGCAGATACTGCTGAGAGTGCCTCCTGTCTGGTCAAAAGCGACTCATTTAGTTATTTTCTAGGGTAGTCGTTCTTGATTCCAACACCCGCTCTATCGGTGGTTCGATTTCACCATCAAAACGGTGGTCTAAACCGTGGGATAACCCATTTATCACAGAATTCCAGATAGGAATTAAAAGCTAACGAAATCACTTTCGAATCATTAATGCGTCTCAAATTGGTTATCATGAGAATCATCAGCGGATTGAGCGAGTTTTACCCCGTAAATTAGAGATGAAAGAAACGTGAAGTAATACGAGCTCTTCCGGCAACTTGAAGGTAATGAATGGGAGTTCTCTTCCGCGAAGAAATTGCTTAATTAATCCTATTAATTTCGCAATTCCCTCGCAAAAGAGGAAATTTGTGCTTTCGTTAAAATTTCCGAGTCAAAATGGATTATTCTGCAGCCGTACCTCTCTCCCTGGAAGCCTCTTTGTCTATTATGACTCAAAATTAGTTCTTTCTTCACCATTTATAGTGCGCCAGCCGCCATGTTCCATTCTCTCATCGTTCTCTATTGCGTGGCGGGTTGTAAACTTGGCTCGAACCTGCAGGATTGCAGCTCTTTTCAATTACACCGAGATGCATCCTCGGTTATAAAGTTTCGTACCTGAATTGAATTTTATTTCAAAGGCTGAGGATAAAGCAGAACTTAATGAATTTTTGCTAATATTCGTTCCACCTGAAGGCATGGAAGCTCCCTTTAAGCTAAGGAAAATACACAATTTTCATTCCTACAAGAGTGCATACAAGGTAATTACGGCTTATACATAATGAGTACATGTAAAGGTTTAATGAAAATCTGGATTCCATGATTTTCCTTCCATATTCCTTTTATACGTCATATTAAAAATTCCTTGGTATATTCGCACCCGGTTTAATACTGTTTTTCTAATAATGGGTAATTTATTTGCACACTAAACCTTCTGCTAAAAAAACTGCCATTTTAGTAGCGCGGAGAGATAATACTTCTAGAAATTTCTGAGCCACATTGGTAACTGTTACGTGAAGAGAGAATTTCAAATGAATGAAACGTATTTGCTCATAAACGAAAGAAATCGATAATAATTAAAGATATTCCTAAGAAGAAAAGGACGTTAATAAAGTCTGACGGGACCGGACCACGAACCCGGGTCTCCCAATTAGTCGATTGGTTGCTCTATCGATTGAGCTATCCCAGCAGAATATTTCTCCATGCCGTTCGCGCCCTTCCCTACAAAGTCTCCCTAACGGCATGGAAAAATGTTCTTGTGGGATAGCTCAATGGATAGAGCAACAAATCGGCAACTGAGAGTCCCAGGTTCGTGTCCCGCTCCCGTCAGACTTTTTTCATGTCCGTTTCTCCTTGGTAATTTTCCTAGGTGCACGCCTTATCGTGCCAAATCACCTCAAACCCTTTTCCTTGTGAATTAAAGATATATATTTAAACCATTCTGGGAAGATATATTAATCATTTAAATATTCGTGTATATAGTCCCCCTGCCACACGCCGAAATGCGGCTTCCAGGGTAATTATGTAGACGTAGATTCATGTATAGATGTAGGTTAATGGAATATTTCTGACTATAGAGGATGAAAGTGTTGCTATAGTTTCATTTACGGTTAACATACATAACAAACACGACAAATACGACTTAGAACAAGTTTTGCATCCAAACGTCTTTCATTTCCTACACACTCTAGCATTTCCATTCATTCTGTTTACCCTTCCTTCCTTTATTCTCTTATTCTCTTTCACTTTCTTCTTGAAAGCACCCAAATAAATTCTATCATCATGTGAGATCGCTCTCGGATACTGTAAGATGCCTCTATTCCTTCTACAGCGCCCTACCGCCTTTTCTTTATTCCTTCCTACCTGCGTCACTTCCGGTGGCGGGAAAAAGCCCTTCCGAGAAGGCGTTTGACACGCTCAGGACGCGTTGATCCAATAAAACGTGCTTTAAGAGCGGTCTGGGAGTCGCAGAGGTGAGCGTGTGCGGGGAATGGAAAAAAGAGGATCAAGAAGCGAAGAGATTATTAGTTTTTCGACGCGCCACCGTCCTTCACTTTTTCTGAGTCGTCGAGAAGAGTATGGACGCGTTGTTTATTTTCAGAAAGTCGATCGACTACCATGGATACAGATGAAAGTAAACGGCTGCATAGTCCCCAGACAAATTCCGGTGGATCCAGTTATTCTACTTACGCATCTACGACAAAATATTTTTTTATCATGATGCAGGTATAAATAGGGTGTCTGAACTTTCCGGGATTTGAGGGGATTTTAATCACAACCGGATTACCGCTTTCCGGGAGCCTACCAATACGCACTTCGGAAGCAATGTCCCCATTCTCAAGGGTTCAATAATAAAAAAAAAAATTTCTATTTTTTTCCAATTGAACCCTTGAGAATGGAGACATTATTTCCGAAATGCGCACAATCCCACGATTGAAAAAATAAATTTGTATATTTTTTTTCCAATTGAACCCTTGAGAATGGAGACATTGTTTCCGAAATGTGCTCCGAAAGATTCCCAAAAATCGGTAATCCGGAACTTCCCGTCTGTCTCTTAACGCTAGCTTATCGACGTACGGCTTACTGAGTGATTTTAAGCCTCTAATTCATAAACAGCCGCATTAATTTTCCTTCATCTCGACGAGTATTATTATGAATTTCGATTAATGTATTGGGGCATTTTTTTAGTCGCTGACTAAAAATAGCGTACATAGATAAAAAGTTATATAAACCTCATTGTCTAACTAATTCAGCCAAGATGTTACCATGCGAAAGAATTTCTCAAATGTAACTCAAAGTAAGAATAATTTTAATAAGATAATAAACGATTATAAAATGATGATATACCAATAAAATAATTGTAGGACATACCTCATCACCGTACATTAAAATTCATTCACTGGGGGTATTACGGTGATAAAAAATATTTAAAAACAATTAAGTTATACTAACTGCCTTAGAAAATCAAACGACAACTTTGGTACTTTGGCCGATCCGACAGTGAGCGTAAAATAAGAGAAATAGACGCGAGGACAAGTCGTTTTAGGGACTCTCTTCTTCCGCGAACGATACGCGATAATTATAAATTAAAGAAGTAATTCTACTCTTGGTGTTTACACCCCCTGCCACACGCCGGAAGGCGGCTTGCAGGGTACTTATGTAGATGTAGACAAGAACGTTAACTTCCCAATGTTATGAAAGCTAATGCGGTACCTCCAAATATCACAAGCTGAATACATTACTATACAGCTACAGAAAAATGAAATAACTTAAGAATTACGATAAATCGAAAACTTATATTTGGCACCGAATAAATACATCGAAAAAAACTATTGAAATGTTGACACACACAAACATCAAGCTTGTAGACGAATATCGCTACGGAAACTCATAACATAAAATTCATAGAGTGGCATAAACAAATAGAAGACATACACAGAACCTGAATTCTATAGAAGATCCAATTGCTAATAAATAGCGACCATTAAAGTGGACAAAACGGCAAATTTTGGAAATCTGATACGTAGAGGAATCATCAAATCAATTAATTCCACGAAACGGTTTTTTATCTCCCACGAAATGTTTGCATATGATGCGAAAATTGACAAAAAAAACAGTAAACGGGCAAGTCAATCCCAATCTGAGTGGGATCGAAAAGAAATATCTCATTATTTTTCGGCATATTTATTAAAAAAACGCTAATGGATCTCCTCCAATTATATCGAGCTCTCAATTAAACGAGGCCTTCCCATTCCATCCAGACCACCAATCCGCATAAAAATTCGGCCATAAATTGACATTCCAATTAGTGCGAAACGCACCTCCAAAAGCGCAACACTAAAGCTTGAATTTACTTACGCACCAATTAGACCATTGTAACAATGCAAACATTACACAGATCTTTATCGGTGGCCATCTGAATTTCAATTCCTCAATTAAAAACGAGGAGCTATTGTTTGCTTCTAATTCAAACTAGAAATGTCATTCAATTGTCACGAAATAATGGAAGCACGAACTGACATTTCTAAATGCTAGCATATGAGGAAAATAACGGTGATTGTTCTTATAGCAGATTTGTTATGAAACGGGTAAAGCTATGGTTGATCGGGAATAATTTGCTTCAATGGTCCATGAAATATTTCACCCATGCAAAATCTACAACGGAAGTACTATTGCGACCTTAATTAGAAATAAAGTTTTACATCTACATAAATACCCTGCAAGCTGCCTTTCGGCGTGTGGCAGGGGGTGTAAACACCAAGCGTTCAAGTTACCTCCTTGGCTTATTATTGTCGCCCATCGCTCGCGGAAAGAATGAGTCCCTAAAACGATTTGTCCTCCCATCCATTTCTCTTATTCAACGCTCATTATCAGATCGGCCGAAGCAGCAGGGTCTCGCATAATACCGATTGCGTCTTCCGTAAATGTACTTTCTCTGAATTTATAGAGTAATCTCAGCCTAAATTCTAATCTCCTTTCTTTCAAGGATTCCCAACCTGCGTCTGAGAGCATTTTCGACACTCGCTTCCTTATCGTAGCGTTGTTTAACAATTCGCCTTACGCTGCACTTTCTGGAGTTCGCTAGTCATGTCTTTCAGATTCGGTATCTTTCGAACTATATTGCACATACTTCCAAAAACTTCCATTTCCAAGAATTAATGTAAAAGAGTCCCCCTTCCCTGGTAATGTCATTAGCTTTCCAATCATACTATTAAAATCACTGTGAAAGGACAGATACTGAATATTGTCAATATCCTGCTCTTTTTATTAAACATTATGAAAGGTGTCATTATCACGACCATTGAACTGCACAAAAGTGGATCTATTCCACTCAGCATTGGCATTGGCTCAGTGAGAAAAGTAAGAGGAATCTACCTCACTCCTCATCCTGAATAGTAAGCATTCTTCCCGCTGGAGTACCTTTGGTATCTATTGGTGGAGTGGTTGAGGTTAAAACGGGTTTAGGGCTGAGTGAATAGCAACATCATATAGTATGAATGTATGCAAAATGGCTTATTTTAGAAATAATACATTTTAATCCCAATTTTCCAATAAAATAAATTAACAAGGTCATAGCGGTGTAATGACAAGAACGTTTTCTAGTTTTAGCGTTCTTGGTAAGAGAAGGAAGCATAGATAAACTACCTCACTCCACATCTTTCCTGGTAAGCCTCATTCCCTTTCGGTAGCTAACGGTGGGAGAGGGGCTGAGGTTCCAACCAGCCTTCGATTTTACAGACAGGCGTTTGCTGAAACTCAATTACATCCCGACATCATGCATTGGAGCCAAAACTTTTCCAGACAGGATCGGGCGGAATCCATCGCGTCAGGAACCATAAATTCGTCCAATTCGATTTCGAAGGGGCGAAAGTTTAACCGAGGCCTTTTTAGCGGAGGGCAATGTAAGAGAGAAACCTCCTCTGCTTCGGTGGTCGGTCCGTTAATCATTAAAATGGACAGCGGAAGGTTTTTTTCAAAGTCTCCTTGATCTTTTATTTTCTCCCAATGCGCCTAAAAAGAAAAATACGGTTGGTATAGAAGGAAGTCCCTTTTCTGCAGGCCCTTGAAAAATTTAACGCCGACCGGAAGTGGAGAGAGAGCGGGTTGAGAGAGAGAAAGAGAGGGAGATAAATGTATCATTTTTTCCACATGAGGCGGACCGTCTCATCGGGCATTTCGTTAGAAGGGGATTTTCGTAGGGATGGGCAATCGAAGATTTTTTAATTGGAAAGGCTAGACTCGTTTTATTTTCACGCTGTTTTGATTTTTTGTGAGGAGCAAAAAAGCACATCATGTCTCGTATTAAAAGAGGTAATGATCATATGGCGGGATGGGACGATTTGGATGGGCTGGAATGAATAAAATTCCTAATTTTTTTTGCGGAAATGAATTCTGAGTGGGAACATGACGGTTTTGGCCGAAACAGATAAATATTAAAATTTTGAATCGGTACAGAGTAAGGCGAACGATATGAAAAATGTAATTAAATTAGAAGTAGACCAAACGTACACAAAATTAAAGGGTCACAAACTGGGACGTAACCAGGATTTGTCCATGGGGGTTTAGATCCATGGATTTCATTGCTTGCAATCCTGGGGCAAGAATACTTCCAAAATCTAGTGAAAATATAGAGTGATTTATTTTATCATGCAAACCCTGTGAATCTCCAGCGTTGTTTATATGGCATAATTGGGAGATGCCATCCTTTCAAATGCATTCGTTTATTGTTAGCACTGTTCTCATGCCGGGTGGGGGGTTGAACCCCCAAAACCACCCACTTTGGGTAAGCCTCTGGCCACGTATATAAATCAGAAAGTATTTCGGGGCGAAGATGAACATTTTTATGAACATTAAGTTTTTTCTAATTTAGAAGGAAGAATATACTTAAACACAGTAGGTATGCGAAAAGATAATACACGCAATAAATTATACTTTAATTGCCGGTGTATTCTCTGCGGGCCATACGTATTCCTGGCCCGATTTATAATATGGGTTTAAACAAGTAACTATCCTTCAGCCACTTCCTCTTTCAATTCACCATTATCACATAGTACACAATATCATCCCTATGTACTTCACACACAGCACCAAATGTAGATGTGAATTCCATTAAATTCATCCGCTGATTAAAACTTACACTTGCGTCGAACTGATATCCGATACAAGACGAGAACAAGATTTCGGAAATGGACAACTGGCCCGTACTCCGAACATTCCGCAACGCATTAAATAAAAGGCAATAAGCGTTAAGGATGACCGCCGTGCGAGTTCCGATTTAATAAATGTCGACTCCGGCCTAATGTGGGTCAAAGCGCAATCAGAACCAATAAAAGGCACAAATCGACAGACGTCATTACGTGAAGGGCAAGCATGGACTCCAAATTAACCACGTTAAGCGATACTCCGAATACGAAATGGCCTCCGTTTCGCCCAGTAAACCAACCGCGTCCAGCTACACTACGTTTTGCTCATTTTTAGATATGTATCTGGAGCCGTAAAGTGTTTTACACATCCAGCACGTAAATGGCAACAATCGAGCCACGTTACCTAGGCAACGGATACAATTGCAATAACAGAAAAGGTGCTTTTTACCTTATTGTAGCCTGCGCTTCTAGTTTTATGATTGCATACAATTAATCTAGTACAAGCAAAAATTAAGAACACATGTTTTACTAAAAGTTGATAAAATCTCAGAATTATTCGTCTCACATTGAAATTAATCCGCCTTATCCTGCGATTAGTTGTCAATAGCAACAATTCCAGAAACTCGAACATCAAAATGTATTTTAAATTCGATTAAACTAATTAAATTTACATAGGCCGTTCTGATACTACGAAAAAGATCAGGGAAATATGTGCTACTAGTAGAAGTAGAAGGAATACTAGTGAGCTAGATTATTTTGTGAGCTGATATTCTGTATTTGTAAATATAAGGATTCTGGTGAATTGTTCCAGTTAATTATTAAATATGCATTGTGTTTGTAGGGGTTTTAGGTTATTTTGGAAATTGTAGGTGTGTAAATTGTAAATTAGCGTAGTTTGCAAATTATTGTATTTAATGGAGGAGGCAATTAAACACTAACGTTGTATGTGTAGAACTTTGTAACGGCTCCCGGATAGCCAAGTGGGCAACGCGTTCGACTTCAGTGAAAGCGGTCCCGGGTTCGATTCCCGGTGGGAGCCTATGTGCGAAATGACCTAAGCTGTCGAAGCACTTTTCACAATACTAGTACTACTACTACTAACTTTGTAACATCATTTTTGTAAGATGTACATTGTAGTGTAAGTTAGCGTCGTCATTTGACTTAACGCCTAACTGCGGTGTAATACAATACATAAATAAAAACAAAATTGCCGAAAGATTGTGATCGAGAATCGCACCTACAAATCCAGATTATCTTAGACGCTGCAATGGGCTTAAGCAAACTGAGATTATGAAATCACTGTTAATGGCAGATTTTTTAGACAGTACTTAAGCGATCTACTATCAGTTGCGCATCAAGATAGAGAAAATCGCGAACCGTGTATGATTTTACTTAGCTTGGTAATTACGTGAGTTATTATTAGTGCGCTATGCTACATTAGATTAACTTCAAAGATTATATCAATTTCCTGTCCCTACTAATAAAAAAGGCTACATGTTTTAATTTAGGAACTGGGTCCTTCAAAGCAAAATTAACAACAAATTAACTCCATACAAAGCCGCTAAAAACCACACGAATCGAAATTTTTTGAACTGTTGACGATACAAACTTCTCCAAGGTACTTCCACATTCATGAGAGAAATTAAAAGAAAATCAAGAATAATAACGAGGTGAAATAGTGAAGTGTGAGAGGTATAACTCCAACAGGAAATGAAATGAATCACAATTACATTTTCTTTCCAAATTGGGTACTAAGTGCCACCTGGCCATTGTTGCAGGCTCATTGTTGCAGTCCCATTGTTACCAAGACTACATTGTTGAGATAGTAACTACAATCCTTAACAAATTGATTCTCCAAAATCAAGAAATTTTTTATCTAGTGACAATCCGACCAACCTATTGACGCGCGATCATCATTGCCACGGTAACAAAACGACTGTCTTACTATTGTTGCGGTAATTACAGTAACAAGTAGATCCCTCCATTGTTTGACGAAATCGATACACTCAAACTGAAAATTCAGACAGTCTCCCTTCTTTTTATTAAAAAAATTTTAAAAAACACCCCCACGTTGGCAATGACGGCGAGAGGCGAAATTTTTACGTCTTTCCACCTTGTTAGGCGCGAGACCTAGCAATTTCCCGCGGGTGACTTGTCCTGCGGTCGCTGAAATCCCAATCTGTCCACATTTCAATCGCGCATTCAAGAGGGTGGGAACTGCAGATACTACTCACCACACGTACACACACACGCACGTTTAAAAGCGCTGCGGGGGACGCCGAAGCGGCAACTGCGCGCACACCCCCGCAAGGGGTTTTCAGCCGAGGCATGACAATTCCACGAGGTTGCAAACAGTCTGCGTCGGACGCATCCCTTTGCAGGACAAAGTGGAGACCAATCAATCGATGGACCAATCAAACTGACTGCGGAAACGGTGGGGCTAAACGATCCGTTCGGGTTACGCTCTTCTTTTTTTTCGCACAAAAGGAGCAATGGAGCGTTTGATGGGAAATTAATGCGAGGTTTCTTTTCTTTTTTTTTAAAAAGGGGCGAAAATCCGCGACGGACACCTACCCAAAGTGACCTTTTTCGGGAAGAGTAAAGGCCAATAACTTTTCGGTAGCTTGCTCCATCTTTCAGAGGGGAGAAAATCACAAATCTTTCGCAAGATCTCAAAAAGCCTGAGTGTCGTCTTTGTTTCGAGATCAAAGTGTCCGCACGCGTCCCTACCCATTTCAATCTGAAAAGCAAAGATTGTTTTCATCGCAAAAAAAACATTGGAATTCGATCTGCGTCAACGAAAAATGTTGACTTGATTGAAAGGGCGAACAAAATTATGCCAATTAATGCCAAATTTCGATTAAATTTAAAATTTTTGTTTCCCTGCATCGAATGCCATACCTACGAAATGACATGGGCGGTTGGCCGACTTGATTAAAATTTTAGAGATGTGACAGCAAGCGTTTCAGGAATGTTGATTAAAAGAGTGTAAACAGTATTTAAAAAATTCTCCAATAAATAAAGTAAAATTATATTGGTAATAAAAGTTTCGTAAGCTACGTGAAACTGTCACGAAAATAAAAGCGACTGTTGCGCGAAATTTCACGAAAATCAATATATAATGAATACACCAATTAATAATTTTTGTAGAATTTTTACATAGTGCATTCTTCCTGCGGCTGTAATACAGAAAAATATTTCATTATATATTGATTT
>KZ308435.1:689122-759642 GCA_000376725.2 Ladona fulva | reverse complement strand
TATATTTAATATAAAATGTATTACTTCATGTACATTAAGATAGAAAATGCAAGGAATATCTTACTTTGAATTCCTGCCAAAATATAGTTTTCGCATTTTAAACACTAGAAAATAAACCAAACAAAGAGTAGGGTGCGGTATTTTATATATAACAACTGTACAATAATAATAATAAAACTTTATTGAAGGGCAAGAATGAGACTTCATAGTCCCTTCTTACATCTCACCCCTTTGTCATTGAATATTTAATAGAAAACTATAAGCTGCCCGATAGTTTTAAACATTTTGATTGGGTTGAAAAGCTAAGATTATAATAAAGAGCATCATAAAACCCTTGAATTCGGCGTTGCTTTTCTAAACCTTTCATTAAATAGCTCACATTAAACGGAAATTTTAAACTATTTTATATTGATGCATTGGAGACCTTCCCAGTCACACAATATCACGAACTTGTGATATTGTGTGACTGGGAAGGTTTTTTTTTTTTTCTTTTTTCTTTCTTTTCTTCTTCCCTAAAAATCTCTCTATGATTAAAGGTGTTATCACATTCACAACATCACACTACTATCCCCTAAGATAAATCACAACCACCCAAAAAATTACTGGTTTTTAAATTGGTCATTAAGAAAAATTCACCTTGAACCACTTTCTCCCAACGAAATCCGATCAATATTGGTTGGCTATATTCCGTGTCATTCGAAGCAAAAAAATGCAAATGTAAGCAACGTAACGGACCGAATCCACTGCTACCCGCTTTCCTTAGTACTTAAAGACTTCCGATATTCATAAGCATTTCCATTTAGAGACTGCAACTTCGTGAATACTGGTCTTTGGGTCACTAAGAGCGACTGCATGTTAAACATCACCATTGGAAGTAAAACGCGAATGGTTAGGATCCACGCCCACTTGACGAGGTTGAAGCTTATTTCCAGGGCCGGCTGCAAAGAGTAAGGAAGTGAGACAACCCTCACAGGGCAAGGAAATTGAGAACCCATTCTTGATTAATGAAAACTGATTTCGACAAAAAAATTGAAAATACAAAACTATTACAACACACAACTATAACCACGTCTAACAATGACGATGATTCAACCGATTGATATAGTGATTATTATTATTGCATTCGAGTTAAATAAGGTAACCATTTACATACAATTGTTATAACATACAATTGTTGTACGTAATTAGGACCTACGTAAGAAATAATCATTTCTACATCTTTAGAGAGTCGACAGAGAAATAATCAACAATTAAAATGGAAATTGGCAACAAACAACGCAGTACAACAATGATATAGCCAATGCTCGAAAATGTCGACAATGAAGCGAAAGAGAAAAGACAACACTCGCGATTAATGACAACAATTATGACTGTCGTCTTAGAGAGGCATTTGAAGTTTATATTGGTTACTTGAGGAGAAACACACTATTGAATGGAAATATAACGAATGACTTGATAATAATACGTTATTCAACAAAAGTCTGTTTCCATCTTGCTCAGGTTCAATTCACTTTTGACGTTCGGTGCATTAAAATAGCCTTGACTTCCTGATTCAGCCTTCTGAATCAGCATTTTTTAATGAGGAATAACGAATGCACCGAATGATAAATATTGAGATAATTTATTTTTGAAGTAATATAAAGAAACTTTTGGGTTACTAGATCAAGAATTACTACTGTGGTTATTTCTTTTGACTAAGATAGGATTCGTATCTGAACGTGAGGACAGAGTTAAAGAAAAATTATCATTGTCTAGGAGCAGATTTTAAACATTGTTTAGGATGGAAAATAATCAGATTCACACTACGAAGCAAGACTTTACCATGATTTAAATTATCTTCCACTAAATACAAAACAATCGACCAGAGCAGCGAAAATACTATGACAATAATCAGTTGCCACAATGATCCAAAACGACCGACGCGACTGTCTCTAAAAGAAACGATAATGCCGTCAAAGTAATTTCGGTAACACTAAGCTAAAAAAATGGAATAAACTTTGTTAATTCGTATTTCAGCTAAGCTAGAAACTTTTCCAATTCTAGACCAGAAATTACGGGCTCGGAATAAACACCATAAAGACGATAAAACGATAAAGATTAATCCTACGTTGATACGTGGTTACTCCATTTCGAAGTCATTAAATTTTAGCGAATTAAGGCAAGAATTTTCCAGCTCCGATTGGAAATTTTCAGCTAGATAATAGTCGGATGGTAGAAGATTAATTTCGAAGCAAAAAAATAAACGAGACGAAAAAAATATAACAGCCACTTTTTTGTTTCAGATGTTAGAATAGTATAAATCGACTTTGCAGCTTGAATCCGAGGCCGATCATCAAAATGGAGAAATGAGAAAGAAAACACTGATTAAAAAAATACTCCCCGGGCAATTAAACCGCAAATTGTTCTCGATCATGCAATATTGCGAAAAGAAAGCAATCTTCCCCAACACCCGTTCCGCGAACACGAGGTAGGGCTTTTTTCGCCTCAGGCCGAAATATATTTCCACCGAATAACACGGCCTTTCTCCGAATAAATCCTTTTTCTGTCCCCTCCAGTGATCGCATCTGTTTCTCGCGTGATTCTCGAAGGAAAAAACCGTCCCGCACGAGGGATCCTTATGAAATTCTCCCGTTAAGGTCCGGAATCATAAATTCGCCAAATAAGCGGGTAAAGGAAGGCAGTTTGCCCGAGGGCCTTCCTTGAAATGTCCCGAGGAATAGGAATGGTTTCCTCTCCTGCTTAATTGCATCCTCAAAACATTTTCTTTCCGACGAAAGAAATGAACGGTGGATTTCGAAATGACTGGGCTGGAAACTGTTAATAGGCGATCCGTTACCACGGCGGGAAGATGGTATTATTGACCCTTTTAGTGACTTTTGTGAGTCAGTAATGATTTAATTGTTGCGAGAAGATAAACAATCAGAAATCCTTACGGGAAGATTTTGCTGTTTGCCAGCAATGCAAACCAAACAATTAACAATCCTACAAGACAATTACCAACAGTTATTTCACTATCCTCCGATTAATTTTCGAAACAATGAGTATTGATTGGCATGGCAATGGAAGAAAATAAAGAGATGTGCACGACCGCTCAGCAATGGAATAAAAAACTTAATAAACTCCTTTGTGTTACATCGTATAGTAATTAACCCAGTTCTACATTCTTGCTCACGAATAATCATGTCACAACAATCAACCCCCATCCACAGTTTTCAGAATTTATTAATTAAGCCATTCGCATAAATTAACTGTCAACCAGTTTCTATTTCTTTTGTCATGTTTGGCTTTTGTTAAGTTTGTTAATCATTTTTCATCATAAATGAATTGTTGAAATCAGCGAATCCCAACCTGGTTTCTGCAGTCTACTCAAGAAGGTCTTTATGAAAGGAAATTTACCACGCATAATTATTTTCAGCTAATGTTTTCATCGAATTTCAATCACGAGAACTTCCCCAAAACCTACCCATAAAATCACAAAATACGTCGTCATACAAAACAGTTGCTAAGCAACTAATTTGATCTCGAAGTAACTACGAGCAGAAACGCAAAGGAGAAACGACGCGCGTGAAAAGAAGTCGTTACGACGATTAATCAACTTCTGTGCAACTCAAAACATCTTGCTACGTTTATTTATCAACAAAATAACAACAATGCGGAAAGCAGGATATGTTTAGTCAGAATATATTGGCGCATTATGTGAAGTTCAAAGTTACTGCGCTGAAATAAAAAAAATTAATCCGTTGGAATGATAAAGAAAGGGAAGGAAACCTTTACTATTAAACTAAGACTACTTCTCGCTTCAGCATGACCACACGTAAAAGTTGTGACCGTAACTAGGGAAAATAAAAACACCCTTCCTCAACTGTTCCCCATACAGTGCAGGAACACCAGGTCGAATAGAAACAGACACCGATTGAGAGAGAGACACGGAGAGAAAGACACGCCCACTCACACATGCACGCATTCGGAAGTACGTCTGCAGTGGGGTTTGTTTACAGCCCCCGACGGTACCCATACTAAACCTCTCTGCACTAACGCCCTCAGTGTTGACGTAATGAAGCAAAAGCATCACGGTAGTCATGCGAGTACAACCTGCCCTCCCGTCTCATCACCCGAAACCCCTCAGGACGTATTCCTACGCCGTGCGATGAACCCCCATGCACCGACCCTTTCCATGAAACCTCATTCCTTTCCCTTAAAAAAAAAACCCTCGAAAAATCCCCCTTCCACGCGATGATACCTTGCTTCTCCCGCCATTTCCTCCCACATTGTTACAACACCCTCTACCTGTCTCTCCGCGTCACGTGACAATCACAAAAAATGACGTAACAATAGGGAGGGTTCTTACTCCAGCCACCGCCTCCTCGTGGCGCTTCTCCGTGACGTAGTCCTTTCCATAGATAAGGGAAGAGTAATGACTCCCTTTCCGAGTGGATATTTTGCGTTCGGAATGCCAATCGCGCGTGTTTTTTTCCTTCCGAACTGGAGGATTACCAATGCGTAAACATCCTGGCGCGGGGCACGTCGGCGGGCGAGATAATCGATCCGACAGTTGAAGCACGGATTGCGCGGGGAAAAGTACATGCGTGGATTTTTCTAGAAGCGCGTTCCGGGACGCGTTTACTACCTGGATGCGCCGATTGAAAATTTTAATTTTTTTTTACCCCCGCGAGGATGACAATTTCTACGTACAGCATCACTTCGCATTCCGGCGTTCGCTTAATCCTCAAGAGATACCCATTGTCCTCGAGGGAGTTAATTCAATGCAACGCATCCCATAAATACTTAATTCTTCGGATTCATGACGGGTTTTTCTAATTACATCTCGCGAGAAGCTGTGGAAATCGCTCCCTGAGCTGTTTCGACGCATTATACTTGCCCACAGTTCCAGTTGGATGACAGAATGTAGAGCATTGGAATGAAGTCGTATGGAAAGATCAGTGGTCCTGTTACCATATATTGATGAAAGAAATATGTATTATCTGTCTTTTGGTACGGGATGGAGAAAAATGTATCTTATATATACTATTGTCTCAGTCTTGTTGATGGCTGTGATGAAATGGAAGCTACTGAGGTGTGAGCTAAGCTGAATAATAGCATTAATTAAGGATTCCCCTTATGGAATGTTATGAAAAGTGTTACTCGTAGAGTCACCGTGATTCACAAACGAATGCTTGTTCTGCTTGTAGCAATCTAGCACAGTGAGGAAAGCAAGGGCAAACTACCTCACTCCACATCTTGCTAGTAAGCCTCATTTCCCTCTCCTAGCTCTTCGTAGCTGATGGTATAGGGGATGGGATCCAACCGGCCTCCGGGCTGAATACTTTACAGACAGGAGAGATGAGTACGGCTGAATAAATTTATACAAAATTTAGTCAATGGTATGTACTATATTCTGTTAGGGATTTAACGGGTTTGGGCACTCTTTTATCCTTTCTGTAACTTTTTTCCTTTTTACATGTTGACTGACAAACAACGTTACAATCGTATTTTATACGATACGATTGCAGATAATTACTTCTGTAAGATATTCATAAGAAAGAACGCCATGAACAAAGGTTTTAGAAAAAAATTCTAAAAAAAACAAAGGAAGACTATGTGTACTTTTAAAAAATAAACACTCAAGGAGTTAATCCTCCTGGTGAAGAGACCGAAAGCCCTCACAACATAAAATTTAAAAGGAACGATAACAGAAGATAATTTCCGATATTGTCATGAATACGACCATTGTAATGACAAGACTGAGCGCTTTGGGAAAGGTAATATACAAACAGGTGGTCTCTGAATTTCATTTTTCCAATAAAGCGTAACACTAAATATTTACGACTTGATCTTAGAGATCGATTTTCCATTCCTATACACCTCATTCATAACCTTTATAAGATGTGCAATCATCTTTCTATAAGATATCCAATAATCTTCAGATTGACAGAAGCTCTATAAGGGACATTACATGGTGCACACTCTATTTAAAGGTTTACGCAACAATCAGCAACGATGTAAATTATTGTAAAAGCAACAATGCTTATTACTGTAATAGCAACAATGCGCGATTCTCAATCGGGGCTTCGAACCGTAAGTATTTTGGTTCCGGTTTCCGCACCAGTTCAAAGAAAACACTACATTTTGGTTAAAATACCTCGGTTTCTGGATAGCCATATGGGCAACCGGTTCAACTTCAGTGAAAATGGTCCCAAATTCGTTTCCCGGTGGAGGTCTGCGTGCGAAATTGAGGTGAGCTATCGAAGCACTTTTAACTGTAATACTACTACTACTAGATTGGCTTTTCTCCGGCAGTACTAATTACTTCCCTCCGAGAATTGAAGACTTAAAGTGACTCCAAAAGATTTTTACTTTAATACACCAATTTTTCATTAATAATCAGAATTAAACTCGCGATATTTAAGAAATGATGAAAGTATTAGATCGGGTATCTTAGCATAAAAAGAAATAAGTGAATGGTAAAGCAAAAGTTATCAGTAAACGTAACTATGGTTACGCTAATTAGAATGCCAACTGAAGAACGGAACAGAATTGGTAACGGTTTGAGAATAAGGTCCAGCTTCGAAAATGTTGATTTTTAACTCGGTTTTCGCTAGGCGTTTCCGGTTTCTTCCGGTATTCGGCTCCGTTCCGGTTCCATTCTGACCGTCGTAAGAACTATTATTGTTGTATAAGAAGTTGTCCAGTTGAGAAGTTTTCCCACCATGATAGCCGCAAGTATAAATTAACCTCATGCCTAAAACCTGTTTTCCACTTGCGCACAATAAACATTCACCCTTAAATGCTGAAATACAGCGTATCTAAATACCTTTACAAGCGTAACCTGCCTGAATCGCCGCTATTGAAAGATATAAACGTAAACGTAACCAAGGAAATAACTTAAACCCGTACTAAAGCCCTCGAAGACTAATATGGGTTTCAGATACGCAAACACCTCGCGGGATTATGGACATAACATCGGCAAACACGTAAAAAATGGAAAAACGAAGAGAGATTGGGGATCCCCCTATCGGTAAAGAGCAGAAACGTCTGGGAAGCCACGTCATCGCTGAGTGCTACCTCAATCGCGGCAAAGGGGAGATGACAAGGGGTATGAGCCCCTTTCTCATATAACACCTCTATACCCTTCGGCCTGACATGGCTCGCCCCCTTCAACCCCTCGAGGGCTCTTTAAAAAGTTCGATCACGGAGGAGAAAGGGTTGGTGAAGACAAACGACGTGATCACGCAACGTCCACGGTGGTTACACCGGTGATGAGGATGAGCCTAAAGATCATTGCTCCAAGAATACCTAAAGATGTAATAAAATTCCTGCAGACGAAATAAGTTATCTCCATAGTTTCAGAGCAAAGAAGATATATTTATTATTATTGTTGTTGTTGTTGTAATTGTTATTATTTATTCAGCACAAAATGGTATCCTCAATTACATTCGCTATAATGTGGTGGACATTAAGTCCTCATTGTTTTTTATAGTATTTAAGGGCTTTCTCTTTACCTAACCAATATACCAAAATCAAATGTTGAGATGCATAAGCAGTATTTTACTTGTATAGCTCTTAAATTGTTCTCAAACCCAAAGATGTTTCTTCCACTCATAACGAAAGGGAATTTATTCGTAGGTTAAAGGAATGACTTTTCTCAAAAGTGATGCAGAAATTTATTTTAAGTGATTATATACAATTCCTCCATTTACTTATGTTGTTTTCGCACCATAATCTGTTGTATGGTATATCCCTTGATTTTTATCCTCAAATACTTTTTAGGTATGTTTCTATAACAGGTTCGAATTAAGAGCGATTGGAGTCCCAACATCTGGGATTCCTTCTGGGTGCCTGAATTTCACATATTTTATACTGTATTGTTTTCCAAGAATGTACCCTATCTTTGATGTGAAATGAATGAATTATTATTATTATTAAGTAATAATGGACGCTGAGTACTCTTCTGGTGCTTACACGAGAAAATACATGTAAATAGTTATGAATTACCTTCAGAAAAAATCCCATACCTATTATTGCCTCGCCTAATACAATACATCGTTCGATTGTTATCTTTAATTGCCATTGTTGGCCGACTATTACACATAATTGGTTTTTCTCTATCAAAACTCAATGTAAAAATTTTTGATATTTTTTCACAAGATAAATAGTACACACTAACTATATTATGGATGGTTTGTCCTTTATAAAAAAGCCTTTTGTCAACACCTCTGTGATTGATAGCTTATCAGACCTCCCTTATCAGGATGATGATAGGGATAAGTTTAGTGTGTTACACTTAAATATTAGATCATTAAGGAAAAACTGGAACTCTTTTATCCTAACTCTAGAGGTTATTAAAAGAAACTTGAATTTAACTTGTATAGTACTATCTGAAGTAAATATTCGTAAAACTGAAACTGATAGGTACAACATTGACGGTTTTGATATGTTTTTCTCCCTTAGAGAGGATAGAAGAGGGGGTGGAATAATGCTTTTTGTAAAAAATAATGTCAAATTCATTTGTGATAATGTATGCATGGGTCATATGGAATCTTTAGTTGGCAATATATTTTTAAATGGGAAAATATTGAGGATTGCAGCTATATATAGACCCCCAGACAGTGATGTTAAGCTATTTTTGAATGAATTGGAACAAAATATCTGCAGTAGTAAGTTCAAGGAAACTGTCATCATTGGTGATATAAACATTAATTTGAAAAGCAAGAATGAGAGTAATGTATTTAGGTACAAAGAAATGCTATCTTCATATGGTTACCTACATTTAATTAACGAATATACAAGAGAAGACATTAGGGGAGGCACCTTAACACAGTCTTGTATTGACCATATTGCCTATAATGGGAACTGTAACTTAGTTGATGCATTTGTCCTTAAAACAAAAATATCTGACCATTATGTTATTGGAATGAACTACTCTATTAATGGATTACCAAAGGATGTAGGAAATAATCATAGGGTATTTTTAAAAAATGATTTGGTTGATTATAATGTAAATGCATATCCATGGGAAAATTTGCTCGAAGAAAAAGACACTAGTGTTCTTTATGATAAAATTTGTGGAGCTTTCTGTCAAGTATATGATAAATCTAAAGTAGTTTGCAACATCATTAGAAGAAAAAATAATAAAGAATGGATGAGTGATGCCATATTTTCCCTAATACTGGAGAGAGACAAGGCATTTAAAAAATGGAAAAGTAACCCTACAAATAATATTTATAAGAATGTCTACAAAAAGTTAAGAAACAAAGTAGTGGAGGATATCCGGAAAGCAAAAAGTGAATATTATTATAAAACAATCTCAAAAATAAAGGATAGTAAAACCCTTTGGAAGGTAATTAATAATATTACTGGCAAAACAACAAATTATAATAATGATGATTTGATTGCTAAAAAAATAAATTGCAATTTGAATGAAGAGGATATATCCAATAACTTTCTAGGACAATTCTCAACTGGTGTTGAGAATATTAAAATTAACTGTACAGAGAAACTTTGTCAAGAATCGACTCTTGCAGTTACAAATTCTATGGTCTTACATGAACCGAATGAAGAGATGGTTTCTAAAATAATCAAAAAACTAAATAATAAGACCCCTGGACATGATGATATCAGAATGAGAGACCTAAAAGCAAATACTATATTGCTGCCTGTCATAACCGTTTTAATTACTAGGAGTATAAAACAATCTATTGTACCAGTTGGATTGAAGAAAGCTGTAGTGAGGCCAATACATAAGAAGGGCTCATATAGTGATTTTAGTAACTATAGACCAATTTCTTTGTTACCATCACTTAGCAAGATTTTAGAGAAATATGTAACCAACAGTTTATATCAATATTTAAAGAAAATGGATATTATCTCTAAATACCAATTTGGCTTCCAAGAAAATAAAGGAACCAAAGATGCACTAGAGAGTTTTGCTGATATAATAAATAAAAATCTGAATTTAAATAATGAAATTATTATTACATTTATCGACTTCCAAAAGGCTTTTGATACAGTTAATCATGCAAAACTGTTAAATGTTATGTACAATATAGGTATCAGAGGACCTATACTTGATTGGTTTAATAGTTACCTAAACAACCGCACAATGAAAGTTAAATTCAAAAACACATTTAGTGATGAATGTCTGGTGAAATGTGGTGTACCACAAGGCTCTATCCTTGGGCCTATACTATTCTTAATATATATTAATAGCATTTTTGAGAATATTAAATACTGTGATATTCTACTTTATGCCGACGATGTAGTATTAATTGCCTCACATAAGGACATTGATTTAGCTTTACTACATATGCAACAAGACCTTAACAGGATATCATTATGGTCTCATGACAAGGACCTTGTCATTAATCATAAAAAATCTAAATGCATGCATGTAGTTAGCAAATTGAATAAGTTAAAGCAAGTCAACCTTAAGTTACATAAACATGATTGTTTACATAGGAACATACTTGACTATTTCTGTAATTGTCAGAAAATGGATCAGGTAACATCATACACATACTTAGGTGTTGTAATAGACCAATGTTTCAAGTTTAAGGACCACATTGGTAAAGTTTGTAGTAAACTAAGAAAAGTTTCATATCAACTATATCACATCCGAGACTATGTGCCAGTCAAACTAAGGAAAATGATTTATTTTGCATTTGTGGAGTCTATTCTAAGATATGGTCTAACTGTCTGGGGGCATGCTGGTAAGACATGCAAAAATAAACTCTATTCACTGCAAAATAGAATCATCATGTTAGTTGGAGAAAATGTTAATGACAGAAAAAAACATACAGTAGATGTCATACATGATATAAAAGATGTGTATAAGTCACTTGATATACTGCCAGTAGAAGATTTACTGATCTATATACTAGTATTGGATAATTACTTTAACAATACCTATAAGATCGAAAGAGTTAAGGCGCATCATATGACAACAAGAAAAAATTTCTATTGTGTACCAAAATTTTATAACCAGTATGGGGGAAGTAGGTTAAATGTTGTTATCCCTACTATTTTTAATGATCTGCCTGACTATATGTTCAATCTCAGCACAATTTCTGAGGTAAAGAGAAACATGAGAAAGTACCTTTTAATATAATTGTTCTAAATGCTCTAACCAAAAATATTTTATTCGGAGAATCTCTGATGTAGATGGATGAGGGTCATTGGGACTCAGATCTTTTAAAACTTGTTTTTTTTATCGATATCTATGTATTTTCTTTTTCATTCTATGCTTTTATTCCATGTTTCTGGTACTTGCTTAGTTCTATTTTTCTTATAAAATGTTAAATAAGTAATATGCATAATTGCAATTTATCAATTACTGTTTTACTGTAATTACATATAAATATGATTATTGTAAAAGCAAATATAGTGTTAAAAGTTTAACATACAATATCTAAACTGTAACTATGAATTCAGATGTTTTATATGTTGGCACCTCCTGATGAGCCTCTTAATGGCTCAGGAGGACCTTAATGGTAATATTTATCTCTTCTCGTGCAATCATTTATAATGTATATTGAATGATATTACTATTATTGTATTTTAGTAAATATTGTATATTGTATTTCCTAAATAAAATAAAGAGCTTTCACACATCTTATATAATATATACTCTTTTCTTCACCTTCAATAATCATTAGCGTTTGGCCCTTGTAAACTGTACTTTAATCACTTGTAGATATTATTAAATTACTTTTTATTTTAGTTTTCCACGCTTACTACTAATTTATAGCTAGTCACTTCAGTGAGGTGCATTCAATACTACCAACTTTTCTAGTCCGTCACTATATCGTTCGCGGAAAATATACATTTTTGAACCCTGTCTTTTCTAAAAGGGATCATCGTCAGTGACTTATATAAGAACTGTGTGTAAATACTGATCAAACATGGGATTCAACAGCTAAAACTACTAACCACTGAATATCGATTTCCTTTCATGGGTATGATTCCTGTCTCATCTGATCCAATAGGCGGTAAATCGCTTTTGAAGCACGCAGCTAATGAGCTGAGACATGAAGCAACTAATTAGCCGAGAGCAATTACTTTCAGTTCATTGTGACCCAACAATTAAAGCTCGGCGCGGCCGAAGCGTAGAATTACATACATTATTGGAAAAGATAGACTGCAACCGACGTGATCAGGCTTCCAAAATAAAGAAGTGTGTAGGCATAAAGGTTTTTTTCCCTCAATTTTCAAACTTGAAATACACCGTATAAAGCAAACCATGTAAAGATAAACACTGTACACTGGTGTAATACTTTATACTATGTAACAATAAATACTGAGCAGGCGGAGGAAAAACCATACAGAACCCACACATAAATTTAGTATTCACAATGGCCCCCGTTAAAATACGAGGGAGAGGAAGGACTGAGGGGAGAATGGTTTTTTAAGAATCACGTAAGCTAGACCCACAGCGATGAGGGTTGGAAAAAGAAACAGTTTCCTAGGAAACGTCGAAAAAATGAAAGACGTAAATGGCGTAGAGAGGTTCTTACGATGGCGACGTGTTTCGAATTGGAAGGAGTGTTCCAGACGAAGCTCATCGGTAGGTAAATATGTTGAAGGCAGTTTCTTCATCGTCGGCGAAATGGAAAGATCCGATAGATGGAGTGGATATTCCTCTTTCTCGGATCTTTCCTCGTCGACGGCTATTATTTATTGTGCGGGCGGAAGCGACGGAACGCAATCTGGTGATTTATGTTTCGCAACTGTTTCTACCATCGACCTTCTATGGGTTTGGGGGATGTCCGATTGAATCGCCGACACAGGATGTATAGAAAACTTCGAAGGGCCGTTTAACTGAGACGACGGAATGATTAATACGGCTATGAAATGGATGAGAAGTTAACTGAAGCCAGTCTGAAAGGTGTGTTAGGAGAAAAAACGGACTAAAACATAGTTGCATAAACCATGCTGGGGTTTGATTATTGTTCTCTCAAAATAATATAGGAAACCTTTAAGATTAGATTATAAAACAAATAATTGTGAAAAATTTAAGTTCCCAATCCTATATCTAGACAAACGGAATATATTTCATTAGTATTTTGGTACAGGATAGTGGTTCACGGTATTGATGATATGAAACCGTTGAGATATGAATGATGGCAACAACTAGGCCAGGTGTGGTGAATCTATGGCGATTGCCCAAAGTGCAGGCAAGAAAACTTTTTTGGCACACGGAAATTTCATTAGGAGGATACTGTTACTGTTATTATATTAATATTAGTACAGTTGCTCCCTGCACTATACATTCTTCTCATAAAATATGAATTCTCGGAGATAAATGGTGACTCTATTCATTAGTGATGATAACTAATTATTATTTACGTCAAATACTATACCTCAATCATCGATAAAAATAAATAACATCAGACTTTTTTAATATAAAATTTTAAAAATAACATAAGACCTCCTGCATAGCCAAGTGGGCAACGCGTTCGACTTCGGTGAAAGCGGTCCCGGGTTCGATTCCCGGTGGGGGCCTACGTGCGAAATTACCTAAGCTGTCGAAGCACTTTTAACAATACTACAGCATCTGACTGTCAATTTATTATACGGCACCACATTGGCATGTAAGTCCATTAAATTCATTTAAAGGGGCACAGTTGCCACAAAGGGTACGGTATCGCTGCACTACGCAATTCATAATCCAAAGCTATGAAATGCGTCAACAATAGGGTCTTTCTTCTATTATCATAATGATGAACCTCTTCCTGCAACAATGCTCTTATATACCATTAATTGTTACAAAGGATCGATCGTCTCCGGTGAGAATTTCACGGATTTTTTATTTATATTCGCGCAGATTTGTTCTCCTAAACTCACCAAATACAGTAAATTAAAGCTGACACAAAGCAATCGAGTTAGTTTCCAAGCAATTAAACGGACAGGATTCCAACCACCGGACAAATTAAACTTGTTCAAGCTTCTAACATGGGTCCTATTTAAGTACGACACAACACAGGGCCTGGGAAATTACCTCTAACAAGCTGCAACAAGTAAGCCCGTGTACACCATCCTATGAGTAGTACTGGCACGCACGTCGCTGCAGACATTTGCATTGGAGGTACTGTTTCAACTGCGTACGCAAAACTGACAATCGAACACGACATACCGAGAGAACGATGGGTGCACTGTTTTGCGCGGTAAAACTGTTCCTCTACTCCACAAGACCATAAAATGCACGTGCATGGGATATCTTTATGGGATATAGAAAAATTAAAATTGCTGCAGAAGAGATAAAATACTTTATTATTTATTAATTGCCGTTACAGTGCCCAAATACACAAGGCTATTAATTCCTAAATTATGGGCTGTGCAAAAATTCCATCTGCCAAAATGTTTTCATCCTTTATCACGTGCTACATAAACTTAATTTCACTAGGATTATAAGAACAAAATAATTGCTACCATCGATTTTAAACTTCATTTCGTCAATCTGAAACGACAATAAAACTTCAATTCTTAAATAATACAGGTTGTTTGACCTTAGTCTGGTAAAAAAGGAGAAAGAATTTTGAATATGAGCGAATCATTGTGAAATTAATATTGAAATTCTGAGAGATTCTTCAATTTATTAAACTTAGGCTTAAATTTTTGTACAAGAAAAAATTTATAAAAAAGGATTAGGGAATTAAATTCGTGTAAATATACCACCAGAAGTTGAAATAGTGACTTCAGCATCTTAATCCAGATACATCTTCCTTATAATAGGAGGAAATTCTATAAATTGGAAGCGAAATGAAAAAAAAATTGAGACAAGGGGGCAAGAGTCACGATTTTCATTTCTCAAATAATACCATTCCGAGGTTAAGAAGTGACTAACAAGAACAGTATAGAAGAATACTATCGAATGGAATTGCTTTTTCAATAATAGAATAATTTTGATGAAAGAAAAGAAATTTGAAGGACGGTTGTTAATGAATTCAAGGTTAAAAACAATCCATAAGCCGTAAGTCGGCAGAAGGAACTCTCGTTTGGAGACAAACGGTTAGCTCCGGATTACAGATTTCTTGTAATCTCCCTATGCTCACTTCGGAAACGAAGTCTCCATTATCAAGGGTTCCACAAAGGGAAGTGAGATTTGCATTTAATTAGATTTTAGACTGACGCAGCTAATCATTTGTAAACTTTTATTACATTAATAAAATTTTTACTTCGGACTAAATATTAATTTGAGCTCATAGATGTAATACCAAGAAACCGCTAGTTTTACTCTCTAAAATACCTGCATTAAAAATAAGATAAACCTAACGAAACTCCAAAAACAGAAAACGTAGAAAATGGTAATCAACGAGAGGACATGGAAAATATCTACTTTAACTGCAGCCAATGTCGACAGAAAAACACATGAGATAATGAAATAAATTAAATACCCTTCAGAAAATGTAAAAATTTTAAAAATCTCACGCGCACGGCTCCCAAAAAAGAGAAACACATACGTAACAACCTCGATCTCCTTGGGGAAAATGAAATCCGCCGACTTGCTATCCGTAATGCAGCTTCCGACCACGACCCGCGACATTTCACAATAAATAAACGAATGCGGAGAAAACTTGCAAGAAAACGAGTGCTGCGGGGGCTAACAAAACACGATCGATGCTGTCGCGTCATTTTACCTTTCGCAATGCCGCATTCACACGCTTCATTTCCCTTCTGGAGCGTCATCTGTCACGAGAGAGGGAAAAACGGAAAAAAGAAACTGTGTATTTCCGACGGTAATGAAGATTGAGAATCCACACGAGATTTAACTCAACAAATGATTCAATATTAAATCCCTCAGCCGAGCTGCTGGGATTAAAGCGGAGAACGTATTCAATCTCTAGGTCGTTGAAATTCTGATGACTTTCCAAGCCGAAAAAACGTTCGGAAATTAAAAAAATAGATAAAAGTTGCTGGCGGAATAATCGTATGAGAGAGGGAGGATTTTAATGAAAGGATTAAGCATCCCACTGATATGTGATACGCATAAGATTACGGCTAACACCGTTTAACCCGTCGATGAAGGAAATATGTAATACCACACAACTTTTGCAGAAACTCGGCTGGAAATGCTTAATGAATATTATACAAATTCTCTGATTAAGTTAACTTAATTTGTAACTTGATCGGTTACCAATAGCCAGGTAAAATAACGGTCGGAGACATTGCTGAGTTCCGTGGAAGGCATGAAGAATTTTCATTGTTGCACGAGGGGGAGGACGTTTACTACAAAGATCAACAAAGAAAGTAAACAATGTTAGGACCAACAATTGACGAAAACAAATTGCAATATCTCACAAAGTAATTAACTAATGACTCAACTTAAACATCTACAATAGCTGAATAGGCAAATAAGGGTTTTTTGAATTTTTTTGGTTATTCGAATTTTGTGCCTAAAATATTACACAGCTGAGAAGGGTAATCGGGAAGATATTGAGAAGATAGAAGCAATTAACAAAACTAATAAGTCTGAATTTAATTTAACAAACAAATTTGTTTTTACCCTCTACTCACTGCTTCTCTCCCATCTCCTTCCTCCCAGGTTTGTGAAATTCTTCTACCTAATCTTTTCCGCGAATCCTACCCTTTCACCTTGTCCTGACCCTATTGTCTCCCTTCCACCCCTGCCCCGCTTTCTTACTTTCGATGCGTTGGTTTCTGCTGCTTCCTCACCTTAAGGTGATGCTTATGCGTCGAAACCTGTCTTGTATTTGAATTCTTGCGTTTCTGTGGTATTTTGCAAATTCGTTTATTCATAATAAAATAGGTTTATTTGTGGAAATTTTCCATCCCAACTTGAGATAAAAACTCATTACACTTTCATCAACCATAAGGCCAGAATGCCAAAATAAAACTTTTAACTAAATCTACCATTGATTACCTCAAAAACTTATTTTAAAAGCGTTTCTTTACCTCATTGTGTAATATATTTCATGACATCCCCGTCAAAATTTACAGATAAACGCGCTTTCGTGTAAATTTTCCAAAACACGGGCGATACTTAAAAAACAAAACGCATACGCCAAACCACTGAGCTGAATGTAACTAAATCCGAAGGAACTCTCGCGGAAATACATTTTTACGATCAGGCTCTTTTTCAATTTTTTGGGGCTATTAATGTTTTAACGGTTGCGGAGCGATGCGAAGCTCGAATTCGTTTCGAATTTCATCAATTAAAACGAATACAGCGCAATGTGACGGGAATATTGAAAACAAATCGCTCGAACGAATGAATTGAATCACAGGCACCAGAATCACCTAGGTAGAAAACTACTGTTTCCCCGAAGCAGAATTCTAGAGCAGAAATCCACTCTTTCGGTCAAAACTAAATGTATTATATTTTAATCCAATTGGCTTCTTCCGCGAAATTAATAACTGGCATGAAAAACTCCGAAACTTTTTCATTTTCAAGGGATAATAATGGTTCCCATAGATACGTACGCCTAACAATATCTTCTGCTTGACTTGATTTAATAAAATACCACCAATTTGTTATCTCCGCACGTGAAATTGTATTAACTGCAACTTTATCACCTTAAGCTCAAATAAATCGCGGTAAATTCCACATCGATTGGTTCAATCAAACTATCTCCAATCAGCGTGCATTTATTCACTATAATCTACTAATAACAAATTGTACTTTACATACATTTATTGTGCCTTCTATCATAATTCTAATCATGGTGTCCTGCTACCATATCGTGATGAATGGAATATTTTTCATTAGTCTTTTTTTCTCGGGATAGAGAAAAATTTGCTTTATTTACTTTTGTCTCAGTCCTGTTCATTGCTGTGACGATGTGAAAGCTACTGAGGTATAAGTTATGCTAAAAATAATGGCACTTATTAAGATCTTTCCCGAATATAACGAAAAGTGTTACTGACATAGTCCCTATACTTCGCTTACGTGTACTTTTTCTACTTACATTCTGGTTTTGGAAGTAACGAAATGGCTAACGACCTCGCTCCTCATCTAGACTGGTAAGCCTAACTCCCACTTCACTAGTAAGCCTCACTATATGGTAGCTAGTAGACCTAAGGCCCGAATACTTTACAGACAGTGCTTTCAATTTAACAGAAAACGAGATTCATACAATAGACTTCATTTTCTGCAGCATATGTGACTGTCACCGAAATCTGCAACGACAATGAAAAAAGTTTCTTTCGACCTAATGAAAACCTTCTATTATCAAACTAAGAAAATGCCTTTCCGTAAAAATCTTCCCTCCCTATACTTGGTAAAACCGATGACAGTAATACAGGTCTTTAATACGTCGGAATGTTGATAGAAAAGCCTCTTTTTTTCATCTGACCTTCCGTCAGCGATACCAGGTAGAAAAATTATTGATAACTGTTAATGTAGAGGTAGAGAAAAGCTTCTTAAAAATTCGTGGTTATTGAAGAAATATAGCAGTACAAATAAGGTAATAGATCCACGGCTGGGAAGCACCCACAGATAGGAGAGTGAATAACCTATGCAAACCTGAAAGTGGTAACAGACGCAAATTTTAAAAAGAAATTAAAGACAATAATGAATAAATAAGAAAAACTGGATGTTAGATCAAACCGATAATCTGAAACCGGGGCCGGTTTCAGAGGGTTAACTAGTGAGAAAGGGTGCGACTTAAAGGTGGACTACATAATGCTCTTCGTGGTTACCATCTCTTTTTTTGTAATATTTAACAACCATTTAAAGGGATATATGTATTGGAATAAACTGAAATAAGTATATTGAATACATTAGAAAACAATAAGGAATTTCCTGTAACGCAAAAAGCACTGAGTACACATCAGAACAGTTAAAAAGTGTTTTACAAGACTTATCCCTCCAAAGTAAGGGAAAAAACTATGTTTTCAAAGCATTTCGGCAGAGATTTCATCTTCTGCCAATACTTTTCATTTAATTTACTCATCAAGCAACGTTCATTATTCTCGTTGTACAGCTGTTCATTTTTGAATAATTATTACGGGCATTTTCAATATTAATTACATATCACAGCCATTTTAATTATTAACTAATTGTTACCTTTTAATTAACTACTACACATTAATGAATTATCACGTGCATCGTTAAGTAAGTATTATCGTTATTAATTAAATTGGCAATTAAATGGGACAGTATAATTTACTCAATAATTCAAAATTAATAACCGACTAATGAAAAGTGACATGGCGTAAATGTGGTAAGGGTGTGGCCTGAAACTTCCCACCTGAAAGCATCTGCAACAGAAGTCGAAACGATGTTGTTATTTATAAAAAGTCATTAGAAACCGTATGAAAAATAACCTGACACAAATTCACTTTTGGTATTATGATTATTAGTGCTAATGTTGTAATTGTTGTTGTTGTTATTATTATTTTAATGCATTATGTAAGAAAATATGTAATGTAATGTTTTGTGTATAGTAGTATGCATATAAATACGTGCTTATAACTTTAGTCACATACTGTAGTATATAACATACTACATACATGTGTAGTGTATTGTAATGTATATGCAACAACTCGGTACATCCTGATGAGCCATTAAATGGCTCAGATGGACCAAAACGACGAATATTGCAGTATCTGCAAGAAAAATTAAAATGTATGTATTGATATTGCTCGAAACTTAATGTATCGATTCTGTTTGAAGCTATAATTAAAAAAAAATTATTTTTATTATTATTTTACACTTAAGGTGAGGATAGACCAAAACGGCCTCCCTTCCACATAACCTCTAAACGCTGAACCAAAATACTATTCAAAAATACTAAAATATTAACATTGAACTGAATAAAAAAAGCCAATCAATTTTGACACTTCGATCAGGTGGGGACCTTGCTCAATCATAAAAGTACAAGGCGTAAATTTGGGGACAACGGATAATCCGACAACGGTTTACATAGAATCGACGGAACGAAGAAGAGCCAAAGGTTACCAAGGACCACCATAAACAAAAGAGGATAGTGTTCCGTGATATTAACCGCCTCCCTTAGGAATCGGAATTGATGAGGGCTAATTGAGGATGCTCCACGAGCACTGAGATAGGAGGGTCCTGCGTCCGACGCGTGACGTTTTGATAACGGCACAAAGGGTCCTCATTGTTTGAATAATGAAGGGCGCGTCGAATGGGACGATGAAGACGCGGGCCCATTCGACCAAGGGTCGAATTTATGACGCGCCCGTCGAAAACGAGCGTCTCTAGGAGTTACGCAGGAGATTTTTAAAAGGCCTCCTCTGTTACTAATGGTTGTATTAATAGGGGAAAGCAAGATCTGGACCAAAATAAAGCAGCGTGGGGGGGGGGGGCGGCGGGGTAATGAAACGAAACGTGGGGGCGATACGGAAACCAGACGAGATTAATTGGATGTCATGTATCCAAAAACAACGGACGATTGAAGGATAATTGAATTCGAAATCTGTCAGGCGCAGGCCGAACGGATGCCGCGAGAATTTCAGGGATATCTCCGCTTTCTTCCAGAAAAAGAGGAAAATTGTGATTTTTTTTTAATTCTCGGGAAAATTGATTTCCATTTTCGATGTATATTTTCGGCTCCGTCGCTGAATATCAAAATCTCAATTCATCTGAGAATTTCATCAATTTGATTCGATATCTAAGTTAAGTTACCAGGTGATGAATAAACTATTCCCTGCTTGGTCTAATTTATTAATTCTTACCAATAAACTATAGATAAATGCTCAGAGCCGGATCTGTCAGAAAAAATGATGTTATTGCTGTGTAATTCATTAATGAATTAATTTAATTAATTTATAATTTTAAAATATAATAATAATAATAAAAGCACTAATAATGATGATAATGGCACCAATAATAATAATAACAGTAATAATAATATTAGGGACGTAACGGTTGGCCAAGTAGATGTGTATCTCTTTGGTTAAAGCAGTCTCGGGTTCAATCCCTCGTGGGAGCTCAGACGTGTAAATTAACTTCAGCTCTAGAAGCAGATTGAAAAATACTATTACGACTACAATGCTTTTGACATTCAATACACAATTCTCATTTTTGATTATTAGTTTATAAAATGAAGCTATTGCCACAGTAATTGTGTTTCCCAAAATGGTTTTTTAATACCATACAATGAAGATGTTCAAAAATTTTCCGAAAGAATTCACTGCCAATAGATAAAATTGTATTAATTGTTATTGTATTATTATCAATAAATTGTATCATATATTAATAGCACCGTTACGTGCGTGTGTTACGTTACGACTTCTTCAAGACATTTCATTATTGGATACATGTAAAAATGTTGCGCGACAATAGAGTTTCAATTCTTCCCGCAAGAGGAACAGTTTGATCCCTGTAACTTTTTGAGGGCCAATTGTAATCATTAAAGACTAGTGAATAGTAATGTAGGCAAATAAAAATAATTTTGCGATATCGAATGACATGAAATATCCCTCAGACGTTAATATTGTGTTTTGAATAAAATAGAGAAAGCCAGTCAAGTTTCAATTATTCAAGTTCCAAATTTTTTTTTGCGTACCGTTCCTATTAATGTAATCCCAGATTCATTCCCAACCGAGCTAAAAATATCGCAAAATATTCGCAACAGCGAAATATCAGCGTGAGACTTCCAATATTTCATACCCTGTAGAGAAAGGAAGAGTCTCATGGAGGAATACGTAAACTATATTATTAGAATATCCCGAGAAGAATAATGGCATAAAAACATTGCTCGGACACAACCAAACATTTACAGAAGTACCCCGCGAGTCACCCTATGACGTATGGCACGGGGTGCGAAAATACCGAATTCCCTGATTAGCTACCTGATTGGCATTCCTAATACTACATAGAAAAAGAGACCTGCAATAGCTATCCGTACTCGCTGAAATCTCCCGAAATCTCTTTGACGTCTGATATCGAAAATCGCGCTCGCCGAGTACGGTAATCAAGATACCGCGTATTTAGTCATGCAAATCAGTAATTAAAAATAGGAGTAGTAACAACACTGCACGCAAGCCACTCAGAAGTGTAAATTAAAACCTTTGCGACTGTAAATGGACGACTGGGGCTAAATACACCCCATCATAAATCCTTTGAAGACGGACCGCTTTAGAAGAAAAACAATTTACGCATTATATAAATCGAGCAAGTCCATCATTCAAGATGGAAACAGTTCTCGTCTATCTTCAGTTTTGTCCAGTAAACAAAACCCTCCAAACAAACTTTCCGTCTCCACGAGGACGCTCCGTTTCCAGGGAGAAACAACAAAGAAAAGAAATTTCCAGCAAGTGACCAGCCAGGGAAACGTCGGGTAAAACATCCCTTTCTCAACGAAAAACCCTTATTTTTTCCGGGGAAACAAAAGAGCAACAATGCTAGAAGACTTGTGGCGCCAGAGAGGGGCTTTCTAATTAAATCTGGACACAATAACTCTCCGAACTCAGGCAGAACGAGTAGATTTCCCGCGGAGACGGTCTTCCGCGAAACTTTTCGCTACAATATCGGCCGGTTGAGGGGCTCATAACTTCCGATCTGCGAAAAGGAAAGAGGATTTGAAAGAGGACGAAAATCCGTCTAGACGGCCACCCGTGGGGAGGGAAAAGAATAGACTCACGTGGAGGCGATTGTTAGCTTTACACCGATCTCCCCTACCATGACGCTGTTGACGGCGCCGATCTTTTACAATGGCATATAAAACCTCCGCTGGGGAAAGCGGTTTTGGCAGACGCGAAAAAGTTCTGCGGTTATCGCGAAAAATAATGGAGAGCTGCCCCTCTGGTGGATAGGCAGCCTGACGATAAGTGTTTCGACGATCCAGGGATGCGTTGTTCATTCGCTCGCACAGCGACAATGGTGGTAATTAATAGATTATAACAATGCATCACATCGCCGAGCATTGTTGTAATTCTATTATACAATTAATTACCAATTAATTACTGCGCAGCGGTATTTCAAGGCCAATTCCATTAAAACAATGGTTACTAATGGCAACGATCTAACGTAATCGAGTTAAAGAAATATTACCGTTTAACTGAAATTACTGATTTCAAACATTACTTCGCTTCCTGAGAGAAAACATACTTCATTTCGCTTTGAATCCCGGCTCTTTTCGACTTTTAACCAATCCTTAGAGCAGATAACAAGCTTCTTAACCTTCATACATTAATACAGGAGTGGATTTAAGTTATAAGAAGCCCTACTTAGTCGCAATGATCAGACTGAGTTCCCCTTTTTGGAATTATGAGTAAAAATTCGAAAGTTTTCATAAAATGCATATATGTATATACCCCATAGAAACCTCAGTCGCATCACTGCGGCCAGAATAAATAAACAAGTTTTGATTTACAATGCATAGTATTTCTATAAATTACAAAAAATGATGAATAGATTTAACAATCCAATATATCCTATAAAAAAACTGTGGACCTATTCAACAAATATAAAATTATCTCTTAAAGAGAAAAACCGCAACAATTTTAATTAGAATTTATAATAAGCATTATCTTATCGAGGCCCCCATATAGATAAGGCCTTCAGCAGGTGCATACTGGGCCTAATCATAAATTCACCCCTGCCCCCTTAACAGTGCCTAGGAAACCGCAAAAAGTTTCAGAAAACAATGCAACTTCGAGTTAGGGTGCATCTCATAGTTACGGAACAGCTTGATATCCCTCGCTCCAAAGGAATACATAATTTAATTTTTCGAACGTTGAGTTAAGAAACGAAATACTGGAATTTTCCAAATATAAATGTATGCTAGTTAATCTTCCCATTAAAACCGGAGGACCGCGACAGCTTTAACAAGTTCTATGATGGGCATGCACATAAATAGCATCGTTTGTTCTATTCAGACGCCGAACTGATTCCACTCAATAAATCCCGGGTTTTAACCTCAATGAAAGCAATTGAACTCTATGAAGTTCGCTTTATGATCGCTTCATAGCGTTGCGTTTCTTGGAAAGGAAGCGAGGTATTTTTTTATAATATCCTCCATTTCAATAGAATGGATAGGACAGTAACCTTTACAGTGAAGTATCAGAAAGATTAAAACGTTTACACTTAAAAAAATTAAAGGGAAAAATTTCAATTAATTCCTTTAAAATTCGCAATACGAATCAGCGATTTCTCTCCGATAATTTCCTCTTAAAGTTTCCAGCATTTTCTATATTTAGCGAGCCTCCAAATAGCCATGTGGGTAACGCGTTCGACTTCAGTGAAAGTGGTTCCAGGTTCGATTCCAGGTGGTAGATCACGTGCGAAATGAACCAAGCTGTCGAAGTACTTTTGAAATGACTCATATTTTAAACATAGTCTTAACAATATAATCAAGCACAAATACTGATTTCATTGATAAAGATTAATCCACCTATATGGTCTAAAATAAACTTCGAATCATTAAGAATCAAGTGAATCTTTACGGACATTTTTAACACGAGATCTATGGTGAACGCTTTGGAATTCATTAGTACCAGATGATGCTAATATAAATGCGGCGCCCTTTCCGTTGCGAGTTAATAATAATCACAATAAACACAACAGTAACTACGGTAATAAAATCAACAATTACAACAACGGCAACAATGACAACAATCATAAACAAACCTTCCCATTAGCTACAGGAGCGCATTTCCAAAGCGAGAAAAGGCTCGCGAAAGGGAAACCTGGTGAACACAAAAAACTGCCAATGGGTGAAATCTTGAGTGTAAACGAAAGGGAAGCCCTAATTAGGCGTGAGATTGTGAGGCATCAATTATTCTCAAAGCGGAGAATGGCCAAGAGCTACGAACAAACACCAGCGTACGAGATGAAGTCAATGAACCGTTTCTGCTTCGCACCTGTGCCCTGGCGAGTACTTGTCATTCATAGCCAGATACTCTCGTTCTAAAACCGCTCAAGATTTCCCATACGGGTTCTACTTGACGCTAGAGCTCTAACCAGAGGGAAAGTAACACGTTTCACGTAATATTTTATCACGGCGTCGACAACCGATCCACAAACGAAACGGAAAAATTCCCACCCGCTGCGCACCACCATGCACTAACAATGAGCGAAACAATGTGGCGAGTTGGGGATCAAGGGAGAACAAACAATGAGGGTTCGGTAACCCACGCGGAACTTTGCATGGCTATTGTTGCGCTGAGTCAAAAATAAATGCCCGAAAGGCAATTGTTATTTAAGAGCGAACTGATTCATCGGTCCAGAATTTTTAGGTGAAGTAAAGGATATTGTTATTCCGGTAAACAGCGATCGCGATCTTCGAGAGGCGACGACCAAGCGTTACAAGGAAATAATCGCTAAAACAGATGGTTACTTCTGGTCGTTCTTTCCGAATAGCAACAGAGAATATAATATGGTAAATTACGTAAGGTAATTACATCCCCTGCCATACGCCACTGGTGGCTTCCAGGGTAAAAATCGAAATATAAAATCAAATCTAAACTCCTCAACAATTGGGTAAGATTTAATAAAATAGTAAATCTACATATATGCAGGAATATATTGTAAATATAATAATACTAACTAGAATAATAGCAATTCATGGAACAACCTGATACGAAATGTCATAATAATAATAATAATAATAATAAATCGACTTTATTTCAGGGCGAGATTGAGACTAGTAAGTCTCTTCTTACATCTAACCCTATGTCATAAAAGATGAAAAGAAATAGTTTATGGGGCTAAAATAAAAGAAAAATAACAAAGAGATGTGTTTGCGGGTTAAAAAAAACCTAAGTTATTGCACTTAGGAAAAAATAGAACCCTGCAGGAAAACGCCCACAGGAAGGGGGGCGTGAAAAACCTGCGAAACCTACAGACAGTAGCATCTAAAATTTTAAAGAAGAGGGGGAAATTAGAAAATGAAAAGTGACTGCAACGTTACTGAAAAGAATAAAAAAAAAGCATGATAAATGTACATTGATATGAAAGAAAGAAAAAAAAGAAGAGGAAGGGGGAGAAAAAAGATGAGGACAGGAGATCGATTAGAAATACAAGAAAAGAAACATTGCAAAGATAATAAAAGAAGTGGGAAAAACACAATACATAGATATTTACAGTATCACCATTGGTTACGTCAATTTAGCAATAAAAGTAATAAATGAAAAGAATCTATAAAAAGGAATAAATAATAAAAGCTACAGATTACCAAAAATAACAAAAGCCATGGAAATCACTATACATAGATATTTACAATATCGTCATTGGTTATGTCAATTTAGCTTTAAAAAGAAGAAAAATAAAATACAAAATTACACTAATAAAATAACATAAATAATGGTGGAGAACAGACGGACAGAACAGATCTTAAGAAAAGAGAATAGACAGATTTTCTAACAGAGTGGGGAGAGGGCCAAGACTTGGCTTGTCATCTTAACAATGAAGATTTATTTTACATCTACATAAATACCCTGATATTTTTAACAATGGTGGCAAATGTAAAATCAAATGTTGATTATCATACCAGTTACATATAAAATGTTTCAAGAATCTGAACGAAAAAATATATCATATCCACGTATAGAAAAAATGAAGTGTACAAGACGCAAATTGATATTAAATATGAAAAAAAAAATAATTAGCACTCTTCCCGTAATTTACCTTCGAAGACATCCTACCAAATGTTTTTACGCAGTTCTCGAGAAATTAAATCTATCAGGCATGATTTTTGATATCTTAATTGAATCATAGTAATTTCAATTGCCTTAAAAATCTAGCGTAGATGGTTGTTTTTAATAAATAAATAACGACTTTATTTTGGACGAAATTGAGACTTACAAGTTTTCTCTTCCATTTAACCCATATTATTTACGAGCACTGAATATTTAACAGGAAAATGAGAAAATGTATAATAAAAATAACAATGACAAAAATACCAACAAAGACAATAACAACAACAACGATAACGATGAGAAAATGTATAATAACAATAACAATGACAAAAATGCCAACAAAGACAATAACAACAACAACGATAACAACAACAATAATAAGTCTTTGTTGAAAATGCGCTGATCTAATATGTGAAATTAACGTGTTTACTCTATATATAAATCACTTCCATTGATACAAACAAATGAAAATCCAACCACTTAGGTGCTACTTTGCTTTTTAGTGAGTTTATGCCTCTACATACTCTAAATTTCCTTAGCAACGAGTTCCCTTGACAACAACTATTCAATAATTGCGATTCTGGTAATGACTCAACATTAGAAAATGCTCGATTGACCTCCGCCGTTTATTCCATCAGCGACTAAACAACCGCTTAAAATTCAATGTCATCATTCGCTAGGGTACATACAAACAACTTCAGGGGACTCTGACACACGCTTAGGGATTCGCTGCTACATCGAACAGCGCTGTCTCTCACGAGGCCACCACATGACTCCTAACGCGTCCAAACATAATGCATGATCCCCTGAGAGCACGACGGGAGGGTCCTTAGACGCAAAGGACCAGTACTGATGCTCCTCGCCTCTATTTTAATGATCATTCGTTTAAATTGGCGAAATGCGTGCTACGCAAAGTTCATACCTTTAAGGTGCACACAAGGAAACTGTTGCAAACGGTACTTTAATATTTCCGCATTAATCGACAGGTAATCAATAAAATAAGTGATATTTCGAAATGTTTTAGTAATAATACATTATAATACAGAGATGCAGAGGAAACTCTTAACCATTTTAGTATATCCCTAACACAAATTCATAAATACCCCCAAAGAGTCTTACTGTAGACCCCTTGCATACTAAATCCTATGACGTATATGAATTAATGTTGATTAGGTAAATTATATAAAAGTATATGTGCTACACATATATTTACTCACTATATACCATGATAGGAGATGCTGAGGTACTCAAAACTTCAACTCACCTGCGAAAGATAAAAAAAAAGAATCATCAGTACAAATTTCAATTTAGAGATGTTTATTCTAATACATAAGCTATTTTAATTTCATTTTCAAGTTTCGGTTCCTATACATGCACAATAATGTAGTAGTTAAGGATAATTATATTTTGAAGTTGAATGTTACATTTATTTTCAGTATTATTTTAAGTAAACCGGTTTTTCTTTAACATAAAAACAACTTAATTTTTTAACCAAAGGTATTGATTCATTATTGTAGCGATAAACAAAATGGAACATCATTCTCGGTGCATAACCAATTTCATTTTTTATAGTAGAAACCAAGAAAACTAAGTAAATACAAAAATAATTAATTATATATTTAATAATAAAATTATAATTAGTTTCTATGACGATTCGACCTGGACTAATGAAAAATAACATCTGAGATTTGTTGGCTAACATACTTCTATTGAAGTATTCAAGATAATACCACCGTATTGAAGGACATTTGCGCTAAAAATTCAGCTTCTCTCTCCACAATTAAACTAGATTAACTTTGCGAAAATTAGGTCGAAAAGAATTTTAGAATGATTAATAGTATCAGCTGATGAAAGTATTCTTGCTTTCTAAGAACGTTATTCGTTTCTTTCCAGTGTTTCCAGATTCTTAAAACAGCATCAATACAATTATTGTTCCAAATTAGAGAAAACTTGCAAAAATATAAAGAATTCTGCATTCATACATTATAATCAGACATAAGGCAGGCGGTATTTCCACTTTTGATATTGATTCATTAGCGACATTAAACACAGAAGTTAAGAAAAGTCAGCAATTCAAGTCGTTATCGTTTGAAAGAAGAGATTCCTATGATTCAAATCAAGGTATTAATTTTTGAGTCTTAATCAGTCTTTTTTTCTTTTACATTTATAAATTACCTCTTAACTTTACATTTATGGATTGCTTGAAAACGATACACCAAATTCATCCGAGCAATTCATCTTATATAATAATAATAATATAATAATAACAATACCAATGCCAATAATGACACCAACAACAATAATAATAACAATTACAACAAAAAATATGGCAACAATAACGATAGTAATTTCTTTAATGGAAACAGGAAGACAATTCCAATATGATCCATTACATGACTATTATTATTAGCTATCAACTCCACCACCGCGGTCGCGAAAGTCAGTATACAAATCTTCCGCCAAGCTAGGCACTGTGAGTGAAAGTAAGACTACCCCATCGGAAAAATCGCCTCTCCATAAAGCAGGCTTAACCCTCGCAACTTGGCGACAATGCCCTTTAGGCCTTCCAACTTCTCCGCACGTCTTCGCGTCAAACAAACTTCCCTTTCGAGGGCTCCCACGGAGTCAACCGGGGTTCACTTGCCATCAATCTCTCAGCCCACGTGAGAAGGGTTGCTGGAGGAAGAAGATAGCACGAGGTGCACTCCATAGAACAGAGGCGAAGGAGGAAAAAGGCATCGGATGTTCACTTTATAAGCCCTGCCTTTAGCCTCGAGGCTTTCGGGTTAGGACGGTGTGAGGGAAGGCATCCAGGTAGACACGGAAGGGATGTTGAAACGGGGGTGGAATTCCTTCCACGGGGGTGGAAAGGTGAAAACCTTCGGAGGTAGTAAATTCTTAGCCTTTTAATTAAACCGATGCCAGCTTTAACTTTCCTCCGTAATTTTTTACTGGAGCGAAATTTTAATCAGGCGAGTAACGGTCTTTGCAGAGGTTCCCCCGCCTTTCCAGAAGCTCCTGCACGGTATGAAGCAGTAATTGAGCTATTTGAATGCCGTACTGAATCTTGTCTGGAGCAAAAAAAAAGGCATCGCGATGCGCGTGGATGTTTTTCGAATGCTTTGGCTCCGGCCCGTCTTCTAATTGCGTCTATGCGAAAGGGATTTGAATCGTGTTAACAAGGGTTGTAATTCCCTAGCGCTGGAGGCTAAAATCCTCCTTCAAGACGCTTCCCGACCCGAAATGAACTTTCCGCCGGGAGGAATTAAAGGGTTGGGATTAACGTGATTCCAGATTCGTTCTCGAGTCACGGTGGTACTCGGGCACGGGATCAGTCCCCGTTAATGAGATATTCGCAGGGAAATAGTCACGGTTGTGCAGCAAAAACGGGAGTGAATGAGTAATGCCTGAAATGATTACTCAAAACATGTACACGTAGAATCGTACGCGAATTGCCAACCCTAGATACCCTAATTCACACAATTAGGGTACCTAGGGTTATATTAGGATGTATTCAGGGTCAGATCTACAAAGAGATCACTGGTTTCAATCACACCCTGAATTAAAGTTGTTTTATGATTATTGTTGTTAATAATATAATTTTTGTTGTTGTTTACGTCATTATTATAGTTCCTAAGCAAAGGCTTCACCTCTCTGAGCTCTGGTAAACAAGATTATGCTCCGTCCTAATTGTTGACGTTTTATAAATCGATCCGCGCCTCAACAATCTCCGCTATTGTTACTACTCTTCTTCTTGTTATGATAACAATGAAAAGCTTTCGGGTATTCAAATTTAGTTGTTGAAATCGCTACCTTCCCTCTTTGGTATCGTTTACTTGAGAGCCTTTATTACTATATCAATCAGGCCCTGTAGTTCATCCAATTATTTTCATACTCGAGCAGAAAGAAAATTGCTTCGCGAGCTCATTTTAGGCAACTGAGCCATGACCGTTACGGAATATTACAAATTACACGATGTAAATAATAAAATCTTCGAACATTAAATGGTAAAATGAATGTGTATTCCATGGTTAACGTTATAATGAAGTTTAATCTAAGCTCTAATGCTTTGTAGTGTTCACTATGAGGGACATCATAAAATAAATACATGAAAACAAAAAATGAAGGTATGTCGAGTAAAAAATATCATTATCTAACATTATTTTTCTCGATTATCCGATTTTTATTTTTCGATTTTATCTCGTTAATCAAGGTGTTTTAGGTAACAGCTTCTTCATTCCGACGTTACATGATTCTCCAGCTGAAATTACTTCTGTTGTCTCGATTTAAAGCGACTATAGTTTCTTAATCAATTCCGCAAAGGAAACAGATCCTGCAAGCGATAAAAGTGAAATGAAATGCATGTGTTCATTTCCAACAATGGAATTAGTCGTCATGGGGACCGGTTGTTTACAATCATAAAACTTCGCAAAATTTAAATGCGTATTATATCAAAATTGCCGCAATTTCGAATCGAAAGCAATGTTACACGGCCAAAATAAGAATGTTCATTTAATTTCCCTTCTTTTGGTGCTTGTCTCGATTTCGTGCGGCTATTCTTTCTGATTTAATTTTGCGAATGAAATAAACCATGCAAGCGATAAGAATGAGCTTTACATGCATTTCTTATGGAAACAGTTTTAAACGTCTGGAGTCGAATCTGGGAAAGTAAGGAGAATAAAAAGTAACCTATTATCTGTCCGGAGTAGACATTCAACTATCTTCAAAGTTTGAAAATAGTGCGACAACAGGTTCTCGAGTTTTAGGTGTTAGTTTAGTAATTACTTAAGTTGTAATAACAATAAATAATAATAAATAACGGGGCTTCCGGTTAGCCATGTGGGTAACGCGTTCGTCTTCGGTGAAAGCTGTCCGGGTTCGATTCCTGGATGGGGATCATGTGCGAAATGCTGTATAAGCACTTTTAAAAATCATACTAGTACTAATAAATAATAATAACTTATAACAAATTATAACAACGGAATAACTGTTGTTACTATAGTAACCTTATCCGACATTTCTCCCCAAGAACAACGAGAAAATTTAATAATAACGGGAAAGATAACTGCAGATACATTGTTGAACATTTTATCGAAAGTTATAATACTTTCATACACACACAGACACTTACATACATACATACAAACATTCTACTTTTTAAAGATGTATACCCTGCGACTCTCCAGCGGTGTTTGTGTGGCAGAATTGCGAAATGCCATCTTCTCACATACTGTCGTATATTTTAGGTTCTGTTCTCATGGAGGGAGGGGGGGAGTTTGAACCCCCAAGACAACCCCAATGGCTACACCTGGGCTGGATAAGGTTTTAGAGCCAAATTTGCCGGAGGTTTAGAAGCAAATTTGCTGGAACAGGCCTAATTCGGGAGTCCTTTCTCCTCCTTGATTCCACTTAGTATCTCTGTACACCCGAATCTCGTTTCCGCCGGAGAAAGAGCTTAAGAAAATCACCGACAAATCGCCTCAGCTTCCTCTTTAACCTGCGGTGGAGGGGATAATCCTCGTCCCTTCTTTAAACCGCGCCTCCCCTCTCTACACGTTCTCTTAGCTACTCTTCCAGACTGAATGGAACAGGGTGAATCCTCCCCCCTTAATGTCCTCATTCCCCATTTCTCACTTTAGCGCCCCGAATGCGTGAGAAAAGTGTGCCTTCTTCTCCAGGGGTGAGTGATTAAGGAAGAAAGAGAATCTGACGGGCGAAAAAGAAGGGAAAATTCCTGAACGAAGAGTGGAATCCTACGAAACGGTCTTTTAAGGCACTAATTCCAAACTATAACAGAAAAACTAACCTCAGGTTTCCTTTCTGTTAGGATTACTCCACTGTCCGCGATAAAATAGAGAACATAGAAAGGCTGTTTTAACGATTGCCATAGAAACATCTACAACGACGTAAATTAAGTTGGTTGCTTAGGTTACCCGCGACGAAATGGATAATAGGAAGGTTTGTTTATAGGATTGCCATAAAAACATTCCTAATGACGTAAACGAAGTCGGTTGCCTAGGTTACACATGGCTGAAAATTATTCGCTCAAATATTTTATCGAAAGGAAGTACAATACAGCGTAAATACGCGGAAACTCTCATTTTTACTTACGATAAAAAAATCTAAGTACTAAATCAAGTAAATAGTTTTAAATGAACGAATTCATCCGCACAAATGAAAATTTGAACAGTTTACNTGTTGTTGCTATGATTATTTTTATTGTTATTATTAAGAAGTTATTATTACAAGAGTTTTCATTATTATTATTTTGGCGTTATATAGAGAAAATTGTATCTTTCATTCACTTGTCTCAGTTTTGACTCAATCTGTGATGATATGAGGTATGATTGATGCTGAATAGGGGCAATCTGTCTGGTCTTTTCTTACTGGATGTTATAATGTTATTCTCATCTCTGCCGTATAGCCAATTAAGCAGCGCGTTCATCTTTGTTTTAGGCGGTCCGGGGTTCGATCACAGGTTGGGGTCCATACATGAGATATGACCTAAGCTTTCGAGGCATTTAAAAAAAGAAAATTCTACTAAGAAATTCTATGGGGTCAGTGAGCTGGAACTTTTTTTCATCTATAACCCAGAAACTGAAGAAATCACGAAGGAATATAACAAATAATAATAATCATAATAAAAATAATTGTCATTATTTCAATCTGACAGCTCAAATTGTTTCAGGAAAAAGTACAACAGCAACAACTATAATAATAATAACAACAACAATGCGACTTTATTCGGGCGAGATTAAAACTATTAACTCTCAAGACAGAACATACTAAATGAAACACAAGAGATCTGGGCCTCAAGGCAGCCAATTTCCTGAGCCGGCCCTGGTTATTGACCAACCCCTGGCATTGACCTCAAAGTCACCACTGCAAGCGGCAGGTGCTAATTTAGATGAACAGGCGAGAGAACATATACCCGGTGTTAGGCGTCAAAGCATCTCCGACCGGAAACAATTCTGAACACACGTATAATTTTCTCATCGGCATGTAAATCTTGACACCTACAACGCGAGATTAAGTGCAATTTTTCCCAAAATGGAATACGCTTTCCGAAAAAAAAAATCTTTTTCGTCCGTCACTCCAAATGCTGAATCAAGCTCACAAGAAAATAAAAGTTGGACGCGATTTAAGAATATTTAGGAAGGGATATTCATAATTCTGTAAAAAAAATTGCATTAATTATTCACGAATGGGCAGAAAAGGATGGAAGACCTATACGCAGGTCTATATCATAAATGTGGCTATAATTAATGTGAATTGGAATACTGTTCAAGCTAAAGTATCTGATTTGGTGTTTTATTTTCAAAATAACGAAGAGTTAGTTTAGTAATTACGTAAGCTGTAATAACAATAAATAATAATAAATAACGGGGCTTCCGGTTAGCCATGTGGGTAACGCGTTCGTCTTCCGTGAAAGCTGTCCGGGTTCGATTCCTTGATGAGGATCATGTGCGAAATGACCTAAGTTGTCTAAGCACTTTTTAAATTCATACTTATACTAATAAATAATAATAAATTATAATAATTAATAATAACGGAATAACTGTTGTTACTATAGCAACCTGATCCGCCATTTCTCCTCAAGAATAACGAGAAAATTTAATAATAACGGGAAAGATAATTGCAGATACATCGTTGAACATTTTATTGATAGTTATAATGCTTTCCTTCACTATTTCATAGATCACGAATTCAATATAACAATGGCTGTACATGTATACCCAGGTCTGTAACACAATAGTAACAATCGTACAACTGGAACAATTGCTGTTACCAGAACAAGTTGATACGACAATGTTATCTCAACAATGTCGATAACATTGAATAGTTCCGTCGAAAAGAAATTCAGGTTGATGTTTTGTTTTAAATAGCTCTCAGCAAGAGTTTAAATAACTCTTAACAACCTGATGCGACATTTTTATCACAAAATTGTCAATAATATTGAATTGTTGCGGCAAAAATAATTTAAGGTCGATATTATGTATTTAGGTCAATCGTCGAACGTTTAATCCATACTTAAAATTATCTCCTTAACTCCACAAGTGGACTCCAAAAGGCAGAAAAAAAAGTTTAATGCGATTATTGAATATTCGGGTGGACTTTACCCAAATCCCGCGAGGAAAGATATCTGAGTCACGAATGGACAGCAATGGGATTCATTACGGGAGCGACGTCGACGGGGATAGGCGCGGACCATTAAGTGGATTAAGGCACGGATGGATTCAGCAATTCAAGACTATCTGGGTCGCTCCGAGATTAAATAAATTAAATGCATAAAACGACTGCTTAGAGGGATTACTTTCCCGAGAGTGTAACACAGAAGGATGGTCCGAAGATAGGCAAGTGATATTTAATCACCTTACACCACATTCCCGAAGGAGGTCCGCATTATGCAGATGAGTTTTCGATAACTTTTCGGTGTCTTTCCAGCAACACCCATCCTCTGGTTTCCTTAGCCTTTAACACGGACACCGATTTCATTTACAAGCGAGGGCGTAGATTCTCTTAAGGACGACTCACACGGTAGTGATGGTGAGTATTAGTTGTTGTTCGATCATAGTTAATTGGAATTTTGAAAGAAATCTCCAAAAAGCGGTAGTTTGCAAGCAAACCAACAGAAAGGAAATTCCATACAGCGGGGGTTTGGGATCTCCATGGTCGCGCTTTGCAAAGTATTATTCTTAGTAGGAATTTCGGTACTTAAGTTGCCATCTTCAGGATGGGTGATAACTCAAGGGAGAACATAACTGGGTTAGAGAGTGGTCAGCGTGATAGCATTTCAACCACAAGGTCCGGGATCGACTCCCGGATAGTCGGATTTTTCCTGTTAGGAAATATGTAGTTGTTTGTGTCTGTAAATAACAATAAATACTATAAAGGATTTAACTGGGATCTTCCCGTTACCATAAAAAGTAATTATTGACGTCATTGTTGTTGTTATGGTTACTTTTGTTGTCATGCTTATTGTTAGTGTTATGATTTTGTGGGTGATATGATTATTGTTGTTGCTATGATTATTTTTATTGCTATTATTAAGAAGTTATTATTACAAGAGTTTTCATTATTATTATTTTGGCGTTATATAGAGAAAATTGTATCTTTTATTCACTTGTCTCAGTTTTGACTCAATCTGTGATGATATGAGGTATGATTGATGCTGAATAGGGGCAATCTGTCTGGTCTTTTCTTACTGGATGTTATAATGTTATTCTCATCTCTGCCGTATGGCCAATTAAGCAGCGCGTTCATCTTTGTTTTAGGCGGTCCGGGGTTCGATCACAGGTTGGGGTCCATACATGAGGTATGACCTAAGCTTTCGAGGCATTTAAAAAAAGAAAATTCTACTAAGAAATTCTATGGGGTCAGTGAGCTGGAACTTTTTTTCATCTATACATTGATACCGATTTATTTATAAACATGCAAGCTTAAGTGCCGTTGATTTTCAACGAGAAATGTGGAGGTAAGGTGATATAAACCAGTCCTATTCATACAGAAGAAAATCTATAATCTCTCACATTACTTTGATAACATCGTCATCGAAAACAAACATTTTCAGCGTCATGAAGTTTTTCATAATTTAGAAACCTATTCAACAATATAAATCATTATGGAATTACTTTCTTATGAATCAATTTTTTAGCTGTGATGATTTATAAAAACATTAAAGCTGAAAAATGCATGGAGGATGCAAACAGTTGAAAAGAACTTTACATGGAACTAGTGCAACATACATACATCGACGCGTCTATAGCAGGGACCATTAGGTAAAGATAAAGTAGCCTGTTACCTGCTGGTCGTCGACTTTTGAGGATCCGGCAAGTTTAAAACTTTTGTGACACTTGATACCCGAGTTTTAGGCGAACATAAATACCCCCACACACACACTCCAACCTATAGTATAGAGACATTGATTTAACTATGTTACTTAGCAACTGTACTCCAAGCTACCCATAAACATGTGCTGGTATTTCGGGTTTAATCCATTACAATTCTCTCACAAATTGCAGCAGAAATGAAAAATTGTCATCATCACAAAAAATTAACTAAATGAAAAATTAAATGAAATGCCAATATCTCTCCACATGAATCGAAATCGTTTCGCTGATTCCAATCACGAGAAGATTTTCCTACTTTTTATCTCAAAAGAAAAAATAACTACGTTTCATCATAATAAGAGAGGAAAAATTTTGCACGGATAACTTAATTTTACCCATTAAAGAGACACCGAGAGCTGTTTTTATACCGTTCCATTGATTCCGTCGCAAAAAAGAATTTACTTTACAAAGCACATTCCGGGTGGTAAAGTGGCTCCCCGCCGTGGTAATTTTACAAAACGTTCGACTGCCATTAAAAACTCTAATGTAATGAAGTGAGCCATTCTGATCCAATAAAACAATAATTCCGGCTAATCCACTGCAATTGACCGCATTAAAAATCACCACTATCAAAAGAGACAAATAATTCGTCGGTTTTGTCCACACAGCAGAAATGTTACGCGAAAAATAGATCTGAAATTTATTTGCATTAATGTATACGCTAATTTGGCTCCATTTAACTGCAGTGGTAAAGTTTCGATATTTTTCGGATTCATAAAAATACTTCCAATTACTACACGCCTTTCCTGAATAACGGACACCAAAGGACTGAATATTATAATTAAATTGATTAAGATAAAAATTTAAAACGGTTCGTTTCTAAGCAACTTAAATGAGGATATGACATTCCTTACACAGCATTTAATTGCGTCATCTAAGCTGTTGTTATATAAAGAGTATTCTTACATAATACAATGAAATAAATAATAATTATATAACTATTGTTACCACAGCAACCTGATCCGACAACTCCTCTAGAGAATGACGAGGAACTTTGATATGACGGGAAATATAAATGCAGATCGATTGTTGAACATATTGTCGATAATAATAATAATAATATTCTTATTAACACTCTCTTATATCAATCCACAATTTCAATATTATAATGGCGGTAAATACATATGCAAATCTAACAATAGTAACAATCGTATAACTGGAAAAATTACTGTCACCACAACGACCTGATACGACCATGTTATCTCAACAATTTCAATAACATTGAATAGATTTGTCGAAAAGAAATGCAGGTCGATGTTTTTTATTTAAATAGCTCTTAGCAACAGACTATCTACGATGGTATTATAATTAAAAGATTATTTTGAAAGAAAGAAAGAAAGAGAGTTATTTTCACCACTAAGAATTAGCTAAATATCAACATGTTAACCTTCTAGCATAACAAAATAAGGTTTTTACAAATCATACCCGAATTAAATCAAGTTCAGGTACTACCCGAATTAAATCTTCAGGTACTTAAGAAACTAGCATCAAAAATGCTTTATTAAATGTACTTATATATTTATTTTTATGTTTCAATGACCACCAATTGGCCAGGTTTTAGTCATGATTGGGGGGGAAGATAAAAACTAAACATCCTGCCTAGTATTTCAACATAAATACCCTTCATTTCGACGTGTGGCGGGAAGTATAAACACCAAGGGTTTGAGTTACCTCTTTAGCTTATTGTTGTCGCGTGTCGTTCGCGGAAAGAATGAGTCCCTAAAACGACTTGTCCTCGCATCTATTTCTATTATTTTACGCTCACTGTCGTATAGGTCGAAGTAGCACAAGGGGCTCGCATAATGCTGATGAATAATTCCGCAAATGTACTTTGTCTGAATTTTACAATAAATCGCAGCCTAGCTCCTAATCTCTTTTCTTTCAAGGATTCTCGACTTTCGCCTGAGAGCATTTTCATAACGCTTGCTTTTCTATCGCAGTATTTCTTTTAACAAACATATCGCTCGCGCTGCAATATCTAGAGTTCGCGGGTAGTTTCATCCGCTGAATCACATATACTCGCCGCATATTCCAGATGGTATCCACCCAAGTTGGGAGGAAACCCCCCAAAACCTCCCGTGGAGGAGAAAACGGAGAATGCTGTTTATAATGATTTTTCTTTAATAGCTTACCCAGTCAGTGTATTCATGGCATGGCATAAGCAAACTTCGTTGCTCTACTAAATGTGCGCACCAAATGTTAACAAGGAATAATCCTTGAACGATGATTTTCCAAGACCTTTGACTAACCAAACTTTTAGTCAACTCAATCTTCATACGCAACAACCGTTAAGAAATTCGCTTACATCGTACAAGTCTCAACCATTTAACGGGCACTGTGGTAAACCCCGCCGCCACCTTATCAATCATGGTCCGACTTAAACTCCACTGTTTGAGAGAAAGATAGCTTTATAAAGGAAGCTCCGTTTTTTGCCCTCCTACCGAATTCCTGCCCTTCTTCAGGGGGCGAATCCCAGAGGTTATTTGGTCATCCCGTCTTACGGAGCAATTCCTTCCCCCTCCGCCCCCAAGAAGAACGCTTGATCTAACCGTGGGAGGGAAAGGTATCGCGGTCAAGGTTAATGGCCGAGGCCCTAAGGACTGACACGCCGCCGAGACGGATCTCTCTGCAGAAGGTAAGCGCGCTGGACTTAAAGCGGTGCATGTCTGAACTCAACCTCGCTTACTAAAGGTGCGAAAGTGATCGGAAAATCCTGACTTATAAGTGGCACGGATTTCTTATTTTTGTGAAACATTAATAGTCGCGGTGGTTATATTATGGTATATTTAGGGTTAGACGTAATGCGAGACTAACTAGTCTCAATCTCGCACTGAAATAAAGACGTTTTATTACTATTATTATTATTATCTTTATTGTTATCATCATCACCATCATCATCATTATTATTATTACATTTCGCTCTCGCCACAAACTGACGGTGTTACGGGAACGGACTGATGTCAAGTACCACACGTTTATAAAGATTATTAAAGATTAGTCTTCATTTAAAAATGTTCTACTTAATTGCCAGAATCACGGGCTTTTAAGTTAAATATAATTTAGTTTCAGCGTTGTATTTATCCAAACTGGCAGCCAGTGTTTTTTGTATTACCTCTGTTGTAGTTATAATTATGGGAACTATGGTTATATTTTTTAACTTCCTTTGTTTTTTTATTTCTATCGCTAACTCGGAGTAATTGGTTATTTTTCTTGAGTCGACAATTGGAGTCGAGAGTCACAGCTATGTCATTATTAATATTATTTTGATTGTTGTTGTTGTTGTTGTCGTTGTTATAGTTCCTAAGCAACGGCTTTACGTGCCTACCTGAGGAAAGATGAATAGGATTATGTTCTGCCTTAATTGTTGACGTTTTATGAATCCGTCCGCGCCTCAAAAATCTCAGCTATTGTTACTGCTCGTATTATTTTTACGATAACAAAAAATTATTGATCCAAATTTACTTCTTGAAGTTGCTATCTTTTTTCTTTGCTTCCTTTTATTATAGCTCCCTCGGGTCTCGTTTGCTATATCAGGCCATGTAGTTCCTTAGATTTCTTTTCATTTTCTTCAGAAAATTCCAACTGATAGAATGGGCAAAGCAAGGCAAAACAGTCATCGATGAACTTCCCAAAATCGGAGTTAAAAATATCAAAGAGTGAATTCCTCTCAGCGATAAAGAGGGATATAGGTTCTGACACCATTAAGAGAAAGAATTACAAAACAAACCTATTATACCTAATTCCTCATCTTGTCTATTATGCCTCATCCCCTCCCCAGAGGTTTTGATAACTATGGGTGGAAGGGTCGAGATTCATATGGTTTTTTTCTGACATGATAATCTACATCTACATCTACATTAGTACCCTGCAAGCCGCCTTTCGGCGTGTGGCAGGGGGTGCAAGCACCATGAATTTACTGAATTTACTTCGCTAATCTATTACTTTCGCGTATCGTTCGCGGAAAAAATGAGTTCTTGTATCGATTCGTTTTAGTATCTATTTCTCTGATCTTTCTCGCAGTGTCTGAACGGCCTATGTAACATGGGGGGCGCATTATGTCAGCTACATCATCTACGAACGTGCTTTCTCTAAATTTATCAAGGAGATTTAGTCTTTGTCTAAGCCTTCGATTTTCTAAAGATTCCCATCCTATAATGTAAGGAAACTTAGATTTTATTCATTAATTACTGTTATTATACCTTACTGTTTTTATCTGTCCTAGATTTTCCTAAATATGTAAGGATACGTTGTATGGATTATTATTTCAATCTGGGGCAGTAAAAATTAAATTATTTCTCAGCGAGATGCAAAAACCTGATAACATTCTCTTTCGTAAATTCCCAAAAAACGACAAATGAATTGGAGAACAGAATGTGTGTGTTTGTCATCTCTCGAATTGGAAATGAATTATGAAGGTGCACAGAGAAAAAAATTGGGGTAACTCAAATGGGTCGTTCAATTGTGAAACAAGTAAGTTAAAGAGGTCATGATATGGTATGCTTTCAGCCCAAAAGACCTCGACATTTGGACGGCTGTTCTTAAAGATATGATCACACAAATGCTCCAACAAATTTTCGCAGAGATGTCATTACGCAATAATCAACAGTTATAATCATAACTTGTCGTCTTTATTTAGATATTGGAGTTATACCCTGCAAGCCGCTGGTGGCGTTGGTAGGAGGTGTTGTAACAATAACATGTTTACCTAATGCCCCCTGTTAGCTTTTCTATTGCTCTGGGGAAAAAACGGACGAAATTGTGAGTCAAGTCTCCTGTCATCATACCCAAAAATATCAAAATTGTGTGTGTGTATATATATATATATACGAGTAAAAGTTGCTTGCATGCTGCAAGCTTAATGTAAGGTAGATTAACTAAGGCATTGTACACCTCCTGCAACAATCCACCTGCTGTAAACGGAGAGAAAACGGAGAATGCTGTTTATAATGATTTTTCTTTAATAGTTTACCCAGTCAATGTATTCATGGCATGGCATAAGCAAACTTCGTTGCTCTACTAAATGTGCGCACCAAATGTTAACAAGGAATAATCCTTGAACGATGATTTTCCAAGACCTTTGACTAACCAAACTTTTAGTCAACTCAATCTTCATACGCAACAACCGTTAAGAAATTCGCTTACATCGTACAAGTCTCAACCATTTAACGGGCACTGTGGTAAACCCCGCCGCCACCTTATCAATCATGGTCCGACTTAAACTCCACTGTTTGAGAGAAAGATAGCTTTATAAAGGAAGCTCCGTTTTTTGCCCTCCTACCGAATTCCTGCCCTTCTTCAGGGGGCGAATCCCAGAGGTTATTTGGTCATCCCGTCTTACGGAGCAATTCCTTCCCCCTCCGCCCCCAAGAAGAACGCTTGATCTAACCGTGGGAGGGAAAGGTATCGCGGTCAAGGTTAATGGCCGAGGCCCTAAGGACTGACACGCCGCCGAGACGGATCTCTCTGCAGAAGGTAAGCGCGCTGGACTTAAAGCGGTGCATGTCTGAACTCAACCTCGCTTACTAAAGGTGCGAAAGTGATCGGAAAATCCTGACTTATAAGTGGCACGGATTTCTTATTTTTGTGAAACATTAATAGTCGCGGTGGTTATATTATGGTATATTTAGGGTTAGACGTAATGCGAGACTAACTAGTCTCAATCTCGCACTGAAATAAAGACGTTTTATTACTATTATTATTACCATATTCTTACCAAGAAACGCTTCCACAAAATGCAAACGCGTTGCTCACTTGGCTAACTGAAGGCTAGACTTGAAGTTTTTGAGNTATTTATTTATATTTATAAATGAATACATTTATAGAACCAATATGTGTAAACTCAGGCCGCGGTGGTGGAGTGATCAGTCTACTAAAGTTCCAAAGCCAAGGTCCAGGGTTCGAGTCCCGCTAATCGGAATTTTCTGGTTAGGAAATGCTAGTATTTACTCGTCAATAGTAATTAATAAAAAGAATGTACTAGGGATTATATGTTCCTCTTTCCATCAAAGAAGTTATTAGTATTATTGTTTTCCTTGTTAATATTATTGTTATTTTATTATTGTTTTAATATTATGATAGTAAATTCCGCAAGAAACGACTTTATGCAGATTTCATCTTCAGCATCGTTCCCATACCATGTTCTCCTTTTTGAAAATTCAACACTAAAGATACGTTAGTGAATATGACAACGGAATCCGCTATGCGACAATGAAGAACTGAGTCCACCAAACGCACATTGGTCAAGGGTAACTAACACCTGGCAGGAATTGAAAATCAAATTGAAGCCAATTCAAGTAGAGAATGAAATAGATGACTTACTATGAATGAGAATGAAACAGATGAGATATAAACGGTGGTTCTGAGGAATGAAATGTTTGGAACAGAATACTCTTAGTTTAAGAAATAAGGCACTGCAAAGAACACCGGGAGAAAATCACTACGAGTACAATCAGTCAGTCTTCATCTCGTCAAAAGTATGAGTAAACTCATGTAACCAATTAAAACAAAAAAGCAACTTTTCTTTCTGCCACTGAATTTTTTGCAAAAGAAATTACATCTTCTAACCATTTTAAAAATGTATGTCACTTCGACTTTTTCCTATTCAATTCATCTGTGAGAACATTACGCTGTTTTCACCTACTCACCTCATTCTTACAACAGAATAGTGTTGCTATGCAACGAGTTAAGCACGTTGCATAGCAACCTTACCCTCCTTCACCAAACAACTTCCATCCTCTAACTACATTTCCTTGAGATGCAACTCCATTTAAAATACACCAGGGAAATACAATCTTTTATTTTTATTCAACAAAAACATTAATTGCGATCAAATTCAATAATTCAAAGAACATAAAGCGATACTTGAATTTAAAAAAATCCACTTATTCAGATCACTCGAGCGACTTAAATCACGAATCTAAAAACAAAAGATAACAAAAAACTTTAAAAAAATCTCATTAACGAACGAGCTCCGAAATGGCAAATGCATTTTGAATTCGCCAGCACTGATTTATGACTGTTTTTAAAAAAAGGGGACTCTAAAAATATCGTTAGCGGCCGTAAATCCGATTATGGAATGAAAAGCATCTCGGGATTTCTGCGCTCTTATGCATGACTGATCAGTCCGAGGATCAGCACTCAAGAAACCACTTAAAATCCCCGCGATCTTTCAAAGGCCTCCTGCGGAATAAATTAACGACTTCGGTGGCTCGTCATAAAAGCAAACGCGCCTTATATTCCCTTCCATTAAAACTTGTCTTTAGTGCTGACTTCGGGTCGAATACATCACTCGCAAACAGTCCCGTCGCGAAAAAGTCCAATAAAAATCATCGCCGGAATATAATTTCCATAATCGTAAAAGCTATCATAAATGGAAAATAAATTAGTTCGACCACAAGCAGTCGAAAAGATACCAAAACATGCTAATCGACATGACAGTGCGCTCTATTATGTACTAGCGAGTTAAAGTTTTAATTATTAGTTGATGTTAAGCATAACAGTGAAGTATTTCGACAATCGATTGATTTAATTGATAAATTAACGATTTTTCCTCAGCCTCATTAGTGTTAGAAGATGTAAGAAAATTCTTAATAGTATCACTATCGCCCTGAAATAAAGTCGTTTCATACTATTTATTGACACTATTATTATTAATGTTACGCCTATTTATTTGTTTTATTATTCTTACAAGCTTCTGATTCAAATTCAGATTCTAATGCTCTTCAGAATTTACTTTTCATTATGATATACACTGCGTTCACTCTGATTATTACGATTTTCATTACGACGTGACTCTTTTGATCCATGCGATTATTGTGATTTAATTAATAACAATAATAAACATAAAATATTGTTATTTAAAAGTATTATTGTTACTATTATCATTTCCGTTACTATTAATATTATTACTTATATTATTCGCTACAAGTTGAATATTGTCATAACAACGCTATTTCACAACCTGCCTGACTATATGCATGAAATTAAAGCACCATCTGATGTGAAGAAAGTTACTAAATAATATCTATTAAATGACATTTAAGTATCAGCTGAACTACTTCATAGATCCGAGACCCCTCGATTAACCAGGATAGGCTTAGGAGGGCTCAAATGTTTATATTTCTCTACTTTAAAAATCTTTTCAATTTTAGTTTTTCGTTTGTACTTCATTTTTTACTTACTGTAAATATTATAGGAGTTATACTTTATCTTTTTTTATGTACTCATTTCTGTAAGCTAATCACTGGCAGGTCTTTCTTTTATTCTCACTTTATCAGTATCCCTTAATTGTAATATTTTCCGTGTTTTTTCTTTCATTCAATTTTCAAGTATTCTCTAAGCGATCTCTCTTCACTAAATATCTGACCCACCCATTGTAACCTTCATTACCTTAAACAAAATTGTATCTTCTCACACCATCTTCAACGTCACACATTTCTAGCTCATTTTTCTATCAACCTCTTAAGGATAAGCTACTACTAAGCGTGACTCTATGTCAACGCACGAACTCCACAGTCAACAAGGCAGATCACGTTCCATAGGTTTCCACGCAACGGCTATATCCACCACACAAACTCATCCAAAACGACGAAACGATACGTTGCGATGGTGACCACCTGCAAGACGGAACCGCTTCTGGGATGATTTCGCGACAGGTTTGACCACACATTTCATAGCTAATTGAGTCCAATAAGAAAACCACCTACGGCTATGCAACCCAACGGTATCTCACCTAATATAAAACGTAACCCGCCCCTTGGTAACTAAAAAAATGGTCTCCATAGCAAAACCCGACGTCCTTACCAATAGACCGGATCGAAGGCGAGGAATTTCATAGTAACGGTAATGATACCCTTCTATTTCCAAGGACGTCTGAATTCTCGTCGGGGGCAATGGCGGTATGGACGCGGATCAACCCAATAAGGAGGTGAAGCCCATTGCACCAACCCATACGTACACGCACGCCAGTTGGTGTCAGGAGGTTCACCATGGAAGCTTGAGGTTTAGCGAGCGAAAGGACTGAGACAGGGAGACCCGAAACAGGAGGAAGATCCACTCTCAAGGGCACTGAGGTGGACTGTCTTCCTGAAAGGCACGCCATCCGCCGTAAAAGGGAGGGGCGTGGAGGATCTGCAGTCGTGTTTAACAGACATGTCGGCGGCGATGGGGAGAGGTCGTTGCCGCGACCTTAGGAACGTTTCCGATCCGGAATCTGGATCGAGAGTCTGTGAGGATGGCTTCCCAAAGCGGACCGTCTTCTTGGCGGAGGTTTTTTTTAGGAGCGGAGGAGAAGAAAAGATTGGAAGGCATCTGGGAAGGCAAACGCTGAAGAACTCGGCGATGCACCTGCCATGATTATTAGCAGAGTTAGTAGCTAACCGCTTTGCAGCTTTAGACCATAATAGAATACAGGCGATAGAGCAGTGTATCTATGAATAGTTTCCATTTGTCTTCTTTAAACGTATTTTAAGGGCAATCAGAAGGGCATCTGTGTTCAAACAGCGTTGTAAATTATGAACGCCCTCAACAATTAAAATTGAAGAATTATACTTTCCATTGTTCTCTAAACAATGCTATGAGTTGCAATAACAACCTGTGATGCTTTAAAAAGTAAACAGAAACGGAAATAGTCGAAAATTTACAGTAATAATAATAATAATGTCTTCTATGAAAACAGGAAAACAAACCAAAGTCATCAATTTCAACAACTATTATCATTTACAGATACAAACAACCACTCTCTAACAAGAATAAATACGACTAGCTGGGACTCGAACCAGGGGCCTTAGGTTTGGAACACTAGCACTGTAACCACTCCGCCACCGCGACCGACAATTAACTAATATAATAAGATAATAATGAAATAATAAAATGTCCTTTACATAATCATCATCATGATACGATCAATCATCATACTCTACAATTTAGCAATCAATCGCTGTTAGCATTCGAAATAAGGTTCCAATCTTAATACCTAAATATTATCGACAGTTCTTCCTATAAAACAGTTATAATAAATCTTACACTGCACATAATAGCCGGATCTTGCTGTAGTACATGAATGTGTGAATGAGGCAAGGCTTTCATGCTTCATAAGAAGATATTAGCCCACCATAAACATGATTATAAATTCAAATAGCTGATAGAAATCTTTCAACATAAGCTCCCCTTTATAAAATACTTCGATAAATGCACCATTTCCCAGAGTGATTCCAAGTCATTAACCATAAAATACTTAGCATGTCTTGGCTTAAGAATAAAGGAGGAAAGATGCCTAGGATTTCGCAGTCTTAAGTATCCTAACGAGAGTTTAAATCAGCAGCTTTTTCTATGCGGAAAAAGGAGTCTAGCGTGTTGCAGAAGTTTACGGCGGATCGTCATGACCGTACGGAAGCGACAAATAACTTGTGAGCTTAAAATATGAAAAACTCGCATAAGTTGGAAAATCATTTGGAATCGTACATCGTCGGGAATAACAAAATGTTTTAATGAATAAAGAGCCCTTTATTTCAACATACTTTATACTTTTTATTTTATTTACTGATATACTGTAATTGCATATGTAAGGATGCTGGTGAATTGTTATTTTATTGTTAAATTAATAGGTTTTTGCAGTGTTTTTAGATTATTTTGTAAATTACATCTGTGTATATTATATAAATTAGCGTAGTTTGCAAACTAATGTAATTAATGGAGGAAGTGATTACGTAGATACAAGTGTTCTGTGATTGAACATGAAGAATTTGTAGCATTGTTTTTGTTATCTGTAAACTTTAGTGTAGGTTAGCGTCGCCACTTGACTTTGCCTCTAACTGTAGCGGCATAAAACCGTAAATAATTGGATTTTTCATACTTTAAAACTCTAATTATTACCAACATTAACCAACACAAAACAATGTCTAAATGAGCAACGTATTGCCTACTTATGTATATGTATGCTTATTTAGAATACATAATCAGCATATAAATCCTTCGGATTGTACATCAGAGTCTCATAATCAGCTCTTCACGCTAATTTCAACACTTCACTCAGACCAAACCAGTAAAACTATAAACCACACCATCATCAAACACCACGTGTATAAATGGCGTTTTCTGATTCTCCTCGACATACCACTCGCCCAAGTAAACCTAAAACTGCCATTCAAACCTTAAAAACCTTCGAAATGCAACGGAGGGCAATGACTCCGTTTTAAATTCGTGAGAACAAATAGGAATTGGACTTTCCTGTCGACGTCCCCTTCCCACCAAATACGGCATGGCCAAAAACAAAAGAAGTAGGAAAGAGCGAACTGAAAATCATTTCTGCCTCGTACGAATCCGCCCTTGATAGTTTTTATCGCATTGCAAGCACGCATGAAATAAAAATATTTCCGCGTCCCCTAATGAATCTTGCAAGACATTTTTCTCGAAAAGGGTCATGAGGAGAAAGATGGGGAAGAAACGAGAAAATAACAAAAGGGGTAATTCTCCCATCGTCCCCTTTCTCTTCCACCTCATCCACGGGGTTTTTTCACCTTTTTCATCTGTTTCTTTTATATATTTCTCCAAACACGAATGGGAGAAACGAGATCCGAAAAATACAAGTTTCGGAAGCGAACGCAAATGGAATAATGAGTTGGCCAAATTGGAATTCCCTCTTCTTAAGCGAGCATGTTTTTCTGGAGGAAGAAATTCTTATTCGTGACTATGGGCCTCTCCAAGGAGTTTTGAAAAAGAAAGAGCAGTTAAGCCTCTTCCTAGAGAAGGAAATCGGATAGCGAAGTAGGATAGATGGGGTAGGAACTCAACCCCCGTTTGTTTGATATTCGAACCGAAATTGTTAATTAGTCGTCCAAATACAAATCGCTTTCATTTAAAAACATTCGACGTCTTATATAGCGAAGATACCGAAATTTCTATGCCTAGGAGTCCCTTCTGTTCACATACGTGATCTCAAAGCCAAAATTTCCGCTTTCTTAAATTCAGCTTCATCAGGAATCAAAGTTAAAGTTTAATTCTAAAGAAAAACGAAATAAAAAACGGCAGAACACGACCTGGACTCGAACGCGGGTCTTATGCCTTACGGGCGCCAGTTCTAGCCGTTATCTAGATTCTGCCTACCAATGCCACGACCTCATAGAGGCGTCATCCATACAAATGCAAAGAGGAACCTATAGAATTGCACAATGTGGTGTCCACCAAGGATCGAGTCTCGGACCTCCCAAGCATTTTTTACGTATTTATTTACTTGGAATTTTCCCAAGGTGCATACAGAATCACCTATCACCTTTTTCCTTGAAAAAAATGTATCGTACTTAAAATTGGGAATTCTATCTCCGAAGCCTCGAAGTACGTTATATCCACTGCATAAACAACAAGATTAAGTATATTCGAGGACTGACAATGTTTCGTTCTCCTAAAGAAATTAAGGGATCAGGAGTACATTCCAAACATAATTATACAAACATCTTGATATTAAAGCCAACTATAACGTAGAACATCACAATATAGGAATGCTGAGGATTTTTTCACGCATATTCATAGAAAACATTTTGACGTAATAATAACATAAAAATAACAAAAATGATAACAATAATAAAATATCATAATAATTTCTTTAATGGAAACAGGATGACCCCAACTATATCCATCTTAATTATTATTCTTATCTACAAACACAAAAAAAAACATTCCATAATCCGAAAAATCCGACTAGCCGGGAATGGAACCCAGAACCTTGGCATTAGAGCGCCAGCACACTAGTGATTAGCGTGGGCTACAATGAAATATGTGGCTCACAGGCCAACTAATTATAAATTCATACCGGGATAATAAAGATCAATAAATCAAGAGGCTCCACTTGATACTTGGCGGAACTTATGGCAGAGTACAAGAATAGATTTGGATAATTCTTATTGGCGGAAACACAAGTCCTCTGGAGAACTTCCCCAGTTTCGCTAAAATCCATTTAATCAGCAAATAACAGACCGGAATACTGGAAGTTCATCAGCGATAATTAACCGACTGTAAGGTCACTTTCAGCCTTAATTCCTTGGAAAACACTAATAATAGCTAATTAGCATGGAGATTCGTTTAACGCCGCAATTATCAAGTTGCACGGAAATTTCGAATTTCACTGCCTTCTTTTGAGATGCTAATTGCGACTTAATCATCATTATCAAATAGCATAATTCTATTAAACACGTCCGCCCGCAGTACAGAAAGCCTTTAATCTCCCGCCTGTTCCCTCTTTCCCATGATTTACATTTATATGAGAGGAAAAAACAAATTTTTGCTTCGGCGTTATGGGGCTTGATTTCGCGTGCATTGTTTCTGGGACTTATGCAAATGCCCTCTTTTTTGTTTGGTGAAGTATGTTTAACTCATTCATGGGCCGAACAGAATCACGCATGTAAATCATGCGGAGATATCGTGACCGAGCATTCAAATCATATTGCGTGGAGCGTAAAATCAGCCGAGAAATTTGCATTTCTGAGCATACGAATGCTTTCTTCCATTGCAAATACCAACAACCGGAATACCTTGCTATTCTGGACGGAATATGCATCTCGAGAAGTAGGTGGGTATCACGTTACTGGAAATGTGTCAGGTGAAAGAGGTACGGTAAGGCAGAGCTACTTAAGTGGTAGTAACGTGGTGGTAGCAGTAGTGTATCGGTAACGGTATAAAATTTATTTTGAGTACAACTGTATTACATGTATATTACATGTATTTACGTAAGCATAGCAACCATAAACAAAAAATGCCTAATACATGATTAATAATATTCTTTCCATTCCATTGAAAATGGAATAAATGCTAATATTATATAACAGAAAGGTATCTCTGAATCAATTTTTATAGAATAAAACTCATCCTTCCCTTGCATACTGATTGAAACGAAAATATCACTACGACACAGGTCACGAAATTTTCAATTAGCAAAAATTAATTAATTGTAAAATATTAAAATTAATAAGAACGTTAATAATAATCGATAATAAAATCAATAAAAATAAACCATGACATCAATTTAAAAAATTACGAGATTAATAAAAATGTATGATCAAATTAACAAAATTTAACAATAACATTAATAAAAATTAATAAAAACTTTTCTTGGTTAATAAGTTCTACAAAAATCACGATGTAATACGATGTAGGTTATCTTCCGTTCTTTTGACACAAAAATCATAAACTGGAATTTATTTCTTAGCTTAATGTTCAATGTTTGTGTTTAAAGGAAAACTTTTAGTATTGCTTCTAATTTTCACGGTTTTTATGAAATGACGACATAAGTAATAATGAATCCAAGAAATAATGATAATAATGCGAATTTTTTCGGACAAGATTGATACAATCAAGTCTCTTTTTACATATTCATACGAAGTTCAAAAAATGTGCCCATAAGAAAACTACTTCACTAAAAAGTAAACAGAAAAAGAACAATAGCAAATATAAATGATTAGGTTCCAAAATAAGTCAATATCAAGATAGCAATAAAAATACTTGTAAGTAAATAGATTTCTTCTCGTTCTGATCCGAGCTATATTGGAGAATTTTGGAATTTGTCTTGTTAACTCAATTTCAAACCATGTTTGTAAGTACCAATAGCGAAAACCCATAATGAAAAGGTATGAGGCATGTTTCCATTTTTGCAGGAAATCCTTCTACTATGAAATCTGTTGGAAGAATCGCCGTTTTTCCATGAGTTTTGCGAGTTTTGACATAAAAAGAAGTCAAGGAGACGTTAGACAACCGATCTGCAGCAACCGAGGCCTATGAAGTATGATATGCATAAAAATTTTCTTCTGAGAATGATTCCCAAAGATTCAACGCGTTAGGGAGTCGGAGACATTTATATTACTCTCAAGAGTCGCGTCGCCGAAAATGAGATACAAGGAAACAACCTCACGAAAGATAGAATCCAGTGCCATCAAATGGCGACGCTATCGCCTCCAAATCCTGCGAGAAGTAAAGAAACTAGGCTGAAGAATCTTCTTGAAGTACTTTTGAAAATAGAAAATGATTCTGGTAGACATCCTTGCGCTTCGAAGGAAAATGGATTAATCCGCAGGACAGAAAATAGGAAGTGAAATAATCATCCTGTACACCTATTATAAAGATCACTTCTTGCAACACGATTCACAATCCACTACAAAATACAATGGATGAGAAAAGAACATTAAAGCTACTGAATATTTAATGAATTGAAGTATTCTTTTAGCTCACTCCTCACTAAATTCTTCGAAACGTGTAATTTATAGAGTCATCGTGCTGTAATTATTAGGACTTGACCATTCATAGTATTCTCGCTTATTGAGGAAAGCGAGGGAAAATTGCCTTACTCCTCATCTCATCTAAGCCTCATTCACTCTCCAAAACATAGAGCAGCATAGAACAACTAATAGTGGAGAGTTTGAAAGCTACAGAAGTATGGATGCATTGAATCATTCCTTTTAGCTCACTCCTCACTCAATTCTTCGAAACGTGTAATTTATGGTGTAATTATTATGACTTGCTCCACTCAAAGCAAGAATGACTGATGAAAGCAAGGGAACATTACTTCATTCCTCATCTCATCTGGTAAGCCTCATTCACTTTCCATATCTTACGACAACTAATAGTGGAGGGTTTGAAGTTCAACTCGGCCTCCAATACTGAATGCTTTACAGACAGATATAGCATGAGAGTAAGGAACACTTGAGATGTGAGGTAATACATCGAAAATAACAAAAGAACACCGGACCGGGTAAGTACCGAAAGCAATCACTGGAAGGGAAATTCGAACGCCCGAGCAAAACCTTGCCACGGAGGACCACTCCCAAACCTTGTCGGCATCCACCCACGCTCGAACTTAAAAATAAAAATAATGAAATTCCTCTCCGTTCCATATCCAATTCTCTCACGCCTGTCTCTAAAAACGCCGACTTCCATCTCTCCTTTCTCTTAGAAAAAAAGCAACGAGCCGGACGCTACTCTTTTGTTCCAAGAAAAGCGTGATATCGGCTACGAGGGAGTGGTTCGATTATCGAAAACTAGAGGGAGGAGCAAAGCGGGCGTGGATAACCCTTGAGGCGAACTTGAAGATTTCTTTCTGCTTTTACTTCCCATCTCATTTTCCTCCCGACTCTAGCTTGTTTTCTACACAACCTCCATTTTTAGCTTCCTATGAATAACAAGATCGATCAGCATCTCTGAAAGAAACCTCGGAAGACGTGACTAAGGATCAGAGTGGTGAAGTTCTTCTTCTAGGAGATTCCATAGTGGTGATAAGGAAAGTCACGAAAATATGCTCGAATAGAGGTAGTTAGGCACTAAAGTCGTATGCAGTGTTTTGCTGGTTTTCGAACAACGATTAATTCTCCCAAAAGAGATAAATATATGCAGGTCTGATAAGAAGTGCATTTAACAAGAGAAAGTTTAAATGGATTAAATACTAATTGCCTGTCTCGATGATGTGCGTAGCCTTACGACAATCAAATCCTGGGTAAAAATAACAATGGTAACGCATCTTCAATAATAAATGACTACCTAAACAACCGAAGTAGCATCTTCAATTACAAACAACTACCTTAACAACTGAAGTAGCATCTTCAATAATAAATAACTGCCTTAGCAATCGAAGTAGCATCTTCAATAATAAACAACTACCTTAGGAACCGAAATAGCATCTTCAATTATAAACAACAACCTAACAACCGAGGTAGCATCTTTAGGTGAGCAATACAGGGTTTCTATGAAACATCCTATCGGTTGTCAGCCGGTTAACTTCTCGTAAGTTCTCAACGTTTCGGCCGTCGACTTGGAGGCAATCTTGAGGGTTGTGTGCCACCCTTTTCTTAAAAGTTTGAGTCTTTCTGATCCAAAGGGATATTATTCACTAATAAGCCACCCCTCGGAATTTTAAATAATCTTCAAGGCATAGTAAAAATTTAATGGAAACGTTTTAAATATCTTTCCACGACACAATAAAAAGAATCCATTATTTTCAAATTTGAAAGCTCTACTAAACCCGCTATGTAGTACTACGACAGAAGAAAAATAACATGTTTTAGAAAAAAAAACTGCCCTATTTCCTCAGATTCCTTAACTAATCAAAAGTTGGAGCGATGTTCTTTCTGATTTAATTCATTGCCTTAAAAGACACATAAAAACGAGATGTAAATCCATTAACTAAAAGTATCACTGACTGCAGAACAATCTCCATAACTAAAACAAACATTCACCACAATTGCTTTCCTGATAAGCTTTAGTTTCAAAGATCTCCTTTCAAACAATACGTACTTCTTCCTGTTTATTAATACTCTGATCCTACATATTGCATATATTACGATGTTACGTTAAGTGATTGCCACGGAAGACACCATGAAAGACTCAATAAACAATACGATTGAGCAGCTCGCCCTCCGTTTACATCGAACCTTACTATAAACCATACTAATGTCATTAAAAAGTAAAAAGGGGTGATGCAAGAGAGTGATAAATCTGAATGTGGAGAATTTTGACATATAATTGATTAACGAATCTGCCGATTTCAAATAAGAATAAACCCGCGTCTCCGGGACAATAGGCTGATCCAAATTATTATTTTCGGAGGACTTGACGTCATCAAGAACAGCTCTTTTATAATTCGGGGCAGGGGTAAGCTGTCGTGCTACGCCTTCATTAATCACATTTCGTTATCACCCGAGACGAATCTAAGATGGAATGTTGAAGTTTGGTAGCACTCGGCCATTTTCCAAAGGGATAAAATATTTCGACTTCATGTTGAAAATTCGATGTCATGTTGTCATTGCTGGTATCAAATCGTGATGGAGAGATTTTCATAGGAAAACCAATAAGAAAAATACATTTCCTTCTAATATCATACATTTTCTTCCAAATATAAATATTTAAATAAATAATGAAACTTCTACTTGGTGTAAAAAGTTGTCAAGATAAACTGTATGAATTCTTAAAGCTTGACGGATTAATTAGGATTCAATTTATTGCTACAACGCATACTTTCAGGACGTGGTTACAAAACAACAACCTCCAATAATATTCTTCTCAAATCCTTACGATAAACACGAAGCTATAACACAAGGATAGACGGAATTGAAAAATGCAGAAATTACTGGGATTCGAACCCCGGGCCTACACTATCCAGGTAAAATATAATGCAATTAAATTATCCTAGCTGGAATGGGGAATTTAATGGCAGGTATTCAAATAATGTTAAAGCTTGAATTACGATCCATCAAATAATTTAACCCAAAAAGAATAGATGAAACACCACGGAGAATTGCGTAAGAAAATTATTAACAGTTATAAAAAGGAGATACCACAGGGGTCATTCTTCGGACCAGCTTTATTGTATCTCTTTTTATGCGCTTCAATAGCCGTATCGTGAATAAATACTGATTATTTAAAGAAAGCTAGCATCTGCGCGAAACAAAGGGAAAAAATAGATTAGTATTTTATCGCTGAAACGGCAATTAACTTCCTTCCTCCCGCTGTCGATGGGAGTGGCTTGCGGCCTGCTACTCTAACCGCTAGCAACGCTGACAGTTTAATTACGGACACAGGAAAGAGCTACTGCGAACTAAGGGAGTTTTTCTTAATTAAAATATACGACACATTTGTCGAGATGAAGGAGACTCTTTGACTCGAGCATAAACGCTCCATCGTTGTTTTCCTCGTTTATTTCTGCTTCCGAAAAAAAAGGAGTTAATTCTGAGAAATGCGGAGTAATATCCTGCTTATCTCTCCGATTCTAACGCGCTCATTACGAAGAAATATTTCGTACTTCTGATGTTTTTCGGTCTACGACCTTTTCACGGAGAGGATTTGTGATTTACGCGGCTTTCGACATCATTATGTTCCTCGCCTAGACACTTTCGCTCCATTTATCACTAACGGTGCCGTTTATGCAAATGTGGGCTCGGAGGGATAGCGCGTCTGAGCGCATACGTTAGCGAACGGGAAAGGGCCAAAGGAAAACGATGGCAAAATTGGAAATTTAGGCGGTGGAAAAACAGATTAACGAAACTTTCTACGAAAATCGATATCATAATAAATAAAGGCACAGTACATTAAATGATAAGTAAAACGCGTTATTTAATTTATCCATGATTGAAAGTATGCCAATGATATTTGTTTTCTGTGTATTTTTGTTAATATTTTTTGTATTTTTCAAAATAGTAAATACTGATGAACAATAAGATACGAGGCTAAATGGAAGAAAGAATCACTCGCGCCAAACTTCGCCATTAAAGGGTCCAATAATAATAATAATTGTAATAATAATAGTATTCCTACTGCTCATTGAGAATATATTATAAGGAGAAGGTACCACCTCAATGACGTGGGGCCTCATTGTTGTGACTAAGACAATAATATGATGTAATTGTGTCAACAAATATTTTGCTACGCGAGATAGTGGGCCATGAGCCCCTGAATAACCAAGTGGGCATCGCATTCAACTTCGGTGAAAGCGATCCCGGGTTCGATTCCCGGTGGGGCCAACGTGCCAAACGATCTTAGCTGCCACAGCACTTTTAACAGTACTACTACAACTAATATTATTACTATTTCAGATTATAAAAGTGATTAATTCTGTGGATTTACTTTCATTTTTATATGGAATTCAATATTTATATTTAATTTCCATCCACCAGAAGCGTTAAGAAGGTAACCTCGCTTCTTATTTTATCTAATAAGCCTCATTCCATCTCCAGAGCCAATTGTGGAGGGGTTGAGGTTGAAACTTGACTACGAGCTTCATGGCTCTGGCAAAACCTCTGTCATAACAGTATTCTCCTGCTGCTTCCTTTGATTTGGAGAATAATTATAAACTAATTAAAAGATAATATTATTTAATGTTTCCTTCACCGTTATATTGAAAAAAGGCAAGCTACCACATTCCTCATCTTGTCTGGTAGGCCTCATTCCCTGTAAGAAGCTTTTAGGTAACAACAGAGGTTTAGAAGTTTACATCGAATGATTTACAAACAGACCAGTTGCTATGGTAACGCCACAGTTTAAACATCGGAAAAACAAAGAAAACCATTTATAGTCAGAAACTCAAGTAAGTACTGGAGAACATACAGGCCTATACAATGGAAACGCCTATTATAAAAGTGACAAAAAGTTAATTACACATTTCCTTTGGTTAAAGAGGCAAAAAGGGCGTCTGATGACATAGAATTTCGGTTAACGCGATAGGGAATTCCACTGATTTCTTCCAAGAAGAAAGGGATTCCCAAATCTTTTCGAAAATGATAGGAAAACGGAGCTAATGGATTCGGCGTGAAGAGAGAGATTTCGCAGAGAAAAAATATATATAAATCTCCAGCCTCTCTCTTTCAGCTCCCGTCTCAATCCGTCCGCATTCTAACCCCATTATCTCTTCGTCTTTCTATTCCTTCTTTTTTAATCCAATTTCCATTCTCGGCTGGATTTATTAGCCGATTCTCATGCGATAATGAAAATGAGATCCGAGCCGAAAGATGAAAGTCTATTTTCTTCTTTGCAGATGATGTATTTTTTTAGGCTATTTTCCGTATCTTTTTTTCGAGCTGATAAAATGGGGCATGGGGGTTATCTGTGTTAAATAGGGCGAATGATTTTTGCTGGAAATATTTTTAGAGCGAAAATGTTTGAGAGGTTATTTGGGAAATACCATTCGAGGAGGGGGTCTATTTTAATACGGCGGACATCTCTGTGGATCTGATTGAAAGCTTGGCTAACTGAAGCTTTGAGGAAGGAGCAAAAAATATACAGGAGTGAAAAAAATCCAACGATCTCTCAATCGTATAAATGTAATGCAAAAATATGTAATTGATTTCGTTACAATAATAAATGGGTCATTCTACGCTAAACCGAACAAAACTTGGGCTTTCAGATAGCCAAGTAGGCAACAATGTCGACTTCGGTGAAAGCGGTCCCGGGATCGATTCCTGGAGGGAGCCTACGTACGAAATTACCTCAGCTGTCCAAGCACTTTACAATAATATTACTACTAATAATACTACTACTAGTTTTCACGAGTAACCATTAAATGATGGAATTGACCTTGAAATACCTCGGTGAAATAATAATTTAGTAATTAACAATATAATCGAAGGACAACAATGCTCTGCCAAGTCAACAATACTACTACTGAACGACAAAAACCATGACATTTTCCTACCTTCTTAAAAATTCCTTAATGTTCATGGTGATCATGGAAGTATACTTTCTATACCCTGGACATATAGTTCGAGTAGTTACAAAATGGCGGGTTATTCAATAAAAAGTGTGGAATTCGGCGCTCTCGGTCAAACGCCCGTTCCTCAAAGAGTTTAAACCTTACAGAGCGTTGCATATACACATTTCAAAGATCAAGAGTTGGGCTTTCATTGAATATGGAATTCAATTCCATTTCTGGGAGACAATGTCTTTCCTTAGGCAAAAAAAAAACTTTCGTATTGGATCTTAAATTTTAAAAAGCCGTCTCTTTCACTATGAAAAAATATCACTAAAAATCAACAATACACGTTCTTAGAAGGTTAAAAATATTAAAATGGAGATTTCAAATAAAACGGCATGTTATATTTTAAAATATATTCGTTATCACAAATAGGCTAAAATCGAAACCAAAAATTTTATTGTCGCAGTAGTAAATGTAACGAATCAATCTCCTTCCTTTCACATCGAAAATGCACGGATTCAAGAGAGTAGAATCTCGTTGTTCAATCTGATAGCATCTCAGCGTGATATGAACGGTGAAGGGCAGGTTTTGGAAGTCTGGAACTCAAGCGGCATAAGTACAGTTTAAATTCATATCTGACCCCGAAAAATTTCAGCGTTATCTTTTCTCGGATTCAAATCTCATGGTGCGGAAAATTCCCCCAATTAAAACCCTCTTGACTGGAATCAATTCGCGAGGTTTTAAAGGGTCCCCGAACTTTGGTATCGACTTGAACGATTCAAGTGTAATCTGCAATCTTCGCAATTCCGAATTGTGTTCTTCGACCTTCAACTCGAGTTGAAAATGAATTCGGAACTTCCTTTTTTTTGGTTGACTAATAATGGGATAACTTAAGAATCCTTCCATGTAAACGACGTTATTTCATTAAATACGTTTCTATAAGGTCAGCTCATTTCGATGTGAAATTGATGTGTTATCCCCTAACACTTCCGCTAAACCAGGACCTTTAAGAAATAGATGCCACACAGGCAAAAACAGTTCCAAAATGAGAACGGAAGACCATATCTATTACCACAGGAAAGTTCTCAAATGTTATCCTTCAAGTTCGAGAACTTTATAATTTGTTAGGTTTGCTACCTTATGAGAAATTCTTTATTAACCAATTATATTCCTGAATTAAAAAAAAAGATAACACTAAATATGGATAACTAAATTAAAAATAAATGGAAATTTCTTAACCATATGTAATTTTCTTTATGTAATGTACTGCTCGTGACAATTTAAAGGGTAACTAACTCTTTCTTTATCTTTGTTGGTTGTTTTTTTCAAAACTCCCGAATTTTTAAGCTAAAGAGTTTAGGCCACTGTTAAGGAGTAGTTAGCGTGCAAGCATCTCAACCCCAAGATCCCGAGGTTTGAGTCCCGACTAATCGGATCATTCTGATTAGGGAATGGTCGTGCTTGTAAATGATAACAAACATTAAAATGGATGTAATCGGGGCCATCCTCTTTTCAATAATATAATAGTTATTATTATCATTATTATTATTATCATCATAATCATCATCATCATCATCTCACCCAATAATGAAGAACTAGTTATCATCTTTCCCGTCACAGTAAGGTAAGCTCATTTTGTTTATTGAAAAATAACTAAAATGTAGCAGTAGATAATTGGCGAAGTCCATTGCTGTTGAGCATACACAATTACTCTGATTTTTGCGACCTGAACCGTTGGCAACCGCTGGCGATTAAATTATCAAATATATAATATATATTTAATATAGAAAGCGGCTTAAAATGTTAGTTTTGCTCAATTGAACGAACCACAGTAAGAAAAACAAAATAACTTCATAAAAGTTATTAATAAAACATCTTATTACGGAAAAACATCTGGTTATGTCCAATGCTCAAAGATATCATTCGGTTTACTACTGTATTCACTTAGGACAGATAACTCGGCTGTACTTTGCAGAGGCGTTAAATCTTGTTTGTCGCCGAGAGACGGGGCTGTTTTACATGCCATGCAAAAGCTGCGGAATATATCTTGAGTCGTAAAACAGAATACGTCCTTGGATCGGAAAGTATGACCGAGATAAGGCGGTCTAGATAGCAAATCCTCCAGAGTATTCTCGCTGAATGAATATCGTTGTTACTTTGTTTTTTATCGTTGACATGCACATGGAAACTTCTCCAAGTGTTTCAAATCTGCATCGCTGCGTATAAAGCCTTCATTGATGTCGAAGAGGAATTTTTCGAAATTCTAAGGAATTTCAAACAGCTCCAGAAATTGCGATGCAAGGCACAATGCATCCTTTATCGCTCATAAAAACTAAACCGGCCAAATGTTCATAATTCAAATTGATTCTCACTTACTGTTACATGGCTTTCATTAATATCTTACGCATTTCGTATAGATAATAAAAATATACAAGAGTCCATAAATTGTATAAACAATTAGGTGCCGTCCGAGACCGATAAAACTTGAGCATTAGATATATAATAATTACAGCAACAACAACAATAATGATAATGATAATCATAAAAGAACGTCTTAATTGAAGGGTGAGAATGAGAATATCTTACTTCCTTCTAACAACTAACCAGAACATGACTGATAAATATCGATTTTTAATAGAGCCATAATAGTCATATCAAACTTACGGAGCAATTGACGACATCGATTATTCGAAAACTATCGAAGATGACGACTTAATGTGCACGTAACGTAACGCATTGACCTATAGGTCAGAGCAGCCCAATGCGATTGATCGATTACTATCGATCAATCAATTTGTCGAGAATACCCGTATTATCGCAACTTATCTAATAAGAATCACTCTAAATTACAGGATGATTGAAAGAATCCGAGACTTAAAACTTCATTACCAACCAAGAAATAGCTCACTTTGTCCTAGATTAATCGCAGGATTAAAAAATTGAAAAAGTTAAATAAATAATTGGTTTTCAAGGGAGACTCCAAAATTTAACCCGTCAAACAGATTGCTGTGACAATCCCTAACAAACGGCATAAAAGGAAAAATTCTTAATTTAACGGAAAAGCTTCTCTTTCGTGCCCTTCGTTTCAACAAAATGAGCAAAATCCTCTAAAACCATTGTTACGTATGAAAATGTATCATAAAGTTATACAGTAATGGATCATCGTTAACTTTTTTTCCTCCTATGCGATTCAGCCAGGTTGAAAAGACATTAACCGCTTAAAAAAACTGAAATTTAATTACATCAATGACGCATAACCGCAACTCTGGCGCTATCCGAAAGACAGTCGTAAACATTTCCCATTTCTGGGAAGAATATCCACCCTCAAAGACTACGCGAATCCCCACTTTTGATTCAGACCTCTTCCACGAATCTACCGACTCAACCAATGATACACTCGCAGACACTTTTATCTCCCAAATCCGCGCATCGGACGCCATTTCGAAGAAGGAAAGAGAACTCACGGATTTAACGCGAAAAAAGCTTCTTTCCTCTCCTAAGCTACAGCTGACGTCGCGATCCGATAAAAATGGTAAAAGTTGAACGGAGAGCTGGAATAATCAACGTCTAACTAGAGGAGATAAGTTATCAAACGACACGATTCGTTTAAGGACGTTTTACGGGAACATTTCAGCAAAAGTGGCGATATCTGCTCTACAAGTACCCATCCCCAAGTCTACAGTATTGGAACTTTTACGTTCAACGTAAAATTTAGACGTAAAAGTTCATCGTAAAACTTTAACGTTCAACGTAAATATACTGAATGAAGTAATACTGTCGGAGGATAAGAAATATGAAGGACTGACCTCCAGAAATATAAACATACGCACATACACATATACATTAAAATATTGCTTTATAATTAAGTGTCTAGAGAAGATACCTCTTAACGCTCTTCCGTCCTCTAAATACAAGCTAGTCAGAAATAGAATATGTTGTAATGTATATACCGAAGAATATGAAATAAATCATCAATTAATGTTTCTATAGTAAAATTATTTATGCATATTTTTTATTAATTAACGAAATGAATTAATTAAAATTACCAAGACTTTAAGACATATGATGATGAGTAAATTATTTCAATCACTATTTCGTAACATTACGCATAAAAGCGTACGTTGTATGCACCGTTAGTTACACCGTTCATTATTTTAAGTCACTATAACGGTACTAGACTAAGGATCATCAAGCACTTTGCAGGCGACGATAATTTCTAAAAATAATAACGCACTAAACGTTATGAGCAAAGATGGCACATTACATGCTCTAAGAGCATTTACTAACGCTGAAAGCATATTTCATAATTTCAAGCTGGTATAACGTTGCGAGCAATAATGCACCTTAAATTTAACGGTAAATTTTTAAGCTAGTATTACGTTTCAACGTTACGAGCAATAATGTACCTTAAAATTGCCGTTAAATTTTCAAGCTAGTATAACGTTTCAGCGATACGAGAATCACCGTGCATTACTTACGTACTACGTGCATTATTCACATCGATAATGGTTTAAAGTCAGTGGTTAAATAGTCAGATAATGGTTTAAAACGTAAAACTTTACGAGTGATAACGTACGTACATTACGTATAACGTTGAGTACGTTATCTATAAGGTTTAGTACATTAAGGATAACGTTCAGTACGCTATGGATAACGTTGAGCACTATATGCAGCGTAATTCAGTTTTCATCGCATGAAAAACGTCATTTTCACGGCCATAGCGAAAGACTCGGCGAATCGATATATTTTTTTTTTTCGTTCGACAACCCAGAACGGAGACGAAAAAACTTGAATGTCTCTTGGAGGACTCGAAACTTACGGGGAAAAAGACTTTCGCGAGGAAATGAGTGTTTTTTAGGAGGAAAAAGCGCTTTTCCAAAAAAATGAAGGGTGTCTCGAACACAAAAAAACACGAGATATAAAAAGTGAGAGTCATCCCATGTGACTGTCACGAATGGCAAACTTCCGGGGCTGTGGTTCCGGTGAGAAGCGTACAGCAGCAGAGGATCCCTTAGCAGTCAGTCACGGCTGCTAAACGCCCTCTTGGATAAAATATAAACGCGATATGCGTCACACCACTCTCCTTTCCCGATGCCATGAAAAAGGATCGCTTGAAATTATGTTCGGCGCAAGCCTGTTGAATCCATTGTGCGAACGTTTTATTTTCCGTGCGTGTTGCCGTGAATAAGGAAATATGCGTTTCTGGAATACACCTGGGGAGAGATCTTTTGTTTAATATGTAAAGCAAATAGAAATTTTCTTCGGGAATATCATGGGTTTCTTAACGCCGATTTTGGTTACAATAGTCGATAAGGATATTTCCAGGAAACCCCAAACATGAATCATAATGTTCCTATATTTTCGACAGGATTCAATGGTTTCCGCTTTCCTAGATTATGCTGATTATGATATCCCAAGGTGTGGTTTTTTCCTTCCTTTCAAATTTGTCTTCCTTTTACCGTCAATTGAAATTTTATTAATGAACTTATAGCCATCTATAATTCTACCGGAATATGTATCGATGCTATTCTATTGGCGGTATTCATATCATAAACGGTCTACTACCGAGGTCAAGATATCGAGTACGATCTACACGGCATTCCTTTTCTTTCACTATAAATCGCTATATACGCATATATATTGTTAGCAGAATGACGTAATTGTATTGTTGCGTCGCCCACAGATTTGTAAGTGTTGTTGAATTATTGGATATCAAATGCGATCTACAGGAGACTCCTCTCCCTTAACTACAAATTATTTCACTTATACATTAGCAGAATGAGGCAATTGTATTTGCGCCCTTTAAAAACATTAGCTTATATTATTGCGGTACCAATGGAAACCTTCGTTTGTATTGTTGCATTGTTTATAGAAACAAGAGGCATTCCAAACACGTCTGCGAAATGCAAACATTTCATCGAAGCTGAGATTCAAGTATATACTGTCTGTAATTAAAAAACATTACTATTTGGTTATTATACATTCGTTAAAAATTAACTTAAGTTAATAGTATTTATTTAATAAACATATTAAGCTTCTCCTGATACGAGTATATACAACTGTGGACAGAAAATAAAACCTAAACACTACACACAGTATAAATGGCCATATCGATTCCCGCGGGCCCACGTCATGGAAATTTTTATAGAAAAAATTTTCAACGAAATAAAAAATTAATCAACACTCACACTGGGAAAGATCTTGACGAAGCAAAACCTTTTCAGCAAGCGCACACAACTGTTAGGGTTTCCTTTTCCACTCGTATTTTATTACTTTCAATCACTTTCATGGTCCAATCATTACCTTAATATCTCAAACCAAAGAAAAGATTAAAAAGGCCCGAATAACTAGTTCTCTTTCAATCGGAAATTTTCCAAAATGCCTTAAGGCAGCCTCAATTGATAACGATGCCGTTTTATTAATTGCCTTTTTAATGTTAAAAAACTGGAATATCCGAAACATATAGGTATATAAAAAATTCGAATGCTACATGAATTGAAAATTGATTCTGTCGCCTTTATAGATTTCAAAAATGCGTTTTTCAACTCCAAAAAAATGATTGCCTTTATAAAAAAAAACATACGGATGTGTAGTAATAAATCAAAAGCTTCGATTTCCTCTTATGCCTCAAAGAATAAAGCTTAAAAATACGATTTCTATACTCAAATATGTGATTGCCTTCACGTCTTTTTGGCCGTAAATTGGAATTATATTTTAAATTATAACGGAATAATTTCACTGTGGAAATTCATCGACGCCAAATAGCGAGAGGATAAAATGTACACAAATTAGTCAGATTTCCGAAAGCTTTGGGCTAAATAGCTGAACCACAACTAAACCGCAAACAGTTTTCCTTCAGAAGATAATGACGGTATGAGCAATAACCTCATTCTGAAAATATTATCTTTTCTTTCCAACATTTCCTTGTTTGAGTTTAGAGCCCGAAAGTTACAAAGTACTTGAGAGCATTCAATTCAAGGTTAGACAACAATGAGACAAAAATTAATCAATCGCGTCCATTGTTCCCGCGCAACCATTAATGAGTATTGTTGGAGTAAGGGCGAAGTCATAGGGTGGTTAACCGCTAGAATCGCTCGATTGTTTTCCAGTACGGTGGTTGAAATGAAGTGAAAAGTATTTTGTTTGTGCGCTTATATTTATAATACAATCATTATCAGATCAGAGTCATTTCAAAATTGAATGAATCAACAGCTCTTCAGCATCTCTTGTCACAGATATTTGGGGAATCAAAATATTCATAATCGAGATTCATCAAAATCGAAAACGTTTTCGATTATCATACGACAGTGTATCGTTTTCCGTTAAATTAAAGGATAACTAAATAAAATACTTTTTAAAAACAACGGATTTTACCATGATTAATTTTAAGATTAGAAATTAAACAAAAAAGCATAAACTACTTAAGACGATACTGTTATAGAGGTTCTAATGGGAAGCTTTATTTTTTTCTGTTTTATACGATATCGAAGGAGTTAGCATGAGGGAATGTGAATCACTAATGAAGCTGATAAAGTAAGCTATATCGTCCAAGGAAGCACGGAACCAATTATGTATAATTGGTTAAATTACGCGTCCCGTTGAATTTTGTATACCGAATGAGGAAAAACAGCAATAGTCTTTCGGAGGGGGAAAAGATTAAGTTTCATCCATTGAAATTATAAATAATATTCCCCGAAACATACGTTAAACTTAATTGTTACGCCCACCCTTTTGAATTGAAATTCAAAAGGGTGGGCATAGTTTTCTTTTGAATTCCAATCCGTCATTTCTTGCGTCACGCACGAGGCATTCCAGCAATGACATTAACCGTATTCCGATGCACTTAAAATTTTCATACGAGCAACTTGATGGACTTTAATGGCACCCGAAACGAGGACCTCTAATAGCACAGCCAGACTTCTTATTTGCGTCACGGAGTATCCAGTGTCTCGGAGAGCAATAAAAAAACCAACGGCTGGCATTGGTTTATGCAGGAGTTAAGAGTCAACTCTCAGCGCAAGTGGGCCTGACATTGTGATCCGCTGGAGGCAGGAGACTGATTGCCCCACTGTGAGATATACGGCATCCGATTTTTCTCAGGACAATGTCATTATATATTCGAAGTCTGCTTGCCCTATCCAGATGCACATCAAAGCGCTGGAGAGCGGAGGATGCGAAAAATTTCCATCCTCAGCGGTGGAAGAACCAGCGGGTACCAAAACCGTCTCAACGGAAGAAAAAAAAATGAGCACGGCTGTTAATGAATTAGAGGTTTAAAAACACTGTGTAAGCCATACGTCGGCAGGCGGAACTCGCGTTTAGAGACAGACGGGAAGTTCCGGATTACCGACTTCTAGGAATTATCCTATGCGCATTACGGAAACAAAGCTTCCATTTTCAAGGATCTCACAAAGAGAAAAAGTAAAAAACAAATGTTTTTCTCATTGTGAAACCCTTGAGAATAGAAGTTTTGTTTCCAAAATGCGTATAGGGTAATTCCCAGAAATCCGCGACTTCCCGTTTGCCTCTAAACACGAGTTTCGCCTGACGACTTATGGCTTACGGAGTTTTTTTTAAACTTCCAACGTCCCAACCACTGGAGCGAAAAGCTCAGCAAAGAATGCTATTAGCATTCAACAATGTGCCTACCTGGGCAAGTGTTTGAACAATGCGACCGCCCAACAAAAGGAACCTTTTAACAAATGAGTAATTATATTTCGTAAAGTAAACAGTCCTAGCATCCAGGTTGATTCGGTCCTCCATGGTCCTCACGCTGAGAGCACCATTGACGAAACCTAAGGGTTTTTCTAATGCCGAAAATTAGGTGAGAAATGCCTTTAAAACGTTCCTCAGGCTGAAAGAAATTGGGGGAACTTTACCTCTACAATGACAGAAACTACATGAAAGAAAACATTATCCGATTACTTGGTTCAGTGTGAGAAGAAAGGAACATCAGCAAGGAAAATGGTTTCTAAACTGGAATTATGAAAATGGGGTTAGTGTTTCCAGGATAACAACCCACCCCTTCCACATGCCGAAATGCGGATTGCAGGGTTTTTATGTGGATGTTACTTGGTCGATCCAAGACAAATTATTTCGAAACCAAAATACCTAAGAAACTGGTTACTATGACGCCTTTATTCCTAATAAAAATAAGCCGCTATTCTAGGGATGCTATGCAGATCGTTTTGCCGGTTGCTGAAGCTCAATAATGCTGGGAATATCCTTTAAACCAGACCTTACTCTAATCAAAGTAACAATTAAATAGACCTAATTCTAAATCTTAGTAAGATATCAGTTAGTATATGACCTCCAAATCAAATAATTGAAGGAAATCTCCATCATAAAAAAGGGCCTACTGTACGGATGCTACATGGTTCAATTAGTCGTACATCCTACCTGTATTACGACAGAAATAAACGCCGTATATGCAGAAAAGGTTGATTCATCAAAAATTAATACTGTACCAACTCAAAGACAAAAAACATAAGTGTCTCAGAGAATATGGTTTCCACATAGAAATCTTCAGTACATAGATCTATTCCCACGGGCCAATACATGCAAAATTGGTAGTGATATTAGTTTCATAATTCATGCAGTTCAGACTAAATATACTAGATTAATCTGGTGAAGAGGGAAATTGAGTAAATTTTGACGAGGAATAAATATATACCCTGCGAAATCAGCTTTTAATGTTTCGGAATTCTAAGCCATTCCCTTTTCTTTGCTCTGAAAGCAATTTCTAATGGTCTAAGTCAGCACTCAGAGAAAACCTGCAAAAATAGGAAACCTCATCTACCTCGCATTCTTTAAGCGACCAATCAAATCTAGTGACACACCTTCAAGGTAAAAAATTTCAAAAATTCCCACTCAGTCAGTCTCGTCGCAAGAATTTACATCTCCAGACACACTAACCCCGTACCACCATTCATAACCGTCTAGAGCCCGCATTAGTTACCCATCTACCGGTATCTTTGATTCTCCTTTGAACCTGACACATCTCTACGAAAGTAAACACTGAAAAATTCCGACACTGAGAAAAAATGCAGACGGACTGTCTTAGGGAAGACACCTAATTAAGCACCTTAGCGAATTCTCAACTAAAAAAATAAATAAAGGATAGGGGAAACGACCACCATCCTCCCTAGCGGAATTTTCTGAAAATAGAGCTGTAGAGCGGTAAAATTCGGCAGTCACAGAAAATAGGAGCAAGAGGTAAGGTAAAGACGGGAGGTTTACAAATCAACCTAAGGATTGGTTAACGTTGACAGAGTGGCCCTATTATATTCCCTTTCATCCTTCAGAACTTTTCCTCGGAACATTTAAGAAGCACCTCTGTCTCTCTCCCATCCCAGAGAATTCTTTCCCCTCAATACCGCCACTCTCCGCATAGCTCGACGACATACTTTCTCATTACATCACGTGCGCCAGCGTGAAGTGCATGCTAAAACGAAGCGCAAATATTATAACAGCAATCACAGGGACAACGTCCGAGCAAATTTCGACGGAAAACGTGCCCGACGTAATTTTTTGAATGCTGGATATTGGATTTGAACTTTTAACCCAAAATAGTCCGAATCTAATCAACTTTGACTAATCCACTTACTATTCATTCATAGTGGAGTTTGAGCGATGAAAATGATGCCAAAATCTTACGAGAATAGTGTTTTTGGGTCAAGATCGCACTATTTCATAGCTCAGGCTGAAATTGTTGAATATTTTCAAGATCCAGCTATACATGTGTTCTATTTTTATTATGAAAGTCATCCGTAATTGAAGAGATGTCCACAATCATCACCCATCAGTTCTTTCAAATTATATTGTTTTTGTAAACTCTGTTTAGCTTACATATATGCTCTCTTAAACAATAATGAACTACATAAACTAACTTGAAAAGCTTACTCAACAGTACTTGACTAGCAATGCATTATAAATTCAAAAGGAAATATCGTTAGCGTATGAATATAGTATAAGAGGGGTGTATGTGGGGGGGGGGGGGTTAGACCCCCCTCCTTAGGACCGCCTCTGAGCAAAATGAGGAATGAGTAGAGGAATTTGCGAACGAAAGGTGCCTGCAAATTTACAGTTTTAAAAACATGAAACTTCCCCCCCCCTTCAAGGAATGACAACGCCACTGATAAATGCAAACGTAAAATATCACATGAAATTTTGAATGTGTGAACAAAGATGTCGATCAATTTAGGGGAATTAAATTATTGCTCATAATCATATAAGTCCTACAACAAAGTATCAGAAAAGTTCCTACAAAAATATGAAAATATAACAACTTAGAGCGACCAACTGGATGAATATGAACTAAATTCTAAAGTGTACGTTATTCCCAAGATGACGGTGTTGAACACTGATATTTTTGTGTTCCACTTATCAGAACCAGTTGTTCTAAACTGTTTAATATGGAAGTCAAATTTATTATGGGAGATATGAATGGGAGTTTTCGTGTCAAAATAATTACACAGCCTCATAGCGATGACTTCCAATTGTGACTTCTTTTTGCCCATTCTTTCCTCTCCTGTTATGGAACTCTCAATAGCATGCCAACTGCCTATACAGACTCCCATCTCCTTCTACGCTGTTTAGAGGATACCTTCCAACCCGGTTTATTAGCGCCAATGTCGAAAATTGAGTTAAGTCCTCGCTTTGGGGAGCAACTGGAGGTGCAAATAAAGCCGTGTAGGCATACCAACAGCCGCAGGTTTTTCTTTCGCAAGAGGGGACGCGAATGGGCATATCCATCGGCTCACGGAGATAGTAAATATGCTAGTGAAGAAAAATTGGAGAGGAACTTATCCCTGGAGTACTCCATTCGTCCAAATGGTCCATACGGGATCTTCATCCTACACACACTCGCCTAAAGGGTAAATACACCGTCGCACATGGACGATAAACGCATTTCCCGGCGCATTGCGCGCGTCTGTCCTGTCTCTCTGTCCACCCAAGATCACCTCCCACGGCTAGTACAAGAAAGGCGCTTCGGGTAATTCGATAAACACTACCATAAGACATTAAAAATTATATTCTTAGATGATTCTAATACTTAGAATATCCATTCATCACCTATGTATACAATATAAATTTAACTATAGGGTCAAACTGATCTACATCTACATATGTGCCCTGTAAGTCGCCTTTCGGTGTGTGGCAGGGGGTGCATGCACCACATTCCACAGTCGATTACTTTCGCGCGACTTTCGCGAAAAAAGTTAATTTTTGAAACGACTAGTTCCAGCGTCTATTACTCTGATTTTTCTCTCAGAATGGCCTATGTAACAAGGAGGACGTACAATATCAGCTGATAATACTCTGATGAAGCAAGATAAGGTCAGGACTCTAGCGCACAACGGTTGAGTAAAAAAATTAAATTTTAGAAATTAAAAATAATAAATAACTTTAAAATTGATTAATAGCGAAAATATATGGGCTATAAAGACCGATACGGGTCGCAGAATAATTTTATTCTAGAAAATTCAGAAGAACATTGATCTCATGCTACATTGTCTCCCCATGAGTACTGTCGAAACATATTAATTATATATCACCAATTTCGTATCATGAAATCGGAATATATATACTATTGTTCTATTTGATACAACGCGCAGTACGCTATGTCACTACAATTATTAATAAATTCGATCCTGCCTTCGATGGTATAGTCAATTAAAATCAGTTATATTGGCGGCCTAGAAGTTAGCTAACTACACAGAGGCCCCAGGTTTGATTCCTGCTTAGGGCATGAATCTTTAATCTTCAACGATAAAAGATTAATTGTAGAAATATTCTTATATAATTCTAAAAACGTTACCATATTTTCTGGTAAATAACCCGCGTGTTATCTATACAAAACAATATAGAAAAATTACAAAAATAAAAGTGCGTGATATACAATGGAAAAT